>CM035426.1:19103906-19146406 GCA_020310875.1 Ceratopteris richardii | reverse complement strand
CTCGCTCGCATTGAGCAGTAGCACAGAGTTGTATGGGGCGAGTGAGTGGAAGGGGAGCCGCACAATTATGTATTGTGTGCACCATCTCTCTGAGCGAGAGAGGGAGTGAGATTTGCCCTTGGGAAAGCATGCACTTGCACAGGAAGGAGATACTTCAGAGAGAGAGGGAAGAGAGGGATCTACACCCGGTGTCCCCTAAAGGCTCTAGCCTCGTGTGTTCTTTATGGAAGAGTTGGAACAAGGCCAAAGAATTCATCAGAATCAGTGATGAGTGGAAGTGGGCAACTGGGATAAGCCAAAATGAATCATTTGATTCCCAATCAGCAGCATGAGGGGGTGCATCGCACCCTTACCAAGACGTGGAGCCTTTCTTGGACCAAACTTTGATGGGAACTAGAGTGCATGACTATTTGGCACCCGCTAATTGAGATCAAAAATTCTATTCTCATGTGGCATATCTTGCATAAGGGAATCTGGTCCAATGCAAGGGCTAACAAAATCTATGGTGTGCTGCAATGGTGCAAGTGCTGCCATCGATGCATCAAAGATTTAGCTCACATGTTCTGCGATTGCCCCACGTCTTGTGTTATGTGGCATCATGTGACACGGGTATTCAGACTCACGAACCAAATCAATCCGCAACAGGCGCTATTGGATGAGGTGGTTGGCTGCTCATCGAGGCTGTGGAATGCCATAAGGGTGAGAGTCTTTGGAAGATATGGAGGGAGCGATGTGCTGTTAATTTTGGCCAAACTCCTAAGGAATGGTCGATCCAGAAATCCTTGTTTCTTCTAGGTAAAAGAATCTCCCAAGATAAGAGATCTACACCATTTAGACATCATTGTATTTATCCCCTCGAAAACTACAAGTTGAAACTCAAATGGGTCCTACATGAGGGAGATAATAGATTCATTCGCCTCATTTGTAATGCCCTCTAGCTTTCCATACTCCTCCCCTGCATTGTGGGATTTGGGGGGTCTCATGGACACTAGTCCCATTCACTTCTAACTTTTCTTCTTTATTTTAATTAAAATCCGGGAGAATAGGCTAAGACCAAACTTCCTTTATTAAAAAAAAAAGAGATTGTTTTTCTTAATGGAGATTCGCTTGTACAG
The DNA here is from genome assembly GCA_020310875.1 of Ceratopteris richardii. NCBI lineage: Eukaryota > Viridiplantae > Streptophyta > Polypodiopsida > Polypodiales > Pteridaceae > Ceratopteris > Ceratopteris richardii. The sequence continues at coordinate 19,145,291 of CM035426.1, read as the reverse complement.
TAGTAAGAGATTGTTCTTTGTCCACGTCCCATAGGACAGTTGGTTGAGCTTTGGCCTCTTGAGGTGGAGGTCTAGGGTTCAAGTCCTAGGCTGGACATGTTATGGCTTAGGCCAGTTAAACCCAATTGTAACCATGTCTCTTTCAGTTGTAACCTTGTCTAACCCCTTCTTTGTGGGATACGGGGGGTCCTGCGGGTGCTATGTCCATTCACATGTAGAGTTACAATTTCAAAGTTAAAGTCCGGGGGAGTAGGCTTCGGTTGAACCTCTATTTGAAAAAAAAAAAAGAGATTGTTCTTCGATGAGTGTGTTTGTTGTTTAATGTGGATGGTGGCTGCTAGTTTTCAAAAACTACTAACGGGATATGGAGCACGACAACACTTGGTCATCCGAAATTCCGAATATAGAAGAAACGAAGAAATGGATGGCCGTACTTGCAGTTCATCAGTTATATATTTTGGATAAGCTAAGCGGGATTCGATACGAATCACTTGAAGAGAAGCCAAAATTTGATACGGATCATCTGAAGAGAAGCCAAAGGCAGCACATTATCACGAGGATCTATTCGAGCCTATCAAGGTTTGCAGGCATGGCTCGTTTGAGGTACGCAGCACCTCTCTCTGTGATCTTCGTGTGTGTGTGTCTGGGCTGTATCTAGTTGAGGACTATATCTATGTTTTGTGTTGTGGATGTGCATTTTGGAAGATTGTGATAATTGACAGGAGTGATTCTTTTTGATTGGGGACCCCAACAGGAGGGGGATTCCCAAAATCAAATGGAAAACTTGCATTAGCTCAAAAGACTCAGGGGCCGAAGAGGTTCTGACAACTTCTTTGCAAGACCTAGAGCACAAATTGAGGACATACACCCATCGCACAGCACTTAAGCTTGGCATACTTCAGCATCTCGCTCGCCTTAAGCAGTAGCACAGAGTTGTATGGGGCGAGTGAGTGGAAGGGGAGCCGCACAACTATGTACTGTGTGCGCCATCTCTGTGAGCGAGAGAGGGAGTGAGATTTGCCCTTGGGAAAGCATGCACTTGCACAGGAAGGAGATACTTCAGAGAGAGAGGGAAGAGAGGGATCTACAGACCCCCACATCAAGCTTTTGCACCGTCCCTGATGCAATTTTTCCCTTATTTTACTCATTTTGATGAGATCTAGTTATACTGCAATTACTGAAAAGAAACACGGTATGTACAAGGGATGGAGTGCTTCCATTTTGACTTAATTCAGATACTTCTTCACCCTACAGATCTTCTAGATGCACTGCGCCATGTGGAAATACTTTGATAACCTTATATGATCCTGCCCATTTGGGTGCCAATTTAGTTTGAATTGGTGGAATTTGATGCACTAAAACCATGGACCCTTCCTGAACTTCATTGGATCTCCGATACCTGTCATGCAATCTCTTGCGCTCTTCTTGTGTTACCAGAAGTTTTTGTATTGGCCCTTCTCTGTACTCTTCTAATGCCACCAATCTGTGAATGGGGGGTTCAATTCCAATCGTTTTGATTCCTGTTTCCTTTCTGATAATGAACTCAAATGGGGCCAATGCCTCTTTTCCATATACTAAGCGGAATGGGGTTTCGCCAGTGGTTCCCCCCTTCGAGGTTCTAAAAGCCCAAATTGCACCGATCAATGCTTGTGGCCAGGAGCTTTGATGGTCGAAAGATAATTTGCGAAGCAATCCAATCAAAATCTTATTGGAATTCTCTGCTTGGCCATTTGCCCTCGAATAGTAGGCACAATATTTTTTATGGAAGATTTTGTACCTGTCAAATATAAACTGGAGCAATTGATTTACAAAATGTGTGCCCCTATCACTAGTAATTTCCAGTGGGCAACCAAATCTTGAGAAAATACGTTTATACAAGAACTTGGCTACTGTTAAAGCCGTGCAGTCCACAATAGCTTTAGCCTCTATCCATTTAGTGGCATAACATGTGGCCATCAATATATACTTTTTACCCCCTGGTTGACCAGTTGGACTAATTGGTCCTATGAAATCAAGACCCCATCGTTCAAATGGGAGCCATCCTGTAGATATGACTAATGGTTGGAAATTCAATCTGGTCGGCGTAGGAGCACACCTCTGGCAAATGTGGCATTCTTTAGCGAACTTGATCGCATCCTTGTAAATATGAGGCCACTATAGGCCTTTGTGGATGATTCTATGAGCCAATTCTTCCCCCTTTAGATGTCCTTCACTGTGTGCAGCCTCTAGCAGAAGATTTACCTCCTCACGATAGACACACCTTCTGAATATATCATCCTGACAGTATTTATATAACATTCCATTTATAAGAGAATATGCTTTGGTTTTCAAAAGCAATCTTCTTTTTCTACAGGTGTCAAGTGTTCTAGGATCTTTCGAGTAGTGAGAACATGAAGAATTTCATCATACCAACCAGTCCGAATTGCTACTAGGAAAAGATTGCTATCCACCAGTTCATCATTAATACGTGTTGCTTTTTCGCTCATTGCCGTCCTGGACACTTGATCTGCCATGTAGTGCTCTTTTCCTAGCTTAATATGAATATCAAAATTAAATTCTTGAAATAAGAGTAACCATCTCCAAATCCTTCCAGCTACTCTAGGCTTGTTTATCAAATACTTCAAGGGCTGATGATCTGATCAGATATAACTATAAAATGTACACCAAGGAGATAATATCGGAACTTCTGAAGAGCAAATACGATAGCCAAAATCTCTTTCCGTTGTATTGTAATTCCTTTCAGCTTGGTTGAGTAGTCTGCTGGCATAGGCGATAGGTCTATCAACCTTATGTGATGATGGTTGAGCTAGAACTGCACCAACAACATGAAGACTAGCATCTGTATGCACATGAAATTCTAATGACCAATTAGGAACACTTAAAAGTGGAGCAGTACATAGCCTCAATTTTAGTTCACAAAATGCTTTGTCAGCTTCAGCACTCCATGAGAAAGGGACCTTTCTACTGGTAAGACTTGACAATGGCTTAGCAATTTCTGAATACATCCGAATGAATCTTCTGTGATATCTTGCATGACCCAAGAAACTTTGCACTTCCTTTCGGCTTTGTGGAATTGGCATGGAAAGAATAGCCGTAACCTTTGCAGGGTCCATGGTTATACCTTCAGCAGATACTATGTGACCAAGAAGAGTGCCCTTAGTGACCAAAAAGTGACATTTATCAGGATTCAACTCAACCCTCTTTTGAGACATTGCTCAAAAATTTCTTTTAGATTTTCCAAATGATCATGGAAATCTTGAACTGTTGCTCTTTTATCTGTACCTAAAAATACTGAAAAATCATCCATAAAAATGCGTAGAAAGGTTGTTAACCATTTGCCCAATATCAGATACATCGTTCTATTAAATGAAGCTGGTGCATTCTTCAAACCAAAAGCCATGCGAGTATACACATAAGTGCCCCAGGGAGTAACAAAGGCTGTTTTGTCCCTATCCTCAGGATGGATCACTATCTGATTGTAGCCACTAAAACCATCCAAGAAACCATACAAAGTGTGACCAGCTACTTCCTCAAGTACTTGCTCTATGAAGGGCTGAGGAAATTCATCTTGAACAGTCACTTTATTCAAAGCGTGGAAATCAACACATACTCTTATTTTTCCACTATTTTTCTTGGGTACAATAACCATGGAAGAAAGCCACCTGGAATGTTCTACTGGGACAATTATACCTGCTTCTTCCAGTTTTGTAAATTCTGCTTTTACTGCCTTTGCATACTTAGGATTGAGTCGATATGGTCTACTTCTTGTATGCGCGACTCCCTCAATTAAGGGTATCCGATGTAACCCAAGCTCTTCTGGTATCCCTGTTGGATCTTTGTAGGACCATGCAAAGACACTTTTATAGGCAAAAAGCAAAGAAGTTACCTTCTGTAGTAAAGGAGGATAATGCCACAACCAGGATGCTAAGTGGACTACTTGAGGGTTCTCTTCATCCCCTAAATTTACTTCTTGAACCAATGCTTTAGGACTAGTCTTGCTTGTGAAATCATCTCCACTATATGTAGGAGTGGATTTTAATTTATATTCTGCAACATGTTCTTCTATCCATCCTTGAGGTATATCTGCAAAAGGAAGATCTTCTCTGCTATAACCTTCCACCTCCGATACATTTATATTGGTTGCCTCATCAAAGCTTGTATTTTCCTGCAATCGCTCATTCTCCAACACCTTGTGATCTTCATTGCCCTTTCCTGTAATTACCTTATCTGCAACTTCTTCCTCAATTTCATTGATCTCCACTGTGCAACACTCTGCACTTCCCATCATCCAATTTAACAATGTATCATCTTCTTCGGGTAGAGAGGGCATTACCTGAGGGTCCACAATATATCCAGTACTTTTTCCTTAGTCGAATTCTTCTTCCAAATGTAGTTGCAGTTGGCTATTGGTGCTTGTTGAAATCCAAAGTTTTTTTTTCCCCCAGTCTTGCAAAGCTTTTGCTTGTCTCAGCCAAGGTCTCCCGAGGAGTAAAGGGTAAGAAGTCTCCTGTGGAAGTGCAATAACAACAAAATCTAGAACAAAGTGGCAGCCCTGTACTACCATCAGTACCTTTTCAATAATGTCAAGTGGCGCAACCCGATGCTGATCTGCTAAGGTAACCGTGAATGGTGCCAACTTGGTGGGGTTCAATTTCAATTTCTTCATTGTAAAATCTGGCATCAAATTGATACCAGAGCCTCCATCTATGATCACACCTGTGAGAGCTTCATCCTTTATACCAACAAATAATCTTGAGCTTTGGTAGTCTGCTAAGGGTGCAGGGGGAAAATCAACCATGAAACCATCTATACTAGGTGATTGGACCAAGTGAGCAGAGTGTATAATCTTCAATAAGTCACTTCTTATTTTTGAATCCATTTTGATAAGTTCGTACAAACTAACCTTGTGATGAATAACTTTCAAGATCTGCTCAATGTCTACCTTATGAGTGTCTTCTTGCAAACTTTTTGGTTGGCCCCTTAGAGAAGTAGCCATCTTTTCATAAGCTCCTTCAATTTCTGCTTGGTCCTTCCATCCAGACTTCTTTTCTTCCTCTTTATCCTCAAATCCTTGTTGTTCCTCTCTATGGATTGCTGCTGCTTGCCTAGCTCTGGTCATCATGGGCATTGCAGAGGATGAAACGGCATAAGACTGAGCGGTCATACCTTCTTCTTGTGGAGAAACCGAAATCATGTGGATTGGAGCAGGACGACTTCTTGGGCAGTCTTTGGTATAATGATCCTTGGCCTCTGGACAATGTTGACAAGGAGGTGCATCTTCTGGAAGGGAACACCTATTTTGCATGTGGCCATACTCACCACAACGATAGCACATCAAAGGTCTATTATATCTAGGCTTTGCAGGCAGATTCTCCTCTCTATTAGATGTATTTGAAGTACTAGCATAGTATGAATCCAAAGTTTGAGGGTTACCTCTTTGCTGTATACCCTTGAGGTAGTAGCAATCTCTAGCTTCATGACCATCCTTTCCACAAAATTGATAGCTTACCTTGTTAGGGCAATTAGCATTGGAATGTCCATTGTTGTTACAGATTGTATACCAAATTTGTCTCTTTATATCCTGAGTGGTCTTCAAATCTTCTAACTCACGGCAAAGTTGGGCTACTTCGTCATAAGTGCGACGGAGTGGTGGCAAGACCTTCTCTTCTTGTAGATTCTGTTGCATTTTCAATGCCTCCATTTCCCTCCTTAGTTGCCCAATAGGATACAGGTCTGCAGCATAATGTCTTTGTGTATCCTCTTCAAAATGTTGCCTTGCTTCTTCTATGCGTGATGCCGCTACAACCAAATTAGTGAGGGTTGCATCCAATCTAAGAGACTCACGGAGCTTCTGTTGAGATGACCTGGGCAGAGCTTTTTCTATCCATTTTTTTAACCAAAAAGTCACCTCGAGCATGTGGCAGACGTGCAACAAGTGCTTTTGTTCTAGTGTGAAGTTCATGAAAGGATTCACCTGATCTTAGCTTCAAGTTCTCTAGCTGATCTAGAGCTCTTTCCGAGGAATCACTTGGTCGGAATGTCTGTGAGAACGCCGCCTTCAGAGCCTCCCATGTAGTGAAATGGCCATCTGCATATTGACTATACCATTTGTCTGCAAGACCCTCCAATGTTGATGGGAAGAGTGCCCGCATTGCATCCTCTCTATTTTGCAGACCTCGTCCACGGCATAAAGAGATGAATCTCCTCACATGATCATCAGCATCCTCATAAGCTTGTCCCTTGAAGGTAGGGAATTTAATGTTTAATCTAGAGAGTAAATGAGAGAGATCCTCCATTTTTACTGGTGTTTCTTCGGACGTATCTGAGGAGAAGTCTAAGGTTCTCCTATACCTCTCTTTTGACAATGGTGTCGCACCCAAATCAATAGATAAATTTAGGGAGGGCAGAGGGGAGGTAGAATCACTAGTCGTGGTTATGGCTAACTTGTTAAGGCTCCTCCGAACCCAAAGAGACTCCTTATCTGCTCGCGTATGGGTCATGTACCTACTTGCAAATGCAATAGGTCAAAAATACCTCTCACAGAAATGCAAAGGTCCCACCGTGCGTGCCAAACTGTAGAGGAGGTACTGGGGTATCCACTTTTATTAGAAGTAGAGAATAAAAACTTCCAGTACGTCACCTACTCAAGGGAGGTTCTCTTTAGGGAAGTATAACCTTTAACACTTCTGTGAGCAGGCAGATAACAATGACTCCCTGAGTAAGGATTAAGATAAATGACAATCTTTGGAGAACCCGAACATTGCTCACATCAATCAAATGATTACATTGTAAGCCAAGGAAATGCTATAGATACTGGTGCTTTGAACTAATAACCTCAATACAAGAGACTCGTACAATCCGTATAATCATCACAACTGATGCAGAGTAGTACTGAGCAATACAGTGTATAGAGACTTGTTCTAAATGAACATGAAAGTACCACAGATATACGTGGAATGGAACCAAGTCACTCTCTTCAACTATAGTGCTATCAGCCCTCCACTAGGAAGCCCACACTCTGTATCCACACCATAGAGTGACTTCCTCCAGTAGGCTTGATGCCACAAGTACCAAGAGAGGACCTCTGTATTGTAACATAATCCTAGTAGGAGATGGTTGAACTACACCCTAAGAGAGAGGATTAGGAAGTAATCCTCAACCATGGCTTTTGGGGCAAGTGGTTAGCCCATCACATTCCTAACCAAGAGGTTGTGAGTTCAATTCCTTACATTGGTATCAGAGCCTAGGAAGTAGGCTTGGGCATGGTGGAATGACCCAATGGCCTCTAAAAAAGGCGCTTGGGCATCCTCTATGTGAAAGGGTAGGAGTTGTGGAAGGCGCGCGCGTCGGTTTCAAGGATGGACCTTACAATGATTGGGGTGTATCTCTCAATCCGTAGGTCGGATTGAGGCGTGTAATATACCGTTGGAAAGCTCTCGGAACCAACTTTCCAATCAGCTAGCTTGCAAGTGTGAATTCTTTGGGAATCCTTGGGTGGAACTTGATTGAGTGTTCAAGATACCAAACATGGGTGAGAACAAGGTTCAAGACTGAGGTTGAGAACAAGGGCTCGAGACACCAAGGTTGCAAACAAGAAGGTTCAAGACACCAAGGTTGAGAGCAAGGGTTCAAGAGACCAAGGTTGCAAACAAGGTTCAAGAAATTGTGCGAGGTTGAGGGACATCAATTCAAGGGCACCTAGGGAATTCAAGGGACTGATCATCGAGGCTAGAGGGATACAAGAGTAGATCATTGAGGACAATGATCGACCAAGGGGGAAAGAATGTAACATAATCCTTGTAGGAGATGGTTGAACTACACCCTAAGAGAGAGGATTAGGAAGTAATCCTCAACCATGGCTTTTGGGGCAAGTGGTTAGCCCATCACATTCCTAACCAAGAGGTTGTGAGTTCAATTCCTTACATGTATGCACGTATACAAATGTGTATCTGAACTAATGTCCCAAATGAACAGAATTCCATTGCTTTTATAGGCTCCAATAGGCCAAGAGGGCCTTGCGAAGTCTTCACGTCCATTGATCACGCGTCGGTTAATTACCCAAGATTGGAGGGGTAGGTCAATTATTCCCTTGATTTGAATTGGAGCCACAAAAATAGGTCGTCGTAATGAATGGTTGGTGGCAACCATTATTTCTTCTCCTCCACTTTTAACACTTTCCTTTTAGCTTTTCACTTGCCATCTGAGATTCTCATTTTGTATTGTTTTGTTATTTCCTCACTGATTTAATCCCTCGCAATTCAAATGAAGCCGATTGGTCCAACTGCTTGTCCTAATGGAAAGGCCCATGAATAGCATCTAGGTCATGCCTTGAATTTGTGAACAGAAGGTCATATCCATGTATAATAAAAACTCCCTTCTGAAGATCTGAAAGATGCACATTAAACCATTAATTGATGGTGGTTTACTAAGCATGCTGAGCTCCTGAATGACCATCATCACAAGAGTTCATACTGATGACGACCATGCTAGTATCCAAGCAGTGAATAATGCGTGGTTATCTTCTGTTTCAAGGATATTTGCAAGAGTGTGGCCCACATAGTGCTAACATTCCTAACTTGCTCAAAAATATAAAAACAATTTCTCCTCCTCATCCACATATTTTCCATAAAGCTAGAGAAATTGTTTTCGATGCGGGGACCTTTGTGTGTACGATCGCGCGTTCCTGTGTGTGTGGGTGTGTGTGTGTGTGGGTGTGTGTGGGTGTGTGTGTCTGTGTGGGTGTGTGTGTGTGGGTGTGTGTGTGTGTGTGAGGGTGTGTGTGGGTATGTGTGGGTGTGTGTGTGTATGTGTGGGTGTGTCTGTGTATGTGTGGGTGTGCATGTGTGTATGTGTAGGTGTGTGTGTGTATGTGTGTGTGTGTATGTGTGGGTGTGTGTGTATATGTATGGGTGTGTTTTTATGTGTGGGTGTGTGTGTGTGTATGAGAGAGAGAGGGAGAGGGAGAGAGGTGGCAGGAGTGCGAGGGGCGGGGGTGTGCGGGAGTCACCGGGGGCGGGGGGTGGTGGGACTCAGGGGGGGCGGACTGCGGGATTTGAGGGGGGGGGCAAGGCGGGGCAGCGGGGGGGCTAGGCGGGGTCAGCGGGGGGGCTAGGCAGGGTCAGTGGGGGGGGGCTAGGCGGGGTCAGCGAGGGGGCTAGGCGGGGTCAGTGGGGGGGCTAGGCGGGGGGTAGCGGTGGTGGTGGCGGGGAGGGGCGGGGGACGCTGCGGGGAGGGGCGGGGGTTGCGGGCGGGTCAGCGGGGGGGCTAGGCGGGGTCAGTGGGGGGGCTAGGCGGGGTCAACAGGGGGGGGGGGGACTAGGCGGGGTCAGCGGGGGGCTAGGCGGGGTCAGCGGGTGGGCTAGGCGGGGTCAGCGGGTGGGCTAGGCGGGGTCAATGGGGGGGCTAGGCGGGGTCAGCGGGGGGGGTTGGCGGGGTCAGCGGGGGCCAAGACGGGGGGCAACGGGGGTGGTGGCGGGGAGGGGCAGGGGAAGCTGCGGGGAGGGGCGCGGGCTGCGGGCGGGTCAGCGGGGGGGTAGGGCGGGGGTTGCGGGCGGATCAGCGGGGCGTAGGGGGGGGATTGCGGGCAAGAGAGAGAGAGAGAGAGACCGAGAGAGAGAGAGAAAGAGAGAGAGAAGGAGAGAGAGAGAAAGAGAGAGAGAGAAAAAGAGGGAGAGAGAGTGAGAGGCCGAGAGAGACAGAGAGAGAGAGAGAGAGAGAGAGAGAGACCGAGAGAGAGAGAGAAAAAGAGAGAGAAGGAGAGAGAGAGAAAGAGAGAGAGAGAGAAAAAGAGAGAGAGAGAGAGTGAGAGGCCGAGAGAGAGAGAATGAGAGAGAGAGAAAAAAAAGAGAGAGATAGGGGACGGGAGAGAGAGAGAGAGAGAGAAAGAGATGTTTTGAAGCTATAGAAGGCGACTACATGAAGAAGCTGTAATTTAACCCTTGTTTCGGATGGGGCACCTCCTTCAGCCCGAGGAAGTAGCAGCTCATGAATCTCTTGTTGCCTCTCGGCCGAAGGAAGGTGAAGGCACAGCATAAAGATTCGAACAATCTGGATGTAGCAATGCAGAATTCCACGTGCTAGAACTTGTGCCAATTGTCTGTGTAATTCTTGATAACACCACAGGGCCGCGTCATTGTTGGATAACAGCAGACAGACCAAGTGATCAGAGAACCAGTAGCCGAAGAGGTTCTGACAACTTCTTTGCAAGACCTACAACACAAATTGAGGACATACACCCATCGCGCAACACTTAAGCTTGGCATACTTCAGCATCTCGCTCGCATTAAGCAGTAGCACAGAGTTGTATGGGGCGAGTGAGTGGAAGGGGAGCCGCACAACTATGTACTGTGTGCGCCATCTCTCTGAGCGAGAGAGGGAGTGAGATTTGCCCTTGGGAAAGCATGCACTTGCACAGGAAGGAGATACTTCAGAGAGAGAGGGAAGAGAGGGATCTATACCCGGTGTCCCGTAAAGGCTCTAGCCTCGTGTGTTCTTTATGGAAGAGTTGGAACAAGGCCAAAGAATTCATCAGAATCAGTGATGAGTGGAAGTGGGTGTAGTACCCCTCCGGTTCTCTCTCTCTCTATCAACCAATACTACTTCTAGAAGATTGGCCATTGCAATTTTGTGGGCAGTGCCATCATCATCCATAAAGACCAAGTTCTCGGACATGCATCTTTCCCCGCACTCGCTGAAGGATGAATTTGGATGGAGCAATTTTTCTCAAAGTCATAGAATTGTTCTTTTTATTCTCATCAGTAAGGGAATAGTTTTTCTGTTTTCAAGGAGCTCAAGGTTATATATGAGAGTTTTCCGGGTGACGAAATTCCTGGAGACATGTGCGCACTATCTCCATGGGACTTCCATTTTTTATTCTCTCTTTCTCTTTCTCTCTCTCTCTCTCCCTCTCTCTCTCTTCCCCTCTCTCTCTCGGTCCCTCACTCTTTCTCTTTCTCTCTCTCTCTCTCTCTCTCTCTCTCTCTCTCTCTCTCTCTCTCTCTCTCTCTCTCTCTCTCTCTCTCTCTCTCTCTCTCTCTCTCTCTTTCTCTCTCTATCTCTCTCCTCCTTCCCCGTCATCCTCCCCGCTGACCCCCCGCCTACACCCGCTGACCCCCCCTACACCCGTTGACCCCCCCTACACCCGCTGACCCCCCCGCCTACACCCGCTGACCCCTCCCGCCTACGCCCGCTGACTCCCCCGCCTACACCCGCTGACCCCCCCGCCTACACCCGCTGACCCCCCGCCTACACCCGCTGGCACCCCCGCCTACACCCGCTAACCCCCCCGCCTACACCCGCTGACTACCCCGCCCCCCCCCCCCCCCCCCCCCCGCTGACTTCCCACCACTCCCCGCCCCTTCACCCCGCTGCTACTCCCCCACACCCCCCGCTGCAATCCCCCTCTCCCCCCCGCCCCCTCACCCCGCTGCTCTCCCCGCCCCCTCACCCCGCTGCTCCCCCCGCCCCTCACCCCGCTGCTCCCCGCCACCCCCCGCCTCCTCACCCCGCTGCTACTCCCCCACACCCCCCGCTGCACTCCCCCTCTCACCCCTGCCGCCCACTTCCGCCACCTGCACACATGTGCTCCCCCCACACATGCACACAAACACATACCTACCCGTACACTCACACACATATATACAAACACACACACGCACCCATACATATACACACACACCCCCACACACACACACACAAGTAGAAATTGAAGGAGCTTATGATAAGATGACTACTTCTCTAAAGGGCCAACCAACAAGTCTGCAAGAAAACACTCAGGAGGTAAACATTGAACAGATCTTGAAAGGTATTCATCACAAGGTTAGTCTATATGAACTTATAAAGATGGATTCAAAAATAAGAAGTGACTTATTGAAGATTATACACTCTGCTCACTTGGTCCAATCACATAGCTTAGATGGATTCATGGTTGATTTTCCCCCTGCACCCTTAGCAGACTATCAAAGCTCAAGATTATCTGTTTGTATAAAGGATGAAGCTCTCACAGGTGTGATCATAGATGGAGGCTCTGGTATCAATTTGATGCCAGATTTCACAATGAAGAAACTGAATTTGAACCCCACCAAAATGGTGTCATTTACGGTTACACTAGCAGATCAACATCGGGTTGCGCCTCTTCGCATTATTGAAAAGATACGGATGATAGTATAGGGTTGCCACTTTGTGTTGGATTTCGTTGTTATTGCACTTCCACAGGAGACTTCCCATCCTCTACTCCTGGGGAGACCTTGGTTGAGGCAAGCAAAAGCTTTGCAAGATTGGGAAAAAATAAACTATGGATTTCAACAAGTACCAATAGCCAACTGCAACTACATTTGGAAGAAGGATTCGACTCAGGAAAAACTACTGGATATACTGTGGACACTCAGGTAATGCCCTCTCTACCCCAAGAAGAGGATACATTGTTAAATTGGATGATGGGAAGTGCAGAGTGATGCACAGTGGAGATTAATGAAATTAAGGAAGAAGTTGCAGATAAGGTAATTACAGGAAAGGCCAATGAAGACCACAAGGTGTTGGAGAATGAGCAATTGCAGGAAAGCACAAGCCTTGAGGAAGCAACCCAGATAAAAGTATCAGAGGTAGAAGATTTTGAGCCTAAGGGTAGAGAAGATCTTCCTTTCTTACTTATAAAAGTGTCTTTGCATGGTCCTACAAAGATCTAACAGGGATACCAGAAGAGCTTGGGTTACATCGGATACCCTTAGTTGAGGGAGCCGCGCCAGTAAGAAGTAGACCATATCGACTCAATCCGAAATATGCAGAGGCTGTAAAAGCAGAAATTACAAAGCTAGAAGAAGCTGGTATAATTGTTCCAGTAGAACATTCGAGGTGGCTTTCTTCCATGGTTATTGTACCCAAGAAAAATAGTGGAAAAATAAGAGTATGTGTTGATTTTCGTGCTTTGAATAAAGTGACTGTTCAAGATGGATTTCCTCAGCCCTTCATAGAGCAAGTACTTGAGGAAGTAGCTGGTCACACTTTGTATAGTTTCTTGGATGGTTTTAGTGGCTACAATCAGATAGTGATCCATCCTGATGATAGGGACAAAACAGCCTTTGTTACTCCCTGGGGCACTTATGTCTATACTCGCATGGCTTTTGGTTTGAAGAATGCACCAGCTTCGTTTAATAGAACGATGTATCTGATATTGTGCAAATGGTTAACAACCTTTCTACGCATTTTCATGGATGACTTTTCAGTATTTTCAGGTACAGATAGAAGGGCAGCAGTTCAAGTTTTCCATGACCATTTGGAAAATCTAAAAGAAATTTTTGAGCAATGTCTCAAAACAGGTTTGAAATTGAATCCTGATAAATGTCACTTTTTGGTCACTAAGGGCACTCTTCTTGGTCACATAGTATCTGCTGAAGGCATAACTGTTGACCCTGCAAAGGTTACAACTATTCTTTCCATGCCAATTCCACAAAGCCCAAAGGAAGTGCAAAGCTCCTTGGGACATGCAGGGTATCACAGAAGATTCATTAGGATGTATTCAAAAATTGCTAAGCCCTTGTCAAGGCTTACCAGCAAAAAGATCCCTTTCTCATGGAGTGTTGAAGCTGGCAAAGCATTTTGTGAACTAAAGTTGAGGCTATGGACTGCTCCACTTTTAAGTGTTCCTAATTGGTCATTGGAATTTCATGTGCATACAGATGCTAGTCTTCATGCTGTTGGTGTAGTTCTAGCTCAACCATCATCTCACAAAATGGATAGGACCTTATAAGGTAATCAAGGTATTGCCACATGGCACAGTGCATCTGGAAGATCTGCAGGGTAAAAGGATTCCTCTGGTCAACATCTCCAGAGTAAAGAAGTACCTAAACTAAGTCAACCCGGAAGGATTTTAACCACTGTAGATACCACATGTCATTCAAGTTTTGGCAGTTGTTTCGTTTATTCAATAAGCGGATGAGAAGGAAATTGCACCGAGGCGGTGCAAAATCCTGATGTGGGGGTCTGTAGTACCCCTCTGTTTCTCTCTCTCTATCAACCAATACTACTTCCAGAAGATTGGCCATTGCAATTTTGTGGGTAGTGCCATCATCATCGATAAAGACCAAGTTCTCGGACATGCATCTTTCCCCGCACTCGCTGAAGGATGAATTTGGATGGAGCAGTTTCCCTCAAAGTCATAGAATGGTTCTTTTTATTCTCGTCAGTAAGGGAATAGTTTTTCTGTTTTCAAGGAGCTCAAGGTTATATATGAGAGTTTTCCGGGTGATGAAATTCGTGGCAGAGATGTGCACACTATCTCCATGGGACTTCCATTTTTTATTCTCTCTTTCTCTTTCTCTCTCTCTCTCCCTCTCTCTCTCTTCCAATCTCTCTCTCGGTCCCTCACTCTTTCTCTTTCTTTCTCTCTCTCTCTCTCTCTCTCTCTCTCTCTCTCTCTCTCTCTCTCTCTCTCTCTCTCTCTCTCTCTCTCTCTCTCTCTTTCTTTCTCTCTCTCTCTCCTTCCCCGTCACCCTCCCCGCTGACCCCCCGCCTACACAGGCTGACCCCCCCCTACACCCACTGACCCCCCCGCCTAAACCCGCTGACCCCCCCCCCCCCCCGCCTACGCCCGCTGACCCCCCCGCCTACACCCGCTGACCCCCCCGCCTACACCCACTGACCCCCCGCCTACACCCGCTGGCACCCCCGCCTACACGCGCTACCCCCCCCCCCCCCCGCCTACACCCGCTGACTACCCCGCCACCCCCGCTGACTTCCCCGCCACTCCCCGCCCCCTCACCCCGCAGCTACTCCCCCACACCCCCTACTGCACTCCCCCTCTCACCCCGCCACTCCCCGCCCCCTCACCCCGCTGCTCTCCCCGCCCCCTCATCCCGCTGCTACTCCCCCACACCCCCCGCTTCACTCCCCCTCTCACCCCGCCACTCCCCGCCCCCTCACCCTGCTGCTCCCCCCGCCCCTCACCCTGCTGCTCCCCGCCATCCCCCGCCCCCTCACCCGCTGCTACTCCCCCACACCCCCCACTGCACTCCCCCTCTCACCCCTGCCGCCCACTCCCGCCACCTGCACACATGCGCCCCCCCCCCCCACACATGCACACAAACACATACCTACCCGTACACTCAGACACACATATATACAAACACACAAACGAACCCATACATAAACACACACACCCCCACACACACACACACTCACATACACACACACACTTGCACACACACACACACACACTCCCACACACACCCACACACACCTCCTCTCATCAGTCATCGGGAATTTCACATTTTAGAGACGATGAAGATATTGAGGTAGGGCCTCCCGCATTTTGGGATTTGCAACAACTAAAGGCTGCAGCAATGAGAATCAGTGATCCAGTGATCCAGTTCGGGACTTAATCATCAATGTCGGCAGAACATGGCAGAATTGTTTTGACAATCAGGGGAAACAAAATCCTCAAACTCAATAGGATACGGTATCCGAACAGGTTACTGTTGAAGATGAAAAGTGGGATTGGGAGCAGTGGAAGGAGCATTTTATTCAAGTCGAAGACCAAGAGAAGCTTGCATCTACACTGAAGTTTCAGTTAGATAGTGCCATTGAGGAAGAAGATTTTAAGGAAGCCGCACGCTTGAAGGAATCGCTTAAAGAAGTGGAGGCACAAGATCAAGTCTCTGAAGTTCTGAGCTCGAGTGCCATTGAGGAAGAAGATTTTAAGGAAGCTGCACGCTTGAAGGAATCGCTTAAAGAAGTGGAGGCACAAGATCAAGTCTCTGAAGTTGTGAGCGAGCTGAAGATGGCCCTGGAAGAGGAAAGGTATGAAATGGCAACAAGACTAAGGGATGAAGCAGCTGCCGGATTGTTAGGCTGATGGGTAGGTTCGGCAAAAAGTGAAAATGATCCTTATGGTCGCATCATTAACATAAGTTCTTCGTTTGGGAGATTTGTGGCAAGGGGATATTCTGCCAGACAGTTGGCATCTGCATCTACTCGCGCACCATTATTTGAAGTTTTCATTAGGAAGGACCCTCAAGGCTATCATCAGCAGGTAGTATATTTGCAACGTGGTGGTACTGGAGATAATATGGTGGGTGCTCCTACATCAATCGATGTAAACATTGTAGACAAGAACACATTAGCCGAGGATGGAAGAGATATGAAGAAGAAAGACATTGTGGAAGCTCATGGAGAGGAGAAGGGGAAGAATGGAAATGCTCAAGATTTTTATGATGGATTGAAGGGCATCATACGAATGTATGAAGATAAAGCCTCAAGGAGGAAGTCACGAGATGATTCAAATTGCCAATCAAAAGAGTCAAAGAATGAAATGACTGCACACTGGCAAGGTTGTCATAAGGTAAGGGATAAAAGTGTGCAAGGTAAAAAGTGGAAGCGGAGAAAAGATTTTTGCCACCAACCATTCATGGCGACTACTTATTTTTGTGGATCCAATTCAATCAAGTGGAATAATTGACCTACCCCCCAATTTTGGGTGATTAATCGACGCGTGATCAATGGACGTGAAGATTTGGCAAGGCCCTCTTGGCCTATTGGGGCCTATAAAAACAATGGACAATTGCTCTTTTGGGGTACAATTTTTTTAGAGTTACATTGACGCGTACGTGCAGAAGTCCTCTCTTGCACTTTGTGGTTTCAAGCCTATTGTAGGAGCTACTCTGTAGTGTGGATACAGAGGGTAGGCTTCTCAGTGGAGGGCTATGAGCACTATAGTGTAAGAGAGTGGCTTGGATTCTTTTCTTTTCTGTGGGTCAGTGTTGTTGTTAAGCTCTATTCTCTTGAGAAATTCTTAACCATTTGTATTGTTCTGAGTTAGTCTGCATATAATTGGCCCCTTAAGTTGATGAGAAGACTCGGTTGCATTGAGGTTATTCACTTTTAAGGTGGCATGTTAGCCCTAAGCTTGCACATTTGAGCATCACTCTACCCAACCTTGTAATCATCTGATTCGAATCAAGAAATATACGGTCTTCTGTAGTCATTTGTTGACTAATATTCCTAGAGTATGTACAACTCTGTGCTATTATTTACCTCTACCTGCTCACACAAATGTTAAAGGGTATACTTCCCTAACGAGAACCTCCCTTGAGTAGGTGACGTACTGGATGTGTTTAATCTTTATTCTCTACTTTTGATAAAAGTGGATACCCCAGTACCTCCTCTACAGTGGGCAACTGGGATAAGACGAAATGAATCATTTGATTCCCAATCAGCAGCATGAGGGGGTGCATCGCACCCTTACCAAGATGTGGTGCCTTTCTTGGACCAAACTTTGATGGGAACTAAAGTGCATGACTATTTGGCACCCGCTAATCGAGATAAAAAATTATGTTCTCATGTGGCATATCTTGCATAAGGGAATCTGGTCCAATGCAAGGGCTGACAAAATCTATGGTGTGGTGCCATGGTGCAAGTGCTGCCATCGATGCATCAAAGATTTAGCTCACATGTTCTTCGATTGCCCCAAGTCCTGTGTTATGTGGCAAATCAATCTGCAATAGGCGCTATTGGATGAGGTGGTTGGCTGCTCATCGAGGCTGTGGAATGCCATTAGGGTGAGAGTCTTTGGAAGATTTGGAGGGAGCGATGTGCTGTTAATTTTGGCCAAACTCCTAAGGAATGGTCGATCGAGAAATCCTTGTTTCTTCTAGGTAAAAGAATCTCCCAAGATAAGAGATCTACACCATTTAGACATCATTGTAGTTATCTCCTCGAAAACTACAAGTTGAAGCTCATATGGGTCCCACATGAGGGAGATAATAGATTCATTCGCCTCATTTGTAAAATGCCCTCTAGCTTGCCATACTCCTCCCCTGCATTGTGGGATTTGGGGGGTCTCATGGACACTAGTCCCATTCACTTCTAACTTTTCTTCTTTATTTTAATTAAAATCCGGGAGAATAGGCTAAGACCGAACTTCCTTTATTAAAAAAAAAGAGATTGTTTCTCTTAATGGAGATTCGCTTGTACCGTAGCAAGAGATTGTTCTTTGTCCACGTCCCGTAGGACAGTTGGTTGAGCTTTGGCCTCTTGAGGCGGAGGTCTAGGGTTCAAGTCCTAGGCTGGACATGTTATGGCTTAGGCCACTTAAACCCAATTGTAACCATGTCTCTTTCAGTTGTAACCTTGTCTAACCCCTTCTTTGTGGGATACGGGGGGTCCTGCGGGTGCTATGTCCATTCACTTGTAGAGTTACAATTTCAAAGTTAAAGTCCGGGGGAGTAGGCTTCGGTTGAACCTCTATTTATAAAAAAAAAAAGAGATTGTTCTTCGATGAGTGTGTTTGTTGTTTAATGTGGATAGTGGCTGCTAGTTTTCAAAAACTACTAACAGGATATGGAGCACGACAACACTTGGTCATCCGAAATTCCGGATATAGAAGAAACGAAGAAATGGATGGCCGTACTTGCAGTTCATCAGTTATATATTTTGGATGAGCTAAGCGGGATTCGATACGAATCACTTGAAGAGAAGCCAAAATTTGATACAGATCATCTGAAGAGAAGCCAAAGGAAGCGCATTATCACGAGGATCTATTTGAGCCTATCAAGGTTTGCAGGCATGGCTCGTTGGAGGTACGCAGCACCTCTCTCTGTGATCTCCGTGTGTGTGTGTCTGGGTTGTATCTAGTTGACGACTATATCTATGTTTTGTGTTGTGGATGTGCATTTTGGAAGATTGTGATAATTGACAGGAGTGATTCTTTTTTATTGGGGACCCCAACAGGAGGGGGATTCCCAAAATCAAATGGAAAACTTGCATTAGCTCAAAAGACTCAGGGGGCTTGGGTATTTAGGATATCGTTGGGTTGGCCGACAAGCTGGCAGCAAAGTGGCTTATCAAGGCTTGGAGCAATAGTGAGTCCTCTTGGGCTAAATTGATATTCAGAAACAGGACAACCTTACCTTAGTTGGCCATCCTGGTTGGAAGGACATAGGGATTCTCAACTTTTTTTCTCCCCCCACCCGGTGTCCGCTAAAGGCTCTAGCCTCATGTGCTCTTTATGGAAGAGTTGGAACAAGGCCAAACAATTGATTAGGGGGGTGGAGCCTTGGAACCTCCAAACTGCAAAGCGGTTGTGGAAGAAGAGGTTCAAATAGAAAAAACAGCTCTAGAAACAAGGGACCAGCCAGTGGATTAGGTTCGGAGACTTAGACCCGAGACATAGAGTTACCCTCGAGGAATGGACTCTTCTTCAAGGCAATTGTTAAGCGTGGGACCGCTCAACTACCCGCCTTCTCTGCCGACAAGATCTTCCTTGCCTAGAGGGCCTCAATTGCAGCAATGGTAAGAAAATATCCAGAATCCACAACTTCAAAGAGAACTTAGATGTTCATCACACCCTTAACAAGAGGTGGTGCCTTTCTTGGACCAAACTTCGATGGGAACTAAAGTTCATGTCTATTTGGAACCCCCTAATTGAGATCAAAAAGTCTGTTCTCATGTGGCAAATGTTGGATAAGGGAATCTGGTCCAATGCAAGGGCTAACAAAATTTATGGTGTGCCGCCATGGTGTAAGTGCTGCCATCGATGCATCAAAGATTTAGCGCACATGTTCTTTGATTGCTCCAAATCCCATGTTATCTGGCATCACGTGATGAAGGTATTCAGACTCACGAACCAAATCAATTAGCAACAGGCATTGTTGGATGAGGGGGTCGGCTGCTCATCGAGGCTGTGGAATGCCATCAGGGTGAAACTCTTTGGAAGATTTGGAGGGAGCGATGTGCTATCAATTTCGGCCAAACTCCTAAGGAGTTGTGGATCGAGAAATCCTTGTTTCTTCTAGGTAAAAGAATCTCCCGACATAGGAGATCTACACCGTTTAGATATCATTGTATTTATCTCCTCGAAAACAACAAGTTGAGATCCAAATGGGTCCCACGTGAGGGAGATAATAGATTTATCGGCCTCATTTGTAATGCCCTCTAGCTTGCCATACTCCTCCCCTGCATTGTGGGATTTGGGGGGTCTCATGGGCACTAGTCCCATTCACTTGTAACTTTTCTTCTTTATTTTAATTAAAATATAGGAGAATAGGCTAAGACCGAACGTTCTTTTATTAAAAAAAAAAGAGATTGTTTTTCTTAATGGAGATTCGCTTGTACAGTGGCAAGAGATTGTTTTTCAATGAGTGTGTTTGTTAATGTTGATGGTGGCTGGTAGTTTTCAAAAACTGCTGACGGGATATGGAGCATGGCAACACTTTGTCATCCGAAATTCCGGATATAGAAGAAACGAAGAAATGGATGGGCGTACTCGCAGACGTGTAGGGGTAGGAACGAGCAAGTCTTGCAGTTCCTCAGTTTATATATTTTGGATGAGCTAAGCGGGATTCGATACGGATCATCTGAATAGAAGCCAAAGGCAGCGCATTATCACGAGGATCTATTCGAGCCTGTCAAGGTTTGCAGGCATGGCTCGTTTGAGGTACGCAGCACCTCTCTCTGCGATCTCCGTGTGTGTGTGGGGGCTGTATCTGGTTGACGACTATATCTATGTTTTGTGTTGTGGATGTGCATTTTGGAAGATTGTGATAATTGACAGGAGTGAGTCTGTGTGCATTTTGGAAGGTGGTGCACCCAGAGGATCGCATTGCTGGCTATGACTTAGTGATTACAGTAGCGACAGCCGAAGCGGCAGAGGAAAGATGTCTGGAAGGGCGGAAGGGCAGGGAACCTGTGTTCCCGTACTGGAGCAGGTGCTCGCAGCCTGCCTTATATTCTAGCGAGGTGTATAAGTTGCAATCCGTGGGTTCCGGGATGCCGGGCTTCCTATCGCCCGAGTGGAACGAGGATATGTCCACCTACTGTGTTCGTCTGTCCGAAAAGGGTGCCTTCTACGGATTCCGGTACAGGACTCGGGAGTCCAGGCCGTTCATTTCCGAGGGAGAAGACTTAATGTGGAGAACGCCGACAACGGAAGGGTGTTGTCATGGAGACAGGAGGGGAAGAATGAGTTCCTCCTGGTCGAAGAAGAGGAGAGTGACACGGCTGCCATGTTTCATTTGTCTGCGCAAGAGGATGTGTCCTTGGCCTGTCCTCGCATCGAAGGAGCACGTTGCCGTGCATATAACTTCCTGGCATCGTCTCCCTCATCCTCCGCAGCTGGTATGGCCGCCCATCGGGAAGGAGAAACCATCTACATTAGGAGATCCAAGTCAGCAGCTCCTAACGATCGCTCTCAAAAGCAAGACCTCCTACGATTTCGAAGAGGCCGAGAGAGCTTCTTTGCGCTCTGTTACAGAGGCCTAGCATACTTTACATAGGCTATGGCGCTCCAGTTATTTGAAAGGGTTCCATGTGTATTAGGCTACATGACAAAGGAGAATAAGAAAGTGTAACTGCCTGTGGTCTGCCTACCGATGTGATGGCGAACCCGTAGTTTGTAATGGTTATGAAAAGTGGTAATCCAAAAGGTTTTGACAATCTTCTCGAACTATACATCAGAGAAGTACATTAAATCCAAGTGTTTTTCGGTTTGGACATTTACATGCTAGTGTTAAATGGTTTTCACAATTATATATATCTGCTACTGGTATGTGTTTTTGATACTCGTGAGGTGCATAATAAGAAGAAGATCTCCCTACAATGGCAGTAAACAAGTCACATATATGAATTCCACAGCTAGGATTGAATTCTTCTATGATCTATCATAGTCGTCGACTCTCGTGTATCCTTCTATGATGTAACTAGACTAGCCCTTAAGTGACTTAACTAGGTATATTTCTAGATCCATTTCTAGTTGGCATCCTAGAATTAATCCTCTTACTCAAGACCTATGCTCTTAATCATAGATCTAATTTCATTTCCATGCATGTTTTGTTTTATTGATTCATATCAGCATTGGTTGATGATCTTGTGGGGTCCCCATAATATGATACCTCATTCTTCCTTCCAAACCTGGCTTCCATATTGGGTCATCTATATATATATATATATATATATATATATTCCATCGGCTCTATAATTGTGCTAATTATATATTCCATTGGCTCTATAATTGTGCTAAGAGACTCTCTTTGAAGGCACCTTATTTTCACTAACATAAAGATGCGTATATCCATATCTCTTCCAAAAGTTCATACGGACTTCGATTATGTAGCTATGACCTATACTTTCTTTTGTTCCATACCAATCTTTCAAGAGATCGAATTCGTGACTATCAATTAATTGATTTTGTTTCATTCCATGTGTTCAAGCATATGCTTCCAAAAATGACTTCTAAGCAAAGAAATATAGGAAACAAAAACCAAAGCCATGTCTACGAATGCTTTTGAAGTCATAAAAATCTCCACAAATGCTTGGAAGGACACTGAAGAGCCATTGTGCATATCTTCTCAAACCCATAATCTCCCATTGTGATCATAATTGTTTGTTCTTGGTATGTGGTAAATGTTTATGATGGAAATATGTTCTCATTGACTTAAGGTTTTGATTGGCGCTCTTTGCGTTTTATTCATTCTTTAATTTGATAATGATTTCTATGAATCTTTAATTGATAAAATTTAACTAGGTTGAATCCCCTCTAAAGATAATAGAGGCGAGTGCATATGAACTCCCTCCTATTTTTAGAAAGAAATATTTAAGGGATGCCAACGATCTCCCATGAAAACTATTTTGATATGATTATATAGTAGAATGAGTTTGTTAGTATCTATCTATCTATCTATTTTTCTATCTATCTATCCATCTATCTATCCATCTATCTATCTATCTATCTATCTATCCAGGTATCTATATATCTACTTATCTATCTACCTATCTATCTATCTATGGATCTATCTATCTATCTATCTATATATGTTTGTATCTATCTATCTATCTATCTATCTATCTATCTATCTATTTATCTATCAATCTATCTTTCAATCTATCTATCTATCTATCTCTTTATTTAAATTTCTATCTATCTATCTATCTATCTACCTATCCATCTATCTATCTATTTATGTCCCTCTCCATATATCTACATGTAGTGGTGACATACACCATCCCCTCCCTTTTTCACACTAATCCTATTTGGGTTCGAAAGTAGAACATTGTTAAGCACGACTTGGTAACATTGATGAGCATCATACGGCCATGACTCAATGGTTACCATGGGAGCTTGACTTCCCATAGGTGTCGGGTTCGAATCTGGGGCCCTGAGCGGGTCTGCCACATTTTGACCATTTTCCAATACTCAAAGATTGGAGTGCTTTATTTGTCCGTCTCTCTTTTTCCTCTTTTTTTTTCTCTCTCTCTCTCTCTCTCCCTCTCTCTCTTTCCTCGATTTCCTTTTTTCTCCCTTTTTTCCTCTTTTTCTATCTCCCTCTCTCTCTCTCTCTTTCTCTCTCTCTCTCTCCCTCTCTCTCTCTCTCTCTCTCTCTCTCTCTCTCTCTCTCTCTCTCTCTCTCTCTCTCTCTCTCTCCCTCTTTTTCTCCCTCTCTCTCTCTCTCTCTCCCTCTTTCTCTTCCTCTCTCTCTCTCTCTCCCTCTCTCTCTCTTTCCCCGATTTCTCTTTCTCTCTCTTTTCCCTCTTTCTCTCTCTCCCTCTCTCTCTCTCTCTCCCTCTTTCTCTCTCTCTCTCTCTCTCTCCCTCTCTCTCTCTCTCTCTCTCTCTCTCTCTCTCTCTCTCTCTCTTCCTCTCTCTCTCTCGCTCCCTCTCTCTCTTTCCACGATTTCTCTTTCTCTCTCTTTTCCCTCTCTCTCTCTCTCTCTCTCTCTCTCTCTCTCTCTCTCTCTCTCTCTCTCTCTCTCTCTCTCTCTCTCTCTCTCTCTCTCTCTCTCTCTTCCCTCTCTCTCTCTCTCTTCCCTCTCTCTCCCCGCCACCCCCACCCCCGCTGTCCCCGTGCTACCCCGCCACCCCTGCCCCCGTTGCCTCCCGCAAAACCCGCCCCACCCCGCAGCCCTCCCCGCGCTACCCCACCACCCCCCCCCGCTGCCTCCCGTAAAACCCGCCCCACCCCACAGCCCTCCCCGCGCTCCCCCGCCACCCCCGCCCCCGCTGCCTCCCGCAGAGCCCGCCCCACCCCGCAGCCCTCCCCGCGCTCCCCCGCCACCCCCGCCCCCGCTCCCTCCCGCAAAACCCGCCCCACCCCGCAGCCCTCCCCGCGCTCCCTCGCCACCTCTCCCCCGCTGCCTCCCGCAGAGCCGGCCCCACCCCGCAACCCTCCCCGCGCTCCCCCGCCACTCCCGCCCCGGTGCCCCCCGCAATCCCCGCCACCCCCCGCCCCGCTGCCCCCGCGCTCCCCCGCCACCCCCGCCCCGCTGCCTCCCGCAGAGCTCGCCCCACCCCGCAGCCCTCCCCGCGCTCCCCCGCCACTCCCGCCCCGCTGCACCCCGCAATCCCTGCCACCCCCTGCCCCGCTGCCCCCGCGCTCCCCCGCCACCCCCGCCAGCTTCCCCTCACACTCCCGCCTCTCCCCCCCTGCTCACTCCCGCACATCCCCGCCCCCTCACACACACACACACCCACACACACACACACACACCCACACACACACCCACACACACACACACCCACACATACCCATATACACCCACACACACACACTCACACACACACCCACACATACGCACAAGCACACAAACACACACACACACACACACGGGAAGGAGATCAAGGTCTGGAGGATAAAGATTATGAGGCTCGGGGGGAGAAATGGATTGGGCCCGACAAAGATGATGGAAAATATGGCTCTCCAGGAAGCATAAAAATTGATACTGTGCAGGATTGAGACAGTGTTTGGAGGCCTCCATCTCTGAGTATCTAGGGGCGAGGCGAAGGTTCCCATGGTTCTTCTCAGAAGCACATGAAAAGTTGGCTACTCTCGAGAAGGGTTATCAGGTGATTGGAGCAGAAGCATGAGGGAAATGACCTTTCCAATTAAGTTATTTCTTGGGGCTCTGGGATTGGTGAAGTTAAAATGAATATCTACCCTCCCTTAATCACACTCAATGGGTGTTTCTAAATCACCGGCAACACAAAAGTAAGGATCTCACTTTGAATACGAAAGGGTATGTGATAAACGCATGCATGGTAAAAAGTGGAAGTGGAGAAAAGACTATTGCCACCAACCATTCACGGCGACTACCTATTTTTGTGGATCCAATTCAAATCAAGTGGAATATTTGATCTACCCCTCCAATCTTGGGCAATTAACCGTCGCGTGATCACAGGAAGTGAAGAATCGGTAAGGCCCTCTTGGCCTATTGGGGCCTATAAAAGCAATGGACTTGTGCACATTTGGGGTACAAAATTTAGAGTTACATTGGTTCAGATACGCGTATGTACGTGCAGAAGTCCTCTCTTGCACTTTGTGGTTTCAAGCCTACTGTAGGAGCCACTCTGTAGTGTGGATACAGAGCGTGGGCTTCCTAGTGGAGGGCTAACAACAACATAGTGTAAGAGAGTGGCTTGGATTTTTTTTAGGGCAATGATATTGTAAGCCCTATTTTCTAGAAGAGTTCTCCACCGCTTGTATTGATCTGTGTTTTGTCTGCGTAGAGTGCCATGAAGCTCTGAGCATGAGTTTTTGAGTATCTCTTTGACCAATCTTGTAATTATCTTATTTGAATCAAGAAGTGGATGGTCTTCTTTATTCATTTGTTGTTGATGTTTTCTGGAGTATGTACAACTCTATGCAATTATTTACCTCTGCTTGCTCACAGAAATGTTAAAGGGTATACTTCCCTAAAGAGAACCTCCCTTGAGTAGGCGACGTACTGGACGTACTTATTCTCTACTCTTGATAAAAGAGGACACCCTATGTAGAGGTCGGAAACTCTCAGATGCCTTGGGATGAAGCTTCAGGAAGTGTTCAAGTGCTCTGACATGGATATATTTGAGCTCTGAGCAGTCGATTGCTGTCATCTTTTCTTTGCTACCTCGGTTGTTTTGATACCTATCTCTCTCTATCCCCTTTTATCTTTTCCCTTTCTCTCTCTTTCCCTCTCTCTCTCGGTCCCTCTCTCCCTCTTTTTCTCTCTTCCTCTCCCTCTTCCTCTCTCTCTTTCTCTCTCTCTCTTTTTCTCTCTCTTTCTCTCTCTTTTCTCTCTCTCTCCCCCCTCTTCCCCCCTCTCTCTCTCTTTCTCACTCTCTCTCCCCCTCTCTTCCCCCCTCTCTCTCTCTCTCTTTCCTCCTCCCTCTTTTCCCTTTTCTCTCTCTCTTTTCCCTGCGTGTGAACCCCTCCCTTTCTCTCTCTCTCTCTCTCTCTCTCTCTCTCTCTCTCTCTCTCTCTCTCTCTCTCTCTCTCTCTCTCTCTCTCTCTCTCTCTCTCTCTCTCTCTCTCTCTCTCTCTCTCTTTCTATCTCCCTCTCTCTCTTCCTCTCTCTCTCCCCCTCCCTTCTCTCTCTCCTCCCCCGCCCGCTGGCCTCCGCACCACCCACCCGCAGCCCCCCTCCCTTCTCTCTCCTCCCCTGCCCGCTGGCCTCCGCCCTCCGCTACCTACCTCCCCCGCCACCCGCAGCCCACCGCCCTCCGCATTCCCCCACCCCCTCCGCCCTCCGCATTCCCCCAACCCCTCCCGCAAGCCCCTCCTCCACCTATCCCCTCCGCCCTCCGCATTTCCCCACCCCCTCCGCCCTCCGCATTCCCCCACCCCATCTTGCAAGCCCCTCCTCCACCTATCCCCTCCGCCCTCCGCATTCCCCTACTCCACCCTCCGCATTCCCCCACCTCCTCCGCCCTCCGCATTCCCCCACCCCCTCCGCCCTCCGCATTCCCCCACCCCCTCCCGCAAGCCCCTCCGCCCTCCGCATTCCCCTACTCCGCCCTCCGCATTCCCCCACCCCCTCCGCCCTCTGCATTCCCCCAACCCCTCCGCCCTCCGCATTCCCCCACCCCCTCCGCCCTCCGCATTCCCCCACCCCCTCTCGCAAGCCCCTCCTCCACCTATCCCCTCCGCCCTTCGCATTTCCCCACTCCGCCCTCCGCATTCCCCCACCCCCTCCGCCCTCCGCATTCCCCCATCCCCTCCTGCAATTCCCCTCCTCCACCTATCCCATTTGCCCTCCGCATTTCCCCACTCCCTCCACCCTCCGCATTCCCCCATCCCCTCCCGCAAGCCCCTCCTCCACCTATCCCCTCCGCCCTCTGCATTTCCCCACGCCCTCCGTCCTCCGCATTCCCCCACCCCCTCCTGCAAGCCCCTCCTCCACCTATCCCCTCCGCCCTCCGCATTCCCCTACTCCGCCCTCCGCATTCCCACACCCCCTCCGCCCTCCGCATTCCCCCACCCCCTCCCGCAAGCCCCTCCTCCACCTATCCCCTCCGCCCTCCGCATTCCCCTACTCCGCCCTCCGCATTCCTCCACCTCCTCCGCCCTCCGCATTCCCCCACCCCCTCCGCCCTCCGCATTCCCCCACCCCCTCCGCCCTCCGCATTCCCCCACCCCCTCCCGCAATTCCCCTCCTCCACCTATCCCCTCCGCCCTCCGCATTCCCCCACCCCCTCCCGCCTCTACCCCCCACTCACACCGCCCCGCCACCTACTCACACACATATACACACACTCACGCACAATCGCGCACATAAACACACACACTCTCACACCCATACATATGCACACACTCCCACACACACTTCCACACATGCACACCCACCCATCACACACACACCGAGACATACACTCACACACCCACACATGCACACACACACCCACATGCACACATACACACAGATACACTCATACATGCAGACATACACCCTCACATACACGCATATGTACACCCACTCACATACATACACCCACATCCTCAAATGCACACCCACACCTACCCCCTTCAATTGCACATATGCGCCCCCTTGCACGCACACACCCACCCACACACATACCTTCACACACACACACACACACACCATCACGTACACACATGCACACCCACACATATCAAAGAAGATTGTCCAGAAAAGGATATCTGTCAAAGCAAGAAGTAACTGTGCAAACAGAGGAAAGACCAGTCATAAGAGGTCCACTTTTGCAAAGAAAACATGAGCGAAAAGCAGAGGCTTCCACACTCAGATAGTCAAGTGAAGGATTAACCTGGTTGGATATGACCAGAATTTGTTTTTCTAATATTCGGAAGGTTATGTGAAACAGCAAAACCACAAAATGAGAACCTCAGATGGCAGGTAAAAAGAAGAAAAGTTTGTAGGGTAAAAAGTAAAAGTGGATGAACAAATGTTGCCGCCAATCATTCACGACGACTACCTATTTTTGTGGATCTAATTCAAATCAAGGGAATATTTGACCTACTCCTCCAATTTTGGGTGATGAACCGGCGCGTGATCAATGGACGTGAAGATTCGGCAAGGCTCTTGGCCTATTGGGGCCTATAAAAACAATGGATTTGTGCTCATTTGGGGTACAAGTTTTAGAGATACAGTGGTTCGTGTATACGTGCAGAAGACCTCTCTTGCACTTGGTGGTTTCAAGTCTACTGTGAGAGCTACTCTGTCGTGTATACAGAGGGTAGGCTTCACAGTGAAGGGCTATGAGCACTATAGTGTAAGAGAGTAGCTTGGGGTTATTTTTTCTGTGAGTCAGTGTTGTTGATTAGGTTCTATCCTCTTGAGGAATTCTTTGTATTGTTCTGAGTTATTCTGCATATCATTGGCCCTTATGCTGATGGGAAGAATCTGTTGTATTGGAGTTATTTACTTTTAGGGTGACTTGTTAGCCCTAAGTTTACACTTTTGAGCATCGTCATCTGCCCAACTTTGTAATCATCTGATTTGAATCAAGCAGTGTACGGTCTTCCTTGGTCATATATTGTTCATATTTTTCTGAAGCATTTACTACTCTGTGGAATCCGTGTTATCTACCTGCTCACAGAAATGTTAAAGGGTATACTTCCCTAAAGAAGAACCCCCTTGAGTAGGCGACGTAGTGGAAGTGTTGATCTTTAATCTTTACTCTTGTTAAAAGCGGATACTCCAGTACCTCCTCTACAATTTGGCACGCCCGGTGGGACCTTTGCATTTCTGTGAGAGGTGTTTTGCCCTATTGCAATTGCGAATAGGTACATGACCCATACACGAGCAGATAAGGAATCTCTTCGTGTTCGAAGGAGTCTTAACAAGTTAACAATAACCACGGCTAGTGAGTCTACCTCCCCTCTGTCCTCCCTAAATTTGTCTATTGATTTGGGTGCGACACCATTGTCCAAAGAAGGGTATAGGAGAACTCTAGACTTCTCCTCAGATACGTCCGAAGAAACCCTAGTACAAATGGAGGATCTCTCTCATTTACTCTACAGATTAAATATCAAATTCCCTACCTTCAAGGGACAAGCCTATGAGGATGCTGATGATCATGTGAGGAGATTCATCTCTTTATGCCGTGGAAGAGGTCTGCAAAATAGAGAGGATGCAATGCTGGCACTTTTTCCATCCACATTGGAGGGCCTTGCAGATAAATGGTATAGTCAGTATGCAGATGGCCATTTCACTACATGGGAGGCTCTGAAGGCGGCATTCTCACAGACATTTCGACCAAGTGATTTCTCAGAAAGAGCTCTAGATCAGCTAGAGAATTTGAAGCTAAGACCAAGTGAATCTTTTCATGAACTTCACACTAGAACAAAAGCACTTGTTGCACGACTACCACATGCTCCAGGTGATTTCTTGGTTAAAAAGTGGATTGAAAAGGCTCTGCCCAGGTCATCTCAACAAAAGCTTCGTGAATCTCTTAGATTGGATGCGACCCTCAATGATTTTGTTGCAGCGGCATCATGCATTGAAGAAGCAAGGCAACATTTTGAAGGGGATACACAACAAAAGTATGCTGCAGATGTGGATCCTATTGAGCAACTGAGGGAACTGGAAGCATTGAAGATGCAACAAAATCAACAAGAAGAGAAGGTCTTGCCACCACTGTGTCGCACTCATGATGAAGTAGCTCAATTTCGCCGAGAGTTAGAAGATTTGAAGACCACTCAGGATATAAGGAGACAAATTTGGTGTACAATCTGTAACAACAATGGACATTCCAATGCTAATTGCCCTATTAAGGTAAGCTGTCAATTTTGTGGAAAAGATGGTCATGAAGCCAGAGATTGTTATTACCTCAAGGGTACACAGCAGAGAGGTAACCCTCAAACTTTGGAATCATATTATGCTAGTACTTCAAATACATCAAATAGAGAGGAGAATCGGCCTGCAAAGCCTAGATATAATAGACCTTTGATGTGCTATCGTTGTGGTGAGTACGGCCACATGCAGAATAGGTGTCCCCTCCCAGAAGATGCACCTCCTTGTCAACATTGTCCAGAGGCCAAGGATCATTATACCAAAGATTGCCCAAGGGGTCGTCCTGCTCCAATCCACATGATTGCAGTCTCTCCATATGAAGAAAGGAAAACCACTCAATCCTATGCTGTTTCATCCTCTACTATGCCCATGATGACCAGAGCTAGGCAAGCAGCAGCAAACCTTAGGGGGGAACAACAAGGAATTCAGGATAAAGAGGAAGAAAAGAAGTCTGGATGGAAGGACCAAGTGGAAATTGAAGGAGCTTATGAAGAAATGACTACTTCTCTAAGGGGCCAACCAACACGTCTACAAGAAAATACTCAGGAGGTAAACATTGAGCAGATCTTGAAAGGTATTCATCACAAGATTAGTCTCTATGAACTTATAAGGATGGATTCACAAATAAGAAGTGATTTATTAAAGATTATACACTCTGCTCACTTGGTCCAATCACCTAGTATAGATGGTTTCATGGTTGATTTTCCTCCTGCACCCTTAGCAGACTACCAAAGTTCGAGATTATCAGTTTGTATAAAGGATGAAGCTCTTATAGGTGTGATCATAGATGGAGGCTCTGGTATCAATTTGATGCTAGATTTTACAATGAAGAAGCTGAAATTGAACCCCACCAGGTTGGCACCATTCACGGTTACATTGGCAGATCAACATCGGGTTGCGCCACTTGGCATTATTGAAAAGGTATTGATGGTAGTACAGGGTTGCCACTTTTTCTTGGATTTTGTTGTTATTGCACTTCCACAGGAGACTTCCTATCCTTTGCTCCTGGGGAGACCTTGGCTGAGACAAGCAAAAGCTTTGCAAGATTGGGGAAAAAATAAACTATGGATTTCAACAAATACCAATAGCCAACTGCAACTACATTTGGAAGAAGGATTCGACTCAGAAAAAACTACTGGATATACTATGGATACTCAGGTAATGCCCTCTCTACCCCAAGAAGATGATACATTGTTAAATTGGATGATGGGAAGTGCAGAGTGTTGCACAATGGAGATCAATGAAATTGAGGAAGAAGTTGCAGATAAGGAAATTACAGAAAAGGGCAATGAAGACCACAAGGTGTTGGAGAATGAGCAATTGCAGGAAAGCACAAGCCGTGAGGGGGCAACCAATATAAAAGTATCAGAGGTGGAAGATTATGAACTCAAGAGCAGAGAAGATGTTCCTTTTGCAGATATACCTCAAGGATGGATGGAAGAACATGTTGCAGAATATAAATTAAAATCCACTCCTGCATATAGTGGAGATGATTTCTCAAGCAAGAGTAGACCTGAAACATTAGTTCAAGAAGTCAATTTAGGGGATGAAGAGAACCCTCAAGTAGTCCATTTGGCATCCTGGTTGTGGCATTATCCTCCTTTGCTACAAAAGGTAACTCTTTGCTTTTTACTTACAAAAGTGTCTTCGCATGGTCCTACAAAGATTTAACAGGAATACCAGAAGAGCTTGGGTTACATAGGATACCCTTAGTTGAGGGAGCCGCGCCAGTAAGAAGTAGGCCATATCGACTCAATCCGAAGTATGCAGAGGCGGTAAAGGTAGAGATTACAAAACTAGAGGAAGCAGGTATAATTGTGCCAGTAGAACATTCCAGGTGGCTCTCCTCTATGGTTATTGTGCCCAAGAAAAATAGCGGAAAAATAAGAGTATGTGTTGATTTTCGTGCTTTGAATAAAGTGACTATTCAAGATGGATTTCCTCAGCCCTTCACAGAGCAAGTACTTGAAGAGGTAGCTGGTCACACTCTGTATAGTTTCTTGGATGGTTTTAGTGGCTACAATCAGATAGTGATCCATCCTGATGATAGGGACAAAACAACCTTTGTCACTCCCTGGGGCACTTATGTCTATACTCGAATGGCTTTTGGTTTGAAGAATGCACCGGCTTCATTTAATAGAACGATGTATCTGATATTGGGCAAATGGTTAACAACCTTTCTACGCATTTTCATGGATGACTTTTCAGTATTTTCAGGTACAGATAGAAGGGCGGCAGTTCAAGATTTCCATGACCATTTGGAAAATTTAAAAGAAATTTTTGAGCAATGTCTCTAAACAGGTTTGAAATTGAATCCTGATAAATGTCACTTTTTGGTCACTAAGGGCACTCTTCTTGGTCACATAGCATCTGTTGAAGGTATAACTGTTGACCCTGCAAAGGTTACAGCTATTCTTTCCATGCCAATTCCACAAAGCCCAAAAGAAGTGCAAAGTTTCTTGGGACATGCAGGGTATCACAGAAGATTCATTAGGATGTATTCAGAAATTGCTAAGCCCTTGTCAAGGCTTACCAGTAAAAAGATCCCTTTCTCATGGAGTGCTGAAGCCGACAAAGCATTTTGTGAACTAAAGTTGAGGCTATGTACTTCTCCACTTTTAAGTGTTCCTAATTGGTCATTGGAATTTCATGTACATACAGATGCTAGTCTTCATGCTGTTGGTGCAGTTCTAGCTCAACCATCATCTCACAAAGTGGATAGACCTATCTCTTATGCGAGCAGACTACTTAACCAAGCTGAAAGGAATTATAGTACGACGGAAAGAGAAGGTTTGGCTATCGTATTTGCTCTTCAGAAGTTTAGACATTATCTCCTTGGCGTACATTTCATTGTTATTTCCGATCATCAGCCCTTTAAGTATTTGATAAACAAGCCTAGAGTAGCTGGAAGGATTTAGAGATGGTTACTCCTATTTCAAGAATTTAATTTTGATATTCATATTAAGCCAGGAAAAGAGCACTACATGGCAGATCAAGTGTCTAGGACGGCAATGAGCGAAAAGGCAACAGGTATTAATGATGAACCGGTGGATAGCAATCTTTTTCTAGTAGTAATTCGCACAGGTTGGTATGATGAAATTCTTCATGTTCTCACTACTGGAAGGATCCCAGAACACTTGACACCTGTAGAAAAGAGAAGATTGCTACTGAAAACCAAAGCATATTCTCTTATAAATGGAAATTTATATAAATACTGTCAGGATGATATATTGAGAAGGTGTGTCTATCCAGAAGAGGTAAATCTTTTGCTGAAGGCTACACACAACGAAGGACATCTAAGCGGGGAAGAATTGGCTCATAGAATCATCCACAAAGGTTTATGGTGGCCTCATATTTTCAAGGATGCAATCAAGTTTTCTAAAGAATGCCACATCTGCCAGAGGTGTGCTCCCGCGCCAACCAGATTGAATTTCCAACCATTGGTCATATCTACAGGATGGCTCCCATTTGAACGATGGGGTCTTGATTTCATAGGACCAATTAGTCCAACTGGTCAACCTAGAGGAAAAAAGTATATTTTGATGGCCACATGCTATGCCACTAAATGGATAGAGGCTAAAGCTATTGTGGACTGCACGGCTTTAACAGTAGCTAAATTTATGTATAAACGTATTTTCTCAAGATTTGGTTGCCCACTGAAAATTACTAGTGACAGGGGCACACATTTTGTAAATCAATTGCTCCAGTTTATATTTGACAGGTACAAAATCTTTCATAAAAAATCTTGTGCCTATTACCCAAGGGCAAATGGCCAAGCAGAGAGTTCCAATAAGATTTTGATTGGATTGCTTCGCAAATTATCTTTCGATCATCAAAGCTCTTAGCCGCTAGCACTGATTGGTGCAATTTGGGCTTTCAGAACCACGAAGAGGGGAACCACAGGCGAAACTCCATTTCGGTTAGTATATGGGAAAGAAGCATTGGCACCATTCGAGTTCATCATCAGAAAGGAACTAGGAATCAAAACCATTGGCATTCAACCCCCCATTCAGAGATTGGTGGCATTAGAAGAGTACAAAGAAGGGGCAATGCAGAAACTTCGGGTAACACAAGAAGAGCGCAAGAAATTACATGACAGGTATCTGAGATCAAATGAAGTTCAAGAAGGGTCCATCGTTTTAGTGCATCAAGTCCCGGCAATTTCAACTAAATTGGCCCCCAAATGGTCAGGACCATATAAGGTTATCAAGGTATTGCCACATGGTGCAGTGCATCTGGAAGATCTGCAGGGTAAAAGGATGCCCCTCGTCAACATCTCCAGGGTGAAGAAGTATCGGAAATAGGACAAAGTGGAAGCATTCTATCCCTTGTACATACCATGTTTCTTTTCAGTAATTGCAGTTAAATCTCATTGAAATAAGCATATAAAGGAGTTATTGCACCGAGACGGTGCAAAAGCTTCATGTGGGGGTCTGTAGAGGTGGGAAACTCTCAGATGCCTTGGGATGAAGCTTGAGGAAGTGTTCAAGTGCTCTGACACGGATATATTTGAGTTCTGAGCAGTCGATTGCTGTCATCTTTTCTTTGCTACTTCGGTTGTTTTGATACCTATCTCTCTCTATCCCCTTTTTTCTTTTTCCTTTCTCTCTCTTTCTCTCTCTCTCTCGGTCCCTCTCTCCCTCTTTTTCTCTCTTCCTCTGCCTCTTCCTCTCTCTCTTCCTCTCTCTCTTTTTCTCTCTCTTTTTCTCTCTTTTTCTCTCTCTCTCCCCCTCTCTTCTCCCCTCTCTCTCTATTTCTCTCTCTCTCTCCCCCTCTCTTCCCCCCTCTCTCTCTCTCTTTCCTCCTCCCTCTTTTCCCTTTTTCTCTCTCTCCTTTCCCCGCGTGTGAACCCCTCCCTCTCTCTCTCTCTCTCTCTCTCTCTCTCTCTCTCTCTCTCTCTCTCTCTCTCTCTCTCTCTCTCTCTCTCTCTCTCTCTCTCTCTCTCTCTCTCTCTCTCTCTCTCTCTCTCTCTCTCTCTCTCTCTCTCTTTCTATCTCCCTCTCTCTCTTCCTCTCTCTGTCCCCCCTCCCTTCTCTCTCTCCTCCCCCGCCCGCTGGCCTCCGCACCACCCACCCGCAGCCCCCCTCCCTTCTCTCTCCTCCCCCGCCCGCTGGCCTCCGCCCTCCGCTACCTACCTCCCCCGCCACCCGCAGCCCTCCGCCCTCCGCATTCCCCCACCCCCTCCGCCCTCCGCATTCCCCCACCCCCTCCCGCAAGCCCCTCCTCCACCTATCCCCTCCGCCCTCCGCATTTCCCCACCCCCTCCGCCCTCCGCATTCCCCCACCCCCTCCGCCCTCCGCATTCCCCCACCCCCTCCGCCCTCCGCATTCCCCCACCCCCTCCCGCAAGCCCCTCCTCCACCTATCCCCTCCGCCCTCTGCATTCCTCTACTCCGCCCTCCGCATTCCCCCACCCCCTCCGCCCTCCGCATTTCCCCACCCCCTCCGCCCTCCGCATTCCCCCACCCCCTCCGCCCTCCGCATTCCCCCACCCCCTCCCGCAAGCCCCTCCTCCACCTATCCCCTCCACCCTCCGCATTTCCCCACTCCGCCCTCCGCATTCCCCCACCCCCTCCGCCCTCCGCATTCCCCCACCCCCTCCCGCAATTCCCCTCCTCCACCTATCCCCTCCGCCCTCCGCATTTCCCCACTCCCTCCGCATTCCCCCACCCCCTCCTGCAAGCCCCTCCTCCACCTATCCCCTCCGCCCTCCGCATTCCCCTACTCCGCCCTGCGCATTCCCCCACCTCCTCCGCCCTCCGCATTCCCCCACCCCCTCCGCCCTCCGCATTCCCCCACCCCCTCCGCCCTACGCATTCCCCCACCCCCTCCCGTAATTCCCCTCGTCCACCTATCCCCTCCGCCCTCCGCATTCCCCCACCCCCTCCCGCCTCTACCCCCCACTCACACCGCCCCGCCACCTACTCACACACATATACACACACTCACGCACAATCGCGCACATAAACACACACACTCTCACACCCATACATATGCACACACTCCGACACACACTTCCACACATGCACACCCACCCATCACACACACACCGAGACATACACTCACATACCCACACATGCACACACACACCCACATGCACACATACACACAGATACACTCATACATGCAGACATACACCCTCACATACACGCATATGTACACCCACACACATACATACACCCACATCCTCAAATGCACACCCACATCTACCCCCTTCAATTGCACATATGCGCCCCCTTGCACGCACACACCCACCCACACACATACCTCCACACACACACACACACACCATCACGTACACACATGCACACCCACACATATCAAAGAAGATTGTCCAGAAAAGGATATCTGTCGGAGCAAGAAGTAACGGTGCAGAGAGAGGAAAGACCACTCATAAGAGGTCCACTTTTGCAAAGAAAACATGAGCGAAAAGCAGAGGCTTCCACACTCAGATAGTCAAGTGAAGGATTAACCTGGTTGGATATGACCAGAATTTGTTTTTCGAATATTCGGAAGGTTATGTGAAACAACAAAACCACAAAATGAGAACCTTAGATGGCAGGTAAAAAGAAGAAAAGTTTGCACGGTAAAAAGTAAAAGTGGATGAACAAATGTTGCCGCCAATCATTCACGGCGACTACCTATTTTTGTGGATCTAATTCAAATCAAGGGAATATTTGACCTACTCCTCCAATTTTGGGTGATGAACCGGCGCGTGATCAATGGACGTGAAGATTCGGCAAGGCTCTTGGCCTATTTGGGCCTATAAAAACAATGGATTTGTGCTCATTTGGGATACAAGTTTTAGAGATACAGTGGTTCGTGTATACGTGCAGAAGACCTCTCTTGCACTTGGTGGTTTCAAGTCTACTGTGGGAGCTACTCTGTCGTGTATACAGAGGGTAGGCTTCACAGTGAAGGGCTATGAGCACTATAGTGTAAGAGAGTAGCTTGGGGTTATTTTTTCTGTGAGTCAGTGTTGTTGATTAGGTTCTATCCTCTTGAGGAATTCTTTGTATTGTTCTGAGTTATTCTGCATATCATTGGCCCTTATGCTGATGGGAAGAATCTGTTGTATTGGAGTTATTTACTTTTAGGGTGACTTGTTAGCCCTAAGTTTACACTTTTGAGCATCGTCATCTGCCCAACTTTGTAATCATCTAATTTGAATCAAGCAGTGTACGATCTTCCTTGGTCATATATTGTTCATATTTTTCTAAAGCATTTACTACTCTGTGCAATCCGTGTTATCTACCTGCTCACAGAAATGTTAAAGGGTATACTTCCCTAAAGAAGAACCCCCTTGAGTAGGTGACGTAATGGAAGTGTTGATCTTTAATCTTTACTCTTGTTAAAAGCGGATACCCCAGTACCTCCTCTACACCTAGTACCTCCTCTACAGTTTGGCACGCCCGGTGGGACCTTTGCATTTTTGTGAGACGTATTTTTGCCCTAATACATTTCCAAATACGTACATGAGCCATACACGAGCAGATAAGGAGTCTCTTCGTGTTCGGAGGAGCCTTAACAAGTTAGCAATAACCACGACTAGTGAGTCTACCTCCCCTCTGCCTTCCCTAAATTTATCTATTGATTTGGGTGCGACACCATTGTCAAAAGAAAGGTATAGGAGAACCTTAGACTTCTCCTGAGATATGTCCGAAGAAACACCATTACAAATGGAGGATCTCTCTCATTTACTCTCTAGATTAAGCATCAAATTCCGTACCTTCAAGGGACAAGCTTATGAGGATGCTCATGATCATGTGAGGAGATTCATCTCTTTATGCCGTGGACGAGGTCGGCAGAATAGAGATGACGCAATGTTGGCACCCTTCGCATCCACATTGGAGGGTCTTGCAGATAAATGGTATAGTCAATATGCAGATGGTCATTTCACTACATGGGAGGCTCTGAAGGCGGCGTTCTCACAGACATTCCGACCAAGTGATTCCTCGGAAAGAGCTCTAGATCAGCTAGAGAACTTGAAGCTAAGATCAAGTGAATCCTTTCATGAACTTCACACTAGAATAAAAGCACTTGTTGCATGTCTGCCACATGCTCCAGGGAACTTCTTGGTTAAAAAGTGGATAGAAAAGGCTCTGCCTAGGTCATCTCAGCAAAAGCTTCGTGAATCTCTTAGATTGGATGCAACCCTCAATGATTTTGTTGCAGCGGCATCACGCATAGAAGAAGGAAGGCAACATTTTGAAGAGGACACACAAAGAAATTATGCTGCAGACCTGGATCCTATTGGGCAACTAAGGAGGGAACTAGAGGCATTGAAAATGCAACAAAATCAACAAGAAGAGAAGGTCTTGCCACCACTGCGTCGCACTGATGATGAAGTAGCCCAACTTCGCCGTGAGTTAGAAGATTTGAAGACCACTCAAGATATAAGGAGACAAATTTGGTGTACAATCTGTAACAACAATGGACATTCCAATGCTAATTGCCCTATTAAGGTAAGCTGTCAGTTCTGTGGAAAGGATGGTCATGAAGCGAGAGATTGCTACTACCTCAAGGGTACACAGTAGAGAGGTAACCCTCAAAATTTGGATTCATATTATGCTAGTACTTCAAATACATCAGATAGAGAGGAGAATCGGCCTCCAAAACCTAGATATAATAGACCTTTGATGTGCTATCGTTGTTCCAATCACCTAGTATAGATGGTTTCATGGTTGATTTTCCCCCTACACCTTTAGCAGACTACCAAAGCTCAAGATTATCTGTTTGTATAAAGGATGAAGCTCTCACAGGTGTGATCATAGATGGAGGTTCTGGTATCAATTTGATGCCAGATTTTACAATGAAGAAACTGAAATTGAACCCCACCAAGTTGGCACCATTCACGATTACATTAGCAAATCAACATCGGGTTGCACCACTTGGCATTATTGAAAAGGTGCTGATGGTAGTACAGGGCTGCCACTTTGTTCTAGATTTTGTTGTTATTGCACTTCCACAGGAGAGGTCTTACCCTTTACTCCTAGGGAGACCTTGGTTGAGACAAGCAAAAGCTTTGCAAGATTGGGGGAAAAATAGACTATGGATTTCAACAAGCACCAATAGCCAACTACAATTACATTTGGAAGAAGGATTCGACTCTGGAAAAACCACTGGATATACTGTGGACACTCAGATAATGCCCTCTCTACCCCAAGAAGATGATACATTGTTAAATTGGATGATGGGAAGTGCAGAGTGTTGCACAGTGGAGATCAATGAAATTGAGGAAGAAGTTGCAGATAAGGTAATTACAGGAAAGGGAAATGAAGACCACAATGTGTTGGAGAATGAGCAATTGCAGGAAAATACAAACTTTGAAGAGGCAACCCATATAAAAGTATCGGAGAGGGAAGATTATGAACCTAAGAGCAGAGAAGATCTTCCTTTCTCAGATATATCTCAAGGATGGATAGAAGAACATGTTGCACAATATAAATTAAAATCCACTCCTGCATATAGTGGAGATGATTTCTCAAACAAGACCAGTCCTGAAACATTGGTTCAAGAATTAAATTTAGGGGATGAAGAGAACCCTCAAGTAGTTCACTTGGCATCCTAGTTGTGGCACTATCCTCCTTTACTATAGAAGGTAACTTCTTTGCTTTTTGCCTATAAAAGTGTCTTCGCATGGTCCTACAAAGATCTAACAGGGATACCAGAAGAGCTTGGGTTACATCAGATGCCCTTAGTTGAGGGAGCCGTGCCTGCAAGAAGTAGACCATATCGACTCAATCCGAAGTATGCAGAGGTAGTAAAAGCAGAAATTACAAAACTGGAAGAAGCAGCTATAATTGTCCCAGTAGAACATTCCAGGTGGCTTTCTTCTATGGTTATTGTGCCCAAGAAAAATAGTGGAAAAATAAGAGTATGTGTTGATTTCCGTGCTTTGAATAAAGTGACCATTCAAGATGGATTTCCTCAGCCCTTCATAGAGCAAGTACTTGAGGAAGTAGCTGGTCACACCTTGTATAGTTTCTTGGATGGTTTTAGTGGCTACAATCAGATAGTGATCCATCGTAATGATAGGGACAAAACAGCCTTTGTTACTCCCTGGGGCACTTATGTCTATACTCGCATGGCTTTTGGTTTGAAGAATGCACCAGCTTCATTTAATAGAACGATGTATCTGATATTGGGCAAATGGTTAACAACCTTTCTATGCATTTTCATGGATGATTTTTCAGTATTTTCAGTTACAGATAAAAGAGCAGCAGTTCAAGATTTCCATGACCATTTGGAAAATCTAAAAGAAATTTTTGAGCAATGTCTCAAAACAGGTTTGAAATTGAATCCTAATAAATGTCACTTTTTGGTCACTAAGGGCACTCTTCTTGGTCACATAGTATCGCCTGAAGGTATAACCGTGGACCCTGCAAAGGTTATGGCTATTCTTTCCATGCCAATTCCACAAAGCCCAAAAGAAGTGCAAAGTTTCTTGGGCCATGCAGGATATCACAGAAGATTCATTCGGATGTATTCAGAAATTGCTAAGCCCTTATCAAGGCTAACCAGTAAAAAGGTCCCTTTCTCATGGAGTGCTGAAGCTGATAGAGCATTTTGTGAACTAAAATTGAGGTTATGTACTGCTCCACTTTTAAGTGTTCCTAACTGGTCATTGGAATTTCATGTGCATACAGATGCTAGCCTTCATGCTGTTGGTGCAGTTCTAGCTCAACCATCATCACATAAGGTTGATAGACCTATCTCCTATGCCAGCAGACTACTCAACCAAACTGAAAGGAATTACAGTACAACGGAAAGAGAAGGTTTGGCTATCGTATTTGCTCTTCAGAAGCTCCGACATTATCTCCTTGGTGTACATTTTATAGTTATATTTGATCATTAGCCCTTGAAGTATTTGATAAACAAACCTAGAGTAGCTGGAAGGATTTGGAGATGGTTACTCCTATTTCAAGAATTTAATTTTGATATTCATATTAAGCCAGGAAAAGAGCACTACATGGCAGATCAAGTGTCCAGGACTGCAATGAGTGAAAGGGCAACAGGTATTAATGATGAACTGGTGGATAGCAATCTTTTTCTAGTAGCAATTCGGACTGGTTGGTATGATGAAATTCTCCAAATTCTCACTACTGGAAAGATCCCAGAACACTTGACACCTGTAGAAAAAAGAAGATTTCTTTTGAAAACCAAAGCATATTCTCTTATAAATGGAAATTTATATAAATACTATCAGGATGATATATTGAGAAGGTGTGTCTATCCAGAGGAGGTAAATCTTCTGCTAGAGGCTTCACACAATGAAGGACATCTAAAGGGGGAAGAATTGGCTCGCAGAATCATCCACAAAGGTCTATGGTGGCCTCATATTTACAAGGATGCAATCAAGCTTGCTAAAGAATGC
>CM035426.1:19061406-19098906 GCA_020310875.1 Ceratopteris richardii | reverse complement strand
CTAACTTGTTAAGGCTCCTCCGAACACGAAGAGACTCCTTATCTGCCCGTGTATGGGTCATGTACCTACTTGCAAATGTAATGGGGCAAAAATACCTTTCACAGAAATGCAAGGGTCCCACCGGGCGTGCCAAACTCTAGAGGAGGTACTGGGGTGTCTGCTTTTAACCATCCAGTACGTCGCCTACTCAAGGGGGGTCCTCTTTAGGGAGATATACCCTTTAACATTTCTGTGAGCAGGTATATAACATGGATTGCACAGAGTGGTTAATACTTCGGAAATATGGAAAACAAATGACCAAGAAAGACCGTACACTGCTTGATTCAAATCAGATGACTACAAAGTTAGGCAAATGATGAAAGATGCTCAAATGTGTAAACTTAGGGCTAACAAGCCACCCTAAAGTATTAACTCTAATACAATAGTTTCTTCCTATCAGCATAAGGACCACTGATATGCAGACTAACTCAGAACAATACAAAGGGTAAGATCTTCTCAAGAGAATAGAATACAATCCACCACACTGACTCACGGAAAAGAAGAAAAATCCAAGCTACTCTTTTGCACTATAGTGCTCATAGCCCTTCACTGAGAGGCCTCCCCTCTGTAAACACACTACAAAGTAGGTCCCACAGTAGGCTTGAAACCACCAAGTGCAAGAGAGAACTTCGGCACGTATATACCCGGCAAAGTGACTCCAGAAAAATGTACCAAAAAGTGTGTGTACCCTAATGAGCACAAATCCCTTGTTTATATAGGCCTCAATAGGCCAAGAGAGCCTTGCCGAATCTTCACGTCCACTGATCACGCGCCAGATAACCACCCAAAATTGGGGGTAGGTCAAATATTCCACTTGATTTGAATTAGATCCACAAAAATAGGTAGTCCGTGAATGGTTGCAGGCAATTCCACTTTCAATTTTAACAATTACCTTTTTTTCTTTTCACTTGCCATCTGAGCCCCTTTAATTATGCGGTTCGGGAGATTGGGATGAGAGGTGGGGTAGCATCACTACTAGTAAGCCCATGTACTTCTTCATTTACCATAGTCTCCTGCAGCATGGTGGAAGTTCACGCCCTTGGTCTTTCCAGTCAACTTCTCCTGTTATATCACTAACACGTCTTCAATATTGTGTCGGTCAGAAGATCATCCTTCTTGAACATGCCAACAAGAGTTATGTTACTCCACACAAGGAGGTTCACCCGATCCCCCTTGGAACCTTTGATTGGCCTTTCTGAGTCCCGAATCAACTCAATTCGT
This sequence comes from Ceratopteris richardii, assembly GCA_020310875.1. NCBI lineage: Eukaryota > Viridiplantae > Streptophyta > Polypodiopsida > Polypodiales > Pteridaceae > Ceratopteris > Ceratopteris richardii. The sequence goes on along the minus strand of CM035426.1, from coordinate 19,097,646 downwards.
GTGTATACTGACCATCCAGTCATGTAAATCAAATGCTTAGCCCCAACAATTTCCTTATTGATATCCTCCCATCATCACCGAGATATGCGTGGGTGCATGAGTGTATGGGTGTGTGTGTATGTGGGTGCGTGTGTGTATGGGTGTGTGTGTATGTGCGTGCGTGTGTATGTGAGAGGGTGTGCGGAAGTATATGCGTGAGAGTGCATGTGTGTGTATATGGGTGTGTGAGTGAGCCGGTGTGTGAGTGGAAGGGTGTGTGTGTGTGAGAGTGTTTGAGGGTGTGTGTGGAAGGGTGTGTGTGTGTGAGAGTATGTGAGTTGTGTGTGTGTATGGGGGTGGGTGTAGATGTGTGAAAGTGTGTGTGTATTTGTGTGTGTGTATGGGGGTGGGTGAAAGTGTGTTTGTGTAAGTGTGGGTGTGTGGGCAGGTAGAGGAGAGGAGGGGAGGAGGGTGGGTAGAGGAGGAGGATGCCGAGGCGGGTGGGAAGAGGAGGAGGAGGCGGAGGCCGGTGGGAAGAGGAGGAGGAGGCGGAGGCGGGTGGGAAGAGGAGGAGGAGGCCGAGGCGGGTGGGTAGAGGAGGAGGAAGCGGAGGCGGGTGGGTAGAGGAGGAGGAGGCGGAGGCGGGTGGGTAGAGGAGGAGGAGGCGGAGGCGGGTGGGTAGAGGAGGAGGAGGTGGAGGCGGGTGGGTAGAGGAGGAGGAGGCGGAGGCGGGTGGGTAGAGGAGGAGGAGGCGGAGGCGGGTGGGTAGAGGAGGAGGAGGCGGAGGCGGGTGGGTAGAGGAGGAGGAGGCGGAGGCGGGTGGGTAGAGGAGGAGGAGGCGGAGGCGGGTGGGTAGAGGAGGAGGAGGCGGAGGCGGGTGGGAAGAGGAGGAGGAGGCGGAGGCGGGTGGGTAGAGGAGGAGGAGGCGGAGGCGGGTGGGTAGAGGAGGAGGAGGCGGAGGCGGGTGGGTAGAGGAGGAGGAGGCGGAGGGGGGTGGGTAGAGGAGGAGGAGGCGGAGGCGGGTGGGTAGAGGAGGAGGAGGTGGAGGCGGGTGGGTAGAGGAGGAGGAGGCGGAGGCGGGTGGGTAGAGGAGGAGGAGGCGGAGGCGGGAGGGTAGAGGAGGAGGAGGCGGAGGCGGGTGGGTAGAGGAGGAGGAGGCGGAGGCGGGTGGGAAGAGGAGGAGGAGGCGGAGGCGGGTGGGTAGAGGAGGAGGAGGCGGAGGCGGGTGGGTAGAGGAGCTAGGTGGGTGGGTTGAGTGGGGCGGAGAGGCTAGGTGGGGGGGGGGGGGGGGGGGGGGCTTGGCGGGACTAAGCGGGTGGGAATGGCGGGTGCAGGTGGGAGGGGGTGCGGGGGAAGCGGGCGGGGTGCGGAGGCGGAGCAATGAGGGGCGGGGGGCGGAGGAGGAGAGGATGGCGGGGCGGAGGGGTGCGGGATGGCGGGTGAGGAGAGTGAGAAGGGAGGGGGGAGAGAGAGGGGAATAGAGAGGGAGATAGAAAGAGAGAGAGAGAGAACGAGAAAGAAGAGAGAGGGGGGGGTTGAAAGAGAGAGGGGAATAGAGAGAGAGAGAAGAAAGAGAGAGGGAAAGAGATAGAGAGGGAGAGAGAGAGAGGGAGGGAAACGAGAGAGAAATAGAAAGTGAGAGAAATAGAGAGGGAGAAAGAGAAATAGATGAGAAAGTGAGAGGCCGAAAAACAAATCAACTGAAATGGAAGCAACAATCCGCATCTGAAACTGCATCTGAGAGCTGTCCTCCACATCAGAATGCCAAGAGCTCTAGCCTCTACAGATATATCCTCAAGAGTCGATATAAAGACTCCAAATAATCTATACATTATGAACGTGTTGCTTTGATTCAATACGTATAATCTTTGATCATTGCTTGGTACCACTTTGATTCTTTGCTCCTCCTTCATTGTCTACTTTGTCTGTTCAAATATTCAACACATTTAGTTTAGTAGATCTCGAGACATCTTTTGCAATCTTGGGGTCCATCTTCTACATATCCCTGAAATATCAAGATGACATCCAATCAATGTTAAGGTTATTGCTCTTTCCAAAAATTAGGGGTTTTATGGATTATAGAAAGTCAACCCTATGTATGAAACTCCACTAAGATGAGTGTTTCCAATTGTACCTGTGGTGGCTACTCTAAGTGTTTGAAGTTATAACTTCCATCCATATTTAGAAGGCTTTCGTGGCCTAGTCAAGGTGCAAGTTATCTATTCTGCGTCAAATTGTTCCTCTTGATGATTGAAAGTAGCCGTTGGGTTTTATTGTACTAAAAAGAAGCCTACAAGGTGTATTTTACATATTCAAAGGGCTAGGGATGGTCCTATGCTGCTTTGCTTTAGGTGTGTTGTGTAAAACATGTTTCCTATATCATTGTTCCACCATGATACCCTCTATGAGGACTCCCCATGCTCAAAGTATGTGTTGCAAGCTAGGTCGTCCCATACTTGTATATCGTCTCACTTCATCTTTGCAACCTCGTTTGTTTCTTTGAATTTACTTTCTTTGTGTAATTGCTCATGTGACATGTTGTAAAACTCCAATATCTTTCTCAACCATAGATTAGATGTCTCCAACGCTAAATCATAATACCATGTATGTGGGAACATTGAATCCTATGGGATTCATCGAATTACGTCCTCTTCAATCTAACCACATCTAGAGATTGCATATGGAATGAAGCCCCGCGAAAATTCAAGCTCCACTCTTTGCACACCTTCAAAGTATAACAAAATCTTGAAAGCATGATTGAAAACAAACCAAAGTTGAATGAAAAGAAAAAATCCTTATGTTTACATAGACTATGCTACAATTCACTCATCATGTCTGTGCACAAATATGCCTAACTATAGGTGGAAATGCAATTGAATAGAGTGAGTCGGTTTTCCATGAGCATACACACTAACAATGTAATCTTACTAAAAGAGTGAACGTTCAAGCTCGTATGTATACAACTTAATGAACTATAAGTTCTTCAAAAAGTGCTCCCTAATTTTCAAGGAGAATAATGTTGAAGATGAATTTGAAGTTTAGAAATTTAGAAAGACATTTTCCTTCAGTGAATATGTTTGTTATATTGGATCCCACATTGCAAAGGTTGCTAGTCTTGTTATTACAGAGCTCCAAATGGAATGTTTAAGTAGGTATCATTGTCTAGTTTGTCTGTTTAAATATCCAAGGCATTTGGTTTAGTAGATTTAGAGAAATGTTACAATCTTGGGGTCATCTTCTATGTATCCCTGAAATATTGGGATGACATCGAATCAGTGTTAAGGCTATTGATCCTTCATTGCTTTTATATCAAGGAATTTTATGCATTATAGCAAGCCAACCTTATGTATGACACTCCTGTAAGATGAATGTTTCCAATTGTAATTGTGGTGGCTGCTTTGACTGTTTGAACTCATATCTTCCATCCATATTTAGAAGGTTTTTGTGAGCTATTCAAGGCGCATGTTATCTATGTTGCATTAAATTTTTTTGGTTGATGTTCAAAAGTAATCAATGGGTTTTATTGCACTAACAACAAGCATACAAGGTCTATTTTACATATTCAAAGAGCTAGGATCGGGCCTATGTTGCTTTTCTTTAGGTGTGTTGTGTAAAATGTGTTTGCTATATCATTGTTCCACCATGATACCTTCCATGAGGATTCACCATGCTCAAAAGAATATGTATTGAAAGGTAGGTTGTACCATAGCTCTATATCCACTCGCTTCATCTTTGCAACCTCCTTTGTTTCTTTGAATTTACTTTCTTTGTGTAACTGCTCATGTGATATGTTATACAACTCCAATCTCTTCCTTAACCATAGGTTAGATGTCGCCAAGGCTTTGGAACATCGGAATACCATGTATGTGCGAACTTTGAATCCTAAAATGATGGGATTCATCGAATTAATTATTTAATTTAACCACACCTAGAGATTTCATAGGGAATGAACCCAAGCAAAAACTTAAGCTCCAAAATTTGCACACCTTTGAAATATAAGAAAATCTTGAAAGCATGATTCAGAACATACCAAATTTGAAAGAGAAAAAACAAATCTTAGGTTTATATAGACTACTCTAGAATTCACTCATCTTGTGTGTGTACAAATATGCCTAACTACAGGTAGAAATATGATAGAACAGTGAGAGTCCATTTTCCATGAATAGACACACTAAGAATGTGATCTTATTAAAAGAGTGAGTGTTCAAGCTCGCATGTGCACAACTTAAAGAACTATAACTTCTTCAAAATGTGCCTCCTAATTTTCCGAGAAAAAGCATATATTGAAAATCCATTTGAATTATAGAAATTTAGAAAGACTTTTTCCTTCAATGAATATGTTTGTTACATCGGATCCCATAGTATTTGAGTGAATTAGAAGAATGAGGAGAAATCAAAATTTTTCCTTGTGAGTTACTAGAATTACAAAGAAATGTTCCTTTCTATCGAGCAAGTCTAATTGCTTTACTTGAGAATTGTACACTATGCGAAGTCTATGGATGAATGCACTATCCACTATATATGTATGAGCCAAATAAAATATTTTACAAACTTAAGAGATAGATGACCAACAAGGAGATTTTTTGAGAATTTTTAAAAGGGTGAAAACAGCCACAAAATCAATGATATAATTGAACATAGAAGAGGAAATGTATTTATGCAAGTACTTCATTACAATTGATGATGGAACATGATAAGAAAACTTCATATTATGTTTGCGAGTATCCCATTTTATTCATGTAGCTTAAGGATTTCTCATGATAATATCAATTTCAGATTGTGCGAAAAATAATGCGAATTACCTAGAACTCCACCAATGTGTATAATAATATCCTAATTGAACATTGATTCTTTCGTAATGGTATACATGGAATCATCCTTAAAACCGCTCATGGTAATGGAATGTCTCATCAATATGGTGCTTTCAATTGGAATAGAGAGATAGATAGATAGATAGATAAAGAGATAGATAGACAGATAGCTATATAGATAGATAAATAGATAGATAGATAGATAAACATATAGATAGATAGATAGCGATATAGATAGATAAATAGATAAATAGATAGATAGATAGGTAGGTTGATACATAGACAAACAAATGGATAGATTGATACACACATACGTACATGCATGCATACATACATATAGTGATACATACATGCATGCATTAAGAAATTTGTACATACATACATACATACCTACATACATGCATACATACATAGATACATACATACACGCATACATACACACACATTCATAGATACATACACACACAGATACATACATGCATGCATACATACATAACACATACATAAATACATACATGCATACATGCACATGTCCAAACATATGTGCAACATGTGCATACATACATGCATATGTGCATAGATGCATAGTAACTTCTTTAGTAACACGTAAGGCAATCTCTCTACTAATTTATACTTCTCCCTTTTTTTCTTTTTTCTTATTTTTGTAAATATCTAGCCATGGATGCGTACATGTACTGTCTCTGCACACATACATGCATGCATGCATATTATATCACTACATACATACATGACTAGATAGTTACGTACTTTCATAAAGATATACGTACATGCATACATAAATGCATGAAAATGTACATACAAACAAATACATACATACATGCATGAATTGCGATGCATACATATATGTTTTGAAACCACAAGATCCAAGATACAAAATGATGCGATCAATCTGTTGGTAAATTGTGGAAAATGTATTCCCTGTATGATTGTGCCACCCTTATGCCTTCGGTGAGAACTCGCCATGCTCAAAGGATACGTGCTGAAAGGTAGCTTATCCATAGTTCTATGCTCTCTTGCTTCATCTTTGCAACTCCTTTATATATATTTTTTTAATGGAGGTTTAGCCGAAGCCTACTCCCCCGAGCTTCAGATTTAGCAAGAGATTGTTTTCTTTAATGGAGGTTCCCCTAAAGCCTACTCCCCCGCGGTGGGAAGGACTCAATAAATTCTGATCAGGACTCATAAGGCTATAAGAGACATCCGAAAAAAAAAGAAGAGAAATGGTGTACCGGAGGCTCTCACGTCTTGGAGAAAAACGGAACAAAGGTAACCTTCGATGGCAAAAAGGTCTTTTGAAAATCAGGCCAAGACTAAGATTCAAGGAGGAGGTTCAAAGGAAAAATCTTCAAATATTCTTCAAAGATTGGTGGGCGGGGAAGCCCGACAATCCATCAAAAAAGATGTGTAAAATCCTCAAAAAGAAACAAGCTAGGGAATCTATCCCCTTCTTGGTCGATAAGAATGCGATCGAATGTAGCACAGAAGCTGAGAACAAATCTATCGTTGTTGAGCACTTTACCCATCTTCTCGGGGCCTCGACTCCTCTTTCCCCGCATAGGTGTGACTCCATGGCAACCATCTCGAGGGTTGCTCAATCTAGAATCCCTCAGAACATGAATTCTCTGTTGCATGCTAACATTTCTAAGAACGAAATTATCGAGTTTATTGATGCTCTTCCCAATGGGAAAAGTGCGGGTCTTGATGGCCTCACCAATGAGTTCTTCAACTCTTTCAAACATGAGGTGGCCACCCCACTACGTTTGGTGTGGCAAGAGGCTCTCTCCTTCCGCGCCTTCGCAAATTGGCGGCCGATTACCATGGTGCAAACTGGATACAAGATAACTGCCAAAGTTATTGCCAACAAAATCTCTTGTCATTTGAAGTCATGGATTGGTGAGAAAAAAAAGATTTTATCAAAGGTAGATGTATACTTGAAGCAATTATCGATATTTGGGAAGGCCTTGCGTTTGCTGAGGAGTTTGCAGAAGATTTGATATTCATTAAGATCGACTTCGACAAAGTGTATGATAGATTAGAATGGGACTTGATTCTTTAATCACTAAAAGACCTTGGATGCACCCAATTGGATAGATTAGAATGGGACTTGATTCTTTAATCACTAAAAGACCTTGGATGAACCCAATTGGATGCACCCAAAAGTTCACGAAGATGGTTTCCACTCTTCTTAGAAATGCAACAACTAGAATAAATATCAATGGTAAGATCTCGGATACCATACGTTTAAAAACATCTATAAGGCAAGGCTGCCCTCTGGCTCCACTACTCTTCGCTATCACCTCGCACGGCCTCAATGGCCTATTAAAGCATCACATGGACTCTGACAACCTCAAGGGTCTTTCCCTACCTCTAAATCACGGCCAAATGATTGATAGACTCTTTGCCGATGATATGAATGCCTTTGTACATAATGATATGAACACCATTGAGGCGTTCTAGAGTTGCCTCGACACCTTTTGTGTGGCGTCATGTTAAAAAATCAACCATGCTAAAATTGCTTTCAGAGCAATCTGTGGACCTCCACCCCAAATGTTTTTAGATCAAGGGTGTCAAGTTATCCCTAGAGATCAAGTCTTCCATCTCCTCGGCATTCCGATGGGCTTCGACATCCCAATGAACCAATGATGGAACTAGGTGCAAGCCAAGCTCGATAGCAAACTAAATCATTGGGAAGGTCTGCAAGTCAACTTGGCAACACATGCTATGGTTGTTAACACATTTATGCTTTCAACGACTATTTACTTCTTCTCGTGTTGGAGACCTAAGGAGAAGGAGTTGGCCAAAGTGGAAAGAATCTGTAGAAACTTCCTTTGGATTGGGGACCCCAACAGGAGGGGAATTCTTAAAATCAAATGGGAATCTTGGATTAGCTCGAAAGACTCAGGGGGCTTGGGTATTTTCGATATCGTTGGGTTGGCTGAGAAGCTGGCGGCAAAGTGGCTTATCAAGGCTGGGAGCAATAGTGAGTCCTCTTCGGCTAACTTGATATTCAGAAACATGGACGACCTTACCTTAGTTGGCCATCTTGGTTGGAAGGACATAGGGATTCTCACACTTTTGTTCTCCCCCCACCCGGTGTCCGCTAAAGGCTCTAGCCTCATGTGTTCTTTATGGAAGAGTTGGAACAAGGCCAAACAATTCGTCAGAATGAGTGATGAGTGGAAGCAGGCTCCTGGGATAAGAAAAAATGATTCATTTGGTTCCCAATCAGTGGCATAAGGGGGGTGGTGCCTTGCAATCTCCAAACTGCAAAGAGGTTATGGAACAAGGGGTTCAAACATTGAAAATAGCTCCGGAAACAAGAGACCAGCTAGTGGAATAGGTTCGAAGACTTAGACCCGAGACATAGAGTTACCCTCGATGAATGGACTCTTCTTCAAGGTAGGTGTTTAGCGTGGGACCGCTCAACTACCCGCCTTCTCTGCCGACAAGATCTTCCTTGCCTTGAGGGCCTCAATTGGAGCAATGGTAAGAAAATATCCAGAATCTCCAACTTCAAAGAGGACTTAGATGTTCATCACACCCTTAACGAGAGGTGGTTCCTTTCTTGGACCAAACTTTTATGGGAAGTAAAGTTCATGTGTATTTGCCACCCCGTAATTGAGATCAAAAAGTCTTTTCTCATGTGGCAAATCTGGCATAAGGTCATCTGGTCCAATGCAAGGGCTAATAACATCTGTGGTGTGCTGCCATGGTGCAAGTGCTACCATCGATGCATCAAAGATTTAGCTCACATGTTCTTTGATTGCCCCAAGTCCGGTGTTATGTGGTATCATGTGATGCAGGTATTCAGACTCAAAAACCAAATCAATTGGCAACAGATGCTGTTGGATGAGGTGGTCGGCTGCTCATCGAGGCTGTGGAATGCCATCAGGGTGAGACTCTTTCGAAGATTTGGAGGGAGCGATGTGCTGTCATTTTTCGTGAAACTCCTAAGGAATGGTCGATCGAGAAATCCTTGTTTCATCTAGGTAAAATAATCTCTTGAGATAAGAGATCTACACCGTTTAGACATCATTGTATTTATCTCCTCGAAAACAACAAGTTGAAACCCAAATGGGTCCCACATGAGGAAGATAATACATTTATCGGCCTAATTTGTAATGCCCTCTAGCTTGCCAAGGTTTTTGTGGGCTTGTCAACGTGCAAGTTATCTATTTTGCATCAACTTGTTCCTCTTGATGTTTGAAAGTAGCCGTTGGGTTTTATTGTACTAAAAACGAGCCTACAAGGCGTATTTTACATATTCAAAGAACTAGGGTTGGTCCTATGCTGCTTTGCTTTAGGTGTGCTATGTAAAACATGTTTCCTATATCATTGTTCAACCGTGATACCCTCTATGAGGACTCCCCATGCTCAAAGTATATGTGTTGAAAGGTAGGTCGTCCCATAGTTCTATATCCTCTCGCTTCATCTTTGCAACCTCCTTTGTTTCTTTGAATTTACTTTCTTTGTGTAATAGCTCATGTGACATGTTGTAAAACTCCAATATCTTTCTCAACCATAGATTAGAGGTCTCCAACGCTACATCATAATACCATGTATGTGGGAAGTTTGAATCGTACAATGATGGGATACGATGAATAACCTCTTCAATTTGACCACATATAGAGATTGCATATGAAATGAAGCCTAGCCAAAATTCAAGCTCCACACTTTGGCCACATTTGAAATATAACAAAAACTTGAACGCATGATTGCGACCAAACCAAAGTTGAATGAAAAGAAAAAAGCCTTATGTTTATATAGACTATGCTAGAATTCACTCATCATGTGTGTGTAGAAATATGGCTAGCTATAGGTGGAAATGCGGCAGAATAGAGAGAGTCGGTTTTCCATGAACACACACTAACAATGTGATCTCATTAAAACAGTGAATGTTCAAGCTCGTATGTATACAGGTTAATGAACTATAAGTTCTTCAAAAAGTGCCCCCTAATTTTCAAGGAGAAGCATATGTTGAACATCGATTTTGAAGTTTAGAAATTTAGAAAGACATTTTCCTTCAATGAATATGTTTGTTACATTGGATCCCACATTGCAAAGGTTGCTACTCTTGTTATTACAAAGCTCCAAATCAAATGTTTAAGTAGGTGTCACTGTCTAGTTTGTTTGTTCAAATATCGAAGGCATTTGGTTTAGTAGATTTCAAGAAATCTTACAATCTCGGGGTCATCTTCTATGTATCCGTGCAATATCGGAATGGCATCCAATCTGTTTTAAGGCTATTGCTCCTTTATTGCTTGATATAAATTAGGGATATTATGCATTTTAGCAAGTCAACCCTATGTATGACACTCCCATAAGACGAATGTTTCCAATTGTAATTGTGGTGGTTGCTTTGAGTGTTTGAACTCATAACTTCCATCCATATTTAGAAGCTTTTTGTGAGCTTTTAAAGGTGCATGTTATCTATGTTGCATTAAATGTTTCTTGTTGATGTTCAAAAGTAACGATTGGGTTTATTGAACAAACAACAAGCGTACAAGGTCTATTTTACATATTCAAAGAGCTAGGACCGGGCTTATGCTGCTTTCCTTTAGGTATGTTGTGTAAAATGTGTTTCCTATATCATTGTTCCACCATGATACTATCCATGAGGACTCACCATGCTCAGAGAATATGTATTGAAAGGTAGGTTGTACCATAGCTCTATATCCACTCGCTTCATCTTTGCAACCTCCTTTGTTTCTTTGAATTTACTTTCTTTGTGTAAATGCTCATGTGATATGTTATACAACTCCAATCTCTTCCTCAACCATAGGTTAGATGTCTCCAAGGCTTTGCAACATCGAAATACCGTGTATGTGGGGACTTTGAATCCTAAAATGACGGGATTCATGGAATTAATTCTTTGATTTAACCACATCTAGAGATTTGATAGGGAATGAACCCGAGTAAAAACTTAAGCTCCAAACTTTGCACACCTTTGAAATTAAGAAAATCTTGAAAGCATGATTGAGAGCAGACCAAAGTTGAATGAAAGTAACAAATCTTAGGTTTATATAGACTATACTAGAATTCACTCATCTTGTGTGTGTACAAATATGCCTAACTACAGGTAGAAATATGATAAAACAGAGAGAGTGCATTTTCCATGAATATATAGACTAAGAATGTGATCTTATTAAAAGAGTGAGTGTTCAAGCTCGCATGTGCACAACTTAATGAACTATAATTTCTTCTAAACGTGCCTCCTAATTTTCAAAGAAAAGCATATATTGAAAATCCATTTGAATTTTAGATATTTAGAAGGACTTTTTCCTTCAATGAATATGTTTGTTACATCGGATCCCATAGTATTTGAGTGAATTAGAAGAATGAGGAGAAATCAGAAATTTTTTTTGTAAGTCACTAGAATTACAAAGAAATGTTCCTTTCTATCGAGCAAGACTAATTGCTTTACTTGAGAATTGTACACTATGTGAAGTCTATGGATGAATGCAATATCCACTATATATGTATGAGCTAAAGAAAATATTTTACAAAATTAAGAGATAGATGACCTACAAGGAGATATTTTGAGAATTTTTAAAAGGGTGAAAACAGCCACAAAATCAATGATGTAATTAAACATACAAGAGGAAATGTATTTATGCAAGTACTTCATTACAATTGATGATGGAACATGTTAAGAAAACTTCATATTATGTTTGCAAGTCTCCCATTTTATTTATGTAGCTTAAGGATTTCTCATGATAATATCAATTTCAAATGGTGCAAAAAACAATGCGAATTACCTAGAACTCCACCAATGTGTATAATAGTACCCTAATTGACTATTGATTCTTTCGTAATGGTATATATGGAATCATCCTTTAAACCACTCATGATAATTGAATGTCTCATCAATATGGTGCTTTCAATTGGAATAGATGGATAGATAGATAAATAGATAGATAGATAGATAGATAGATAGATAGATAGATAGATAGATAAAGAGATAGATAGATAGCTATATAGACAGATAAATAGATAGATAAATAGATAGAGAGATAGATAAATAGATAGATAGAGAGATAGATAGATAGATAGATAGATAGATAGATAGATAGATAGATAGATAGATAGATAGATAGATAGATAGATAGATAGATAAATAGATAGATAGATAGGTAGGTAGATATATAGATGTATAGATAGATAGATAAGTAGATAGACCGATAGATAAGTAGGTAGATACATAGACAAAAAAATGGATAGATTCATACACACATACGTACATGCATGCATACATACATATAGTGATACATACATGCATGAATTAAGAAATATGTACATACATACATACCTACATACATGCATACATACATAGATACATATATACACACATACATACACACACATTCATACATACATACACACACACATACATACATACATACATGCATACATACATAACACATACATCACTTATACTTCTCCCTTTCTTTCATTTTTCTTATTTTTATAAATAGCTTGACATGGATGCGTACATGTACTGTCTCTGCACACATACATGCATGCATGCATATTATATGACTACATACATACATGGCTACATAGTTATGTACTTTCATAAAGATATACGTACATGCATACATAAATACATGAAATGTACATACAAACAAATACATACATACATGCATAAATTTAGATGCATACATATATGTTTTGAAACCATAAGCTCCAAGATAGGAAGATACAAAATGATGAGATCAATCTGTTGGTTAATTGTGGAAAATGTATTTCCTGTATGATTGTGCCACCCTTATGCCTTCTGTGAGAACTCGCCATTCTCAAAGGATACGTGCTGAAAGGTAGCTTATCCATAGTTCTATCCTCTCTTGCTTCATCTTTGCAACTCCTTTATATATTTTTTTTCATGGAGGTTCAGCCGAAGCCTACTCCCCGAGGTTCAGATTTAGCAAGAAATTGTGTTCTTGAATGGAGGTTCCCTCGAAGCCTACTCCCCCGCGGTGCAAAAGAACTCGACAAATTCTGATCAGGACTCATAAGGCTATAAGAGATATCAAAAAAAAAAGAAGAGAAATTGTGTACCAGAGGCTCTCTGGTCTTGAAGAAGAAGTGAATAAAGGTAACTTGAAATGGCAAAAAGGTCTTTTTAAAATCACGGGAAGACTAAGATTCGAGGAGGAAGTTCAAAGGAAAAATCTTCAAATATTCTTCAAAGATTGGTGGGCAGGGAAGGTCGACAAACCATCGAAAAAGATGTGTAACATCCTCAAAAAGAAAAAAGCTAGGGAATCTATCTCCTTCTTGGGCGATAACAATGGGATTGAATGTAGCACACACGTTGAGAGAAGATCTATCATCGTTGAGCACTTTACCCATCTTCTTGGGCTCTTGACTCCTCTTTCCGCGCAAGCGTGACTCCTTGGCAACCATCTTGAGGGTTGCTCAATCTAGAATCCCTCAGAACATGAATTCTCTGTTGGATGCTAACATTTCTAAAAATGCAATTATCGAGGTTATTGATGCTCTTCCCAATGGGAAAGGTTCGGCTCCTGATGGACTCACCAATGAGCTCTTCAAGTCCTTCAAGCATGAGGTGGCCACCCCACTATGTTTGGTGTGGCAAGAGGCTCTCTCCTTCGACTCTCTCCCTGGGTGTCTTAATAATCATGTCATCAACCTTATGCACAAAAGGGGAAATAAGAACAAAATTTAAAATTGGTGGCCGATTACCATGCTCCAAACTAGATACAAGATAATTGCCAAAGTTATCGCCAGCAAAATCTCTTGTCATTTAAAGTGATGGATTTGTGAGGACCATAAAGGTTTTATCAAAGATAGATGTATACTTGAAGCAATTGTCGATATTTGGGAAGGCCTTGCGTTTGTTGAGGAGTCTGCACAAGGTCTGATATTCATTAAGATCGACTTCGACAAAGCGTATGATAGATTGGAATGGGACTTTATTCTTCAATCACTCAAAGACCTTGGATGCAAGCAAATGTTCACGAAGATGGTTTCCCCTTTTCTTGGAAATGCTTCAACTAGAATAAATATCCAGGCTAAGCTCTCTGAGCCCATACGTTTAAAAAGATCTATAAGGCAAGGCTGCCCTCTAGCTCCACTACTCTTCGCTATCGCCTCGCACGGCCTCAATCGCCTAATAAAGCAGCACATGGACTCTGGCAATCTCAAGGGTATTTTCCTACCTGTAAATCACTACCAAATGATTGCTAGAATCTTTGCCGATGAAATGACTGCTTTTGTACATAATGATATGAACAACATTGAGGTGTTCTGGAGTTGCCTCAACATCAAAATCAACCATGTTAAAACTGCTTTCAGAGCAATCTGTGGACCTCCACCCCAATTGTTGTTAGATCACGGGTGTCAAGTTATCCCTATAGGTGAAGTCTTCCATCTCCTCGGCATTCCGATGGGCTTCGACATTACAATGGACCAACGATGGAACTCGGTGCTAGCCAAGCTGGATAGCAAACTAAATCATTGGAAAGGTATGAAAGTCAACTTGGCAGGACGTGCTATAGTTGTTAACACATTTATGCTTTCAACAACTATTTACTTCATCTCGTGTTGGAGACCTAAGGAGAAAGAGTTGGCCAAAGTGGAAAGAATCTGCAGAAACTTCATTTGGACTCGGGACCCCAACAGGACGGGGATTCCCAAAATCAAATGGGAAACTTGCATTAGCTCGAAAGACTTAGGGGGCTTGTGTATTTTGGATAGCGTTGGGTTGGCTAACAAGCTCGCGACAAAGTGGATTATCAGGGCTTGGAGCAATAGTGAGTCCTCTTGGGCTAAATTGATATTCAGAAACATGGACGACCTTACCTTAGTTGGCCATCCTAGTTGGAAGGACATAGGGGTTCTCACGCTTTTGTTCTCCCCCCACCTGGTGTCCCCTAAACGCTCTAGCCTCATATGTTCTTTATGGAATAGTTGGAACAAGTCCAAATAATTCATCAGAATCAGTGATGAGTGGAAGTGGGCCGCTGGGATAAGACAAAATGGCTCATTTGGTTCCCAATGAGTGGCATTAGGGGATGGAGCCTTGGAACCTCCAAACTGCAAAGCGGTTATGGAACAAGGGGTCCAAACAGTGGAAAGAACTCTCGAAATAAGAGAGCAGCCAGTGGATTAGGTTCAAAGATCTAGACCCGAGACATAGAGTTACCCTCGAGGAATGGACTCTTCTTCAAGGCAGGTGTTTAGCATGGGGCCACTCAACTACCCGTCTTCTCTGGTGATAGGATCTTCCTTGCCTAGAGTGCCTCAATCGGGGCAATGGTAAGAAAATATCGAGAGTCCCCAACTTCAAAGAGAGCTTAGATGTTCGTCACACCCTTACCAAGACGTGGTACCTTTCTTGGACCAAACGTGGACGGGAACTAAAGTTCATGTCTATTTAGCACCCCCTAATTGAGATCAAAACGTTTGTTCTCATGTGGTAGATCTTGCATAATGGAATCTGGTCCAATGCAAGAGCTAACAAAATTTGTGGTGTGCCCCCATGGTGCAAGTGCTGCCATCGATGCATCAAAGATTTAGCTCACATGTTCTTCAATTGCCCCAAGTCCGGTGTTATCTGGCATCACGTGATGCGGGTATTCAGGTTCACGAACCAAATCAATTGGCAACAGACGATGTTGGATGAGGTGGTCGACTTCTCATCGAGGCTATGGAATGCCATCAGGGTGAGACTCTTTGGAAGATTTGGAGGGAGCAATGTGCTGTCAATTTTGGCCAAACTCCTAAGGAATGGTCGATCGAGAAAACATTGTTTTTTCTAGGTAAAAGAATCTCCCGAGACAAGAGATCTACACCCTTTAGACATCGTTGTATTTATCTCCTCGAAAACAACAAGTTGAAACCCAAATGGGTCCCATATAAGGGAGATACTAGATTTATCCGCCTCATTTGTAATGCCCTCTAGCTTGCCATACTCCTCCCTTGCATTGTGGGATTTGGGGTCTCATGCGCACTAGTCCCATCCACTTGTAACTTTTCTTCTTTATTTTAATTAAAATCCAAGAGAATAGACTAAGACCGAACTTTCTTTTATTAAACAAAAAAAGAGATTGTTTTTCTTAATGGAGATTCGCTTGTAGAGTAGCAAGAGATTGTTCTTCGATGAGTGTGTTTGTTGTTTAATGTTAATGGTGGCTGGTAGTTTTCAAAAACTGCTGACGGGATATGGAGCATGGCAACACTTGGTCATCCGAAATTCCGGATACAGAAGAAACGAAGAAATGGATGGGCGTACTCGCAGACGTGTAGGGGTAGGAACGAGCAAGTCTTGCAGTTCATCAGTTTATATGTTTTGGATGAGCGAATCGGGATTCGATACGGATCATCTGAAGAGAAGCCAAAGGCCGCGCATTATAACGAGGATCTATTCAAGCCTGTCAAGGTTTGCAGGCATGGCTCGTTTGAGGTACGCAGCACCTCTCTCTGTGATCTCCGTGTGTGTGTGTGGGCTGTATCTGGTTGACGACTATATGTATGGCTTTTTTTGTGGATGTGCATTTTGGAAGATTGTGATAATTGACAGGAGTGATTCTATGTGCATTTTGGAAGGTGGTGCGCTTGGAATAATAAATTGTATTGCCACGTATGATATTAGATTCACAAGCTAGTCCCATGATATCCAATGAAGTCGGGCTTAACCACCCGCTACACATGTATAAAACTACCACGTCGTTCTGAATCAGTAACAGCTTTTCCATCGTCTTCTTGGTGTGACATCGTTGTCTCACGACTGTCAACATGGTATCAGAGCATTCTTTTTGGCGCACCCCTCGCTCCCTGCTCCTGCCCCGTCTTCAGTGACGCAGGCTTGCTCAAGCCCCTCCCTTCCACGCTGCGCTGCTCCAATCATCAGTCGAGTTCCCTCTTTTTGGCCTGATCAGCCACCCCAAAGAGATGCCTCGCCCACCCCTCGGTGAGAAGATTCACAAGCTTCAGTGCATGCCTCCGCCTATGCAGAACCATCGCAAATGTCTACAGCATTCCACATGTTTGGCAACTCCAATTGATCGAGGACCCAACTTGCGCACGTTCCGGTGGTGATGACCAACACTCATTCTGCCCCATTGGCATTACGGCGTGTGCTCATCACCGGTGATGACATCGCGCACGCATCTCCTGAATCTGCCTCCTCTGCAGGCCCTCGCGAGTCAACAGCTTGGTTTTATCAGCTCATGGCGCAACCATTCAACCAGCAGGCACCGCCCCTTTCACCTTCTACACCATGTCATGTGTTTTTCTTGGCGTTTTTCTTGGCGCAATCTCTGGCGAGAAATAGTGAAGCGAAGGGCCCTTACAACCCGCGACTCCAGCCTCCATCTGCGCAACGATCGGCCCCTTCCTTCCGTTCTCTTCACGTACGACACCCAAATGTCTCCTTCGACAAGGTTCTACCAGAGGCTTTGCAACCTGCTTCTGACATTCATCGGGTCCAAACACCCTCGCAATCTCTCCCAGGCCTCCTCTGTCGCACGCGTGCTCATCGAGCCTGATGGAAGATTTTTTGACTGCTCCACTTCACGCATCCTCCCCTTCCAACAGCAGCCTCGTAGGTCCCTCCTTGTCCCTCTATGGGCAGGCACGTCTGATAGAGACACCCGATGTAACTATGCATCCTGGCGACTCTCCTCATTCAATGGCTCAAATCGAGCAGCCTCTGATGCAGCTATTAGCGCTCGATGCGCAACCACCTATACCTATTGTGGCACACTTCTCGGAGGATTATATGGCTCAGACTATCGTCTTCCTACTCCACACCATAACACCGGTGCTCTCCAAGGCATACGGGCAAAAACTCACCTTTCCCACCTGTGTGAGCTCTCCGCCTTCTCCAACCTCAGCTCCTCTGGTGGATGAATCCCCGCTTAGGCTTCCTTATACTGCATGCGATAAACTTGGAATCCTGCAGCCATCCGCTCAGCACGGGAACGCTGAAGGTTCATCGCTCTCAGCCCCTTTTTGTGGGCATGCTACTCATTTACATGCACCCGCAGCCTTCAGTTCTCTCGATAGCCATGGCCCGTCAAAGGCCCCAATCTTTCAGCCTCTTGCGCAACAATAAGCGTAGCGCGCGCGCTTCATCTCGACATCAGCACATCCAAATATGCCCATTGTGGCCTTCTTCATGGCAGAATACATAGTCGAATCTGTCGGTTGCGTGCTCCATGCCACTCCTCAGGGTTTTTCTAACGTCTACGTATCAACTGGTATGGTACCCCACAATGTGGGCTCAAATCTTGCCACGACTGCCACCATGGCAGCTCTGAACGATAGCGGGACCCCGTCGTTTCCCTCTACTTCTGAGAACAGAAATGACCTCACCCTAAAGCAAATCGAGTGCCGATTCCAGCTAACCCCTACACCAATGAGGAACATATTACCTCAGAAGTTCTTCACCAACGAATCAATCGTACTGCTCTCTCCAGTAAATCATTCTTCTGCTCATACTCTCTATTTCATTTTTGAGTTTAGAGATGATGCAATAATTTGGCATGGACATCTCTTGGGTATTGTACCTTCAAACCTCCAACTACCTATGGTGGACAACTTTCCTGTGCATCTACATCAGCACACTTCACTGTGTACCTTACCTTTCGCTCTTGGAATTTCCCATTGCTGCTTTTCTTGCCTTGCACGGGGGAAGAATGCTACTGTCGTCAAGCCTGTGCAAAGCAGCTATCAAGCAAACCTCAAGGCTTCAGCAATCAACTCTAAACTTTCAACAATCAACGATGCTTCACTCAAGAGCAATCACAACGGAAGCAAAGCAATGATCAAATACAATCAAAGTCTTTTTCCAGTGAAAATTAGATTTAAAGTCAACCAAAATATTCGGATAAGCTTTAAAATTGTTCACACGCTTTTTTCATAGTTTAGTTATGAGCTACATATTTAGAGCTTTCAATGCACCTTACTTTGTACTGCAAACAAATTGTCTCTTAGCCCTACATTTTAGGGGGTTAGAATAATAAATTGTATTGCCACTTATGATATTACATTCACAAGCTAGTCCCATCATATCCAATGAAGCCGGGCTTAACCACCCGCTACATGTGTATAAAACTACCACGTCGTTCTGAATCAATAACAGTTTTTCCATCGTCTTCTTGGTGCGTCATCGTTGTCTCACGATTGTCAACAGGTGCACCCAGAGGCTCGCATTGCTGGCTATGACTGTAGTGATTACAGTAGCGACAGCCGAAGCGGCAGAGGAAAGATGTCTGGAAGGGCGGAAGGGCAGGGAACCTGTGTTTCCGTACTGGAGCAGGTGATCGCTGCCTGGCTTATATGCTAGCGAGGTGTATAAGTTGCAATCCGTGGCTTCCGGGATGCCGGGCTTCCTATCGCCCGAGTGGAACAAGGATATGTCCACCTACTGTGTTCGTCTGTCCGAACAAGGTCCCTTCTACCGATTCCGGTACAGGACTCGGGAGTCCAGGCCGTTCATTTCCGAGGGAGAAGACTTAACGATGGAGAACGCCGACAACGGAAGGGTCTTGTCATGGAGACAGGAGGGGAAGAATGAGTTCTTCCTGGTCGAAGAAGAGGAGAGTGACGCGGCTGCCATGTTTCAGTTGTCTGCACAAGAGGATGTGTCCTTGGCCTGTCCTCGCATCGAAGCAGCACGTTGCCGTGCATATAACTTCCTGGCATCGTCTCGCTCATCCTCCGCAGCTGGTATGGCCGCCCATCGGGAAGGAGAAACCATCTACATTAGGAGATCAAGTGAGCAGCTCCTAACGATCGCTCTCAAAAGCAAGAGCTCCTACGATTTCGAAGAGGCCGAGAGAGCTTCTTTGCGCTCTGTTACAGAGGCCTAACAAACTATACATAGGCTATGGCGTTGCAGTGATTTGAAAGAGTTCCATGTGTATTAGGCTACATGACAAAGGAGAATAGAAAAGTGTAACTGCCTGTCGTCTGCCTACCGATGTGATGGCGAACCCGTAGTTTGTAATGGTTATGAAAAGTGGTAATCCAAAAGGTTTTGACAATCTTCTCGAACTATACATCAGAGAAGTACATTAAATGCAAGTGTTTTTCGGTTTGGACATTTACATGCTAGTGTTAAATGGTTTTCACAATTATATATATATATATATATATGTATATATATATATATATATATATATATATATATATATATATATATATATATATATATATATATGCTAGTGGTATATGGTTTTGGTAATCGTGAGGTGCATAATAAGAAGAAGATCTCCCTACGATGGCAGTAAACAAGTCACATCACTGTCTAGTTTCTCTGTTCAAATATCCAAGACATTTGTTTTAGTAGATTTAGAGAAATCTTACAATCTCGGGGTCATCTTCTATGTATCCTTGAAATATCGGGAAGACAAACAATCAGTCTTAAGGCTATTGCTCCTTCATTGGGTGATATAAATTAGGAATTTTATGCATTATAGCAAGCCAACCTTATAGCAAGCCAATTATAATTGTGGTGGCTGCTTTGAGTGTTTGAACTCATAACTTCCATCCATATTTAGAAGGTTTTTGTGAGCTATTCAAGGTGCATGTTATCTATGTTGCTTTAATTTCTTCTTGTTGATGGTCAAAAATCATTGGGTTCTATTGCACTAACAACAAGCGTACAAGGACATTTTACATATTCAAAGGGCTAGGATCGGGCTTATGCTGCTTTTCTTTAGATGTGTTGTGTAAAATGTGTTTCCTATATCATTGTTCCACCATGATACCTTCCATGAGGACTCACCATGCTCAAAGAATATGTATTGAAAGGTAGGTTGTACCATAGCTCTATATCCACTGCAACCTCCTTTGTTTCTTTGAATTTACTTTCTTTGTAACTGCTCATGTGATATGTAATACCAATCCAATCTCTTCCTTAACCATAGGTTAGATGTCTCCAAGGCTTTGCAACATCGCAATACCATGTATATGGGGACTTTGAATCCTAAAATGATGGGATTCATCGAATTAATTCTTTAATTTAAGCACATCTAGAGATTTCATAGGGAATGAACCCAAGTAAAAATTTAAGCTCCAAACTTTTCACACCTTTGTAATATAAGAAAATCTTCAAAGCATGATTCAGAACAGACCAAAGTTGAATGAAAAGAAACAAATCTTAGGTTTATATAGACTGTGCTAGAATTCACTCATCTTGTGTGTGTACAAATATGCCTAACTATAGGTAGAAATATGATAGAACAGTGAGAGTCCATTTTACATGAATAGACACACTAAGAATGTGATCTTATTAAAAGAGTGAGTGTTCAAGATCGCATGTGCACAACTTAATGAACTATAATTTCTTCAAAACGTGCCTCCTAATTTTCCAAGAAAAACATATATTGAAAATCCAATTGAATTTTAGAAATTTAGAAAGACTTTTTCCTTCAATGAATATGTTTGTTACATCGGATCCCATAGTATTTGAGTGAATTAGAAGAATGAGGAGTAATCCGAATTTTTTTTTGTGAGTCACTAGAATTACAAAGAAATGTTCCTTTCTATTGAGCAAGTCTAAGTGCTTTAATTGAGAATTGTACCCTATGTGAAGTCCATGGATGAATGCACTATCCACTATATATGTATGAGCTAAAGAAAATATTTTACAAAATTAAGAGATAGATGACCAACAAGGAGATATTTTGAGAATTTTTAAAATGGTGAAAACAGCCTCAAAATCAATGATGTAATTGAACATACAAGAGGAAATGTATTTATGCAAGTACTTCATTACAATTGATGATGGAACATGTTAAGAAAACTTCATATTATGTTTGCAAGTCTCCCATTTTATTTATGTAGCTTAAGGATTTCTCATGATAATATCAATTTCAAATTGTGCGAAAAAGAATGTGAATTACCTAGAACTCCACCAATGTGTATAATAATACCCTAATCGAACATTGATTCTTTCGTAATGGTATCTATGGATACATCCTTTAAACCGCTCATATTAATGGAATGACTCATCAATACGGTGCTTTCAATTGGAATAGATAGATAGATAGATAGATAGATAGATAGATAGATAGATAGATAGATAGATAGATAGATAGATAGATAGATAGATAGATAAACAGATAGATAGATAGATAGATAGCTATATAGATAGATAAATAGACAGATAGATAGATAGATAGATCGATAGATAGATAAATAGAAGGAGAGATAGATAGATAGTTAGCTAGATAAATAGATATATCGATAGATAGATAGATAGATAGGTAGGTAGATATATAGATGGATAGATAGATAGATAAATAGATAGATAGATAGAGGTAGGTAGATACATAGACAAACAAATGGATAGATTCATGCACACATATGTACATGCATGCATACATACATATAGTGATACATACATGCATGCATTAAGAAATATGTATGTCCCTCACCAATGAGTTCTTCAAGTCCTTGAAGCATGAGGTGGCCACCCCACTACGTTTGGTGTGGCAAGAGGCTCTCTCCTTTGGCACCCTCCGTGGGTGTCTTAATAACAGTGTCATCAAGTTAATTCACAAGAGGGGAGATAAGAAGAAAATTGAAAATTGGCGGCCAATTACCATGCTCTAAACTGGATACAAGATAATTGCCAAAGTTATCGGTGGCAAAACGTCTTGTCATTTAAAGTCATGGATTTGTGAGGACCAGAAAGGGTTTATCAAAGGTAGATGTATACTTGAAGCAATTGTCGATATTTGGGAAGGCCTTGCATTTGCTGAGGAGTCTACACAAGATCTGATAATCATTAAGATCGACTTAGACAAAGTGTATGATAGATTGGAATGGTTCTTAAATCACTAAAAGACCTTGGATGCAGCCAAAAGTTCACGAAGATGGTTTCCACTCTTCTTGGAAATGATTCAACTAGAATAAGTATCACCAGTCAGCTCTCTGAGCCCATACGTTTAAAAAGAAATATAAGGCAAGGCTGCCCTCTGGCTCCACTACTCTTTGCTATTGCCTTGCATGGCCTCAATCGCCTATTAAAGCATCACATGGACTCTGACAATCTCAAGGTCTTTCCCTACCTAGTGAGTGTTCAACCTCGCATGTGCACAACTTAATGAACTATAATTTCTTCTAAACGTGCCTCCTAATTTTCCAAGAAAATCATATATTGAAAATCCATTTTAATTATAGAAATTTAGAACGACTTTTTCCTTCAATGAATATGTTTGTTACATCGGATCCCATAGTATTTGAGTGAATTAGAAGAATGAGGAGAAATCAGTTTTTTTGTGTGAGTCACTAGAAGTACAAAGATATGGTCCTTTCTATCGAGCAAGTCTAATTGCTTTAATTGAGAATTGTACACTACGTGAATTCTATGGCTGAATGCACTATCCACTATATATGTATGAGCTAAAGAAAATATTTTACAAAATTAAGACATAGATGATCAACAAGGAGATATTTTGAGAATTTTTAAAAGGGTCAAAACAGCCACAAAATCAATGATGTAATTGAACATACAAGAGGAAATGTATTTATGCAATTACTTCATTACAATTGATGATGGAACGTGTTAAGAAAACTTCATATTATGTTTGCAAGTCTCCCATTTTATTTATGTAGCTTAAGGATTTCTCATGATAATATCAATTTCAAATTGTGCCAAAAAGATTGCGAATTACCTAGAACTCCACCAATGTGTATAATAGTACCCTAATTGAACATTGATTCTTTCGTAATGGTATATATGGAATCATCCTTTAAACCGCTCATGATAATGGAATGTCTCATCAATATGGTGATTTCAATTGGAATAGATAGATAGATAGATAGATAGATAGATAGCTATATAGTGATCCATACATGCATGCATTAAGAAATATGTACATACATACATACCTACATACATGCATACATACATAGATACATATATACACACATACATACACACACATTCATACATGCATGCATTAAGAAATATGTACATACATACATACCTACATACATGCATACATACATAGATACATATATACACACATACATACACACACATTCATACATACATACACACACACATACGTACATACATGCATACATACATAACACATACATAAATACATACATGCATACATGCACATGTCCAAACATACATGCATATGTGCATAGATGCATAGTAACTTCTTTACTAACACGTAAGGCAATCTCTCTACTAACTTGTACTTCTCCCTTTCTTTGTTTTTTCTTATTTTTATGAATAGCCAGACATGGATGCGTACATGTACTGTCTCTCTGCACACATACATGCATGCATGCATATTATATGACTACATACATATATGTTTTGAAACCATAAGCTCCAAGATACAAAATAATTAGATTAATCTTTTGGTATATTGTGGAAAATGTATTTCCTGTATGATTGTGCCACCGTTATGCCTTCTATGAGAGCTCGCCATGCTGAAAGGATACGTGCTGAAAGGTAGCTTATCCATAGTTCTATGTTCTCCTGATTCATCTTTGCAACTCCTTTATATAGTTTTTTTCATGGAGGTTCAGTCGAAGCCTATTCCTCGAGCTTCAGATTTAGTATGAGATTGTTTTCTATAATGGAGGTTCCCCCGAAACCTACTACCCCGCGGTGGAAAGAACTAGATAAATTCTGATTAGGACTCATAAGGCTATATGAGATTTCCGATAAAAAGAAGAGAAGTGGTGTACCGGAGGCTCTCAAGTCTTGAAGAAGAAGTGAATAAAGGTCACTTGCAATGGAAAAAAGGTCTTTTTAAAATCAGGGGAAGACTAAGATTCGAGGAGGAGGTTCCAAGGAAAAGTCTTCAAATATTCTTCAAACATTGGTGGGTAGGGAAGGTCCAGAAACCATCGAAAAAGATGTGTAACATCCATAAAAAGAAACTAGCTAGGGAATCTATCTCCTTCTTGGGCGATAACAATGGGATCGAATGTAGCACGGAAGTTGAGAACAGATATATCATCGTTGAGCACTTTACCGATCTTCTTGTGGTCTTGACTCCTCTTTCCCCGCACAGGCATGGCTCCATGGCAACCATCTCCCTAGTTGCTCAATCTAGAATCCCTCAGAACATGAATTCTCTGTTGGATGCTAACATTTCTAAGAATGAAATTATCAAGGTTAGTGACTCTCTTCCCAATGGGATATGTTCGGGTCCTGATGGCCTCACCAATGAGTTCTTCAGGTCGTTCAAGCATAAGGTGGACACCGCACTATGTTTGGTGTGGCAAGAGGCTTTCTCCTTCGGCGCCCTCCTTGGGTGTCTTAATAATGGTGTCATCAAGTTAATTAACAAAAGGGGAGATAAGAACAAAATTGAAAATTGGCGGCCGATTACCATGCTCCAAACTGGATACAAGATAATTGCCAAAGTTATCGCGAGCAAAATCTCTTGGCATTTGAAGTCATGGATTTGTGAGGACCATAAAGGTTTTATCAAAGGTAGATGTATACTTGAAGCAATTGTCGATATTTGGGAAGGCCTTGCGTTTGTTGTCACATATATGAATTCCACAGCTAGGATTGAATTCTTCTATGATCTATCATAGTCGTCGACTCTCGTGTATCCTTCTATCATGTAACTAGACTAGCTTCTCATAGGTTATCGTGTGATCATAAGTATCGCAAAGCTAACCAGCCCTTAAGTGACTTAACTAGGTATATTTCTAGATCCATTATCTAGTTGGCATCCTAGAATTGATCCCCTCTTACTCAAGACCTATGCTCTTAATCATAGATCTAATTTCCTTTCCATGGATGTTTTTTTTATAGATTCATATCAGCATTTGTTGATGATCTTGTGGGGCCCCCTAATATGATACCTCATTCTTCCTTCCAAACCTGGCTTCTATCGGCTCTATAATTGTGCTAATTATATATTCCATTGGCTCTATAATTGTGCTAAGAGACTCTCTTTGAAGGCACCTTATTTTCACTAACATAAAGATGCGTATATTCTTATCTCTTCCAAAAGTTCATACGGACATCGATTATGTAGCTATGATCTATACTTTCTTTTGTTCCATACCAATGTTTCAAGCGAATTCGTGACCATCAATTAAATGATTTTTCTTCATTCCATGTGTTCAAGCACATGCTTCCAAAAATGACTTCTAAGCAAAGAAATATAGGAAACAGAAACCAAAGCCATGTCTACGAATGCCTTTGAAGTCATAAAAATCTCCACAAATGGTTGGAAGCACACTCGAGAGCCATTGTGCATATCTTCTCAAACCCATAATCTCCCTTTGTAATCATAATTGTTTGTTCTTGGTATGTGGTAAATGTTTATGATGGAAATATGTTCTCATTGACTATTAAGGCTCTGATTGGCGCTCTTTGCGTTTTATTCATTCTTTTATTTGATAATGATTTCTATGAATCTTTAATTGATAAAATTTAACTAGGTTGAATCACCTCTAAAGAGAATACAGGCGAGTGCATATGAACTCCCTCCTATTTTTAGACAGAAATATTTAAGGGATGCCAATAAATAATGTTTTATCTCCCATGAAAACTATTTTGATATGATTATATAGTAGAATGAGCAAGGACGTTTTCTTTTGAACACATGTATGTATCTATGGATCTATGTATGTATGTATGTATGTATGTATGTATGTATGTATGTATGTATCTATCTATCTATCTATCTATCAATCTATCTATCTTTCTATCTATTTCTCTCTCTCTTTCTCTCTTTATATATATATATATATATATATATATATATATATATATGTGGGTGTGTGTCTGTTAGTATCTATCTATCTATGTTTCTATCTATCTATCCATCTATCTATCTATCCATCTATCTATCTATCTATCTATCTATCTATCTATCTATCTTTCAATCTATCTATCTATCTATGTGTCAATCTATCTATCTCTTTATTTATCTATCTATCTATCTATCTATCCATCCATCTATCTATCTATTTATGTCCCTCTCCATATATCTATATATCTATTGTGTTGGAACATCAAGCTTGAACTATGCTTGAGGTGGATATGATGTAAATCAAAACCATCTTTCGATGGTTGCATATATGTTCATTGAAGACTAGCACTTTTGTGCAAATTATTTCTTTGTATTTATTGGTTGATCACTTATGTTAATTTCTTGTAAGGTTCAAGATAATTACCTATGTAAAAGGAAAGAGTAAAAGGACTGAAATCCACGAGTTTTGAGTGGTTGAGATTAATTCTCAATCAAGTAATCAAAAAGTAGTTCAAACTCCAACTTTTTATTGTCCATGATTATAGGTACAGCTTTCAATCAACTTAAACTACCAAACTCGCCTAATTTATAATTCAAATTCATGAAGAAAAGGCATGGATATATCTCAAGAGTCGATATAAAGATTCCAAATAATCTATACATTATGAACGTGTTGCTTTGATTCAATACATATAACCTTTGATCATTTCTTGGTACCATTTTGATTCTTTGCTCCTCCTTCATTGTCTACTTTGTCTGTTCAAATATTCAACACATTTAGTTTAGTAGATCTCGAGACATCTTAGTTTTGCAATCTCGGGGTCCATCTTCTACATATCCCTGAAATATCAAGATGACATCCAATCAATGTTAAGGTTATTGCTCTTTCATTGGCTTCCAAAAATTAGGGGTTTTATGCTTTATAGCAAGTCAACCCTATGTATGAAACTCTAGTAAGATGAGTGTTTCCAATTGTACCTGTGTTGGCTACTCTAAGTGTTTGAAGTCATAACTTCCATCCATATTTAGAAGGCTTTCGTGGCCTAGTCAAGGTGCAAGTTATCTTTTTTGCATCAACTTGTTCCTCTTGATGTTTCAAAAGTAGCCGTTGGGTTTTATGGTACTAAAAACAAGCCTACAAGGTGTATTTTACATATTCAAAGGGCTAGGGTTGGTCGTATGCTGCTTTGCTTTAGGTGTGCTGTGTAAAACATGTTTCCTAGATCATTGTTCCACCATGATACCGTCTATGAGGACTCCCCACGCTCAAAGTATATGTGTTGCAAGCTAGGTGGTCCCATAGTTTTATATCCTCTCACTTCATCTTTGCAACCTCCTTTGTTTCTATTAATTTACTTTCTTTGTGTAATTGCTCATGTGACATGTTGTGTAATTGCCTTATGTTTACATAGACTATGCTACAGTTCACTCATCATGTGTGTGTACAAATATGCCTAACTATAGGTGGAAATGCGACAGAATAGAGTGAGTCGGCTTTCCATGAACATACACACTAACAATGTGATCTTATTAAAAGAGTGAACGTTCAAGCTCGTATGTATACAACTTAATGAAATTTAAGTTCTTCAAAAAGTGCCCCCTATTTTTCAAGGAGAAGCATATGTTGAAGATCAATTTGAAGTTTAGAAATTTAGAAAGACATTTTCTTTCAATGAATATGTTTCTTATCTTGTATCCCACATTGCAAAGGTTGCTAGTCTTGTTATTACAGAGCTCCAAATGGAATGTTTAAGTAGGTATCATTGTCTAGTTTTTCTGTTCAAATATCCAAGGCATTTGGTTTAGTAGATTTAGAGAAATGTTACAATCTCGGGGTCATCTTCTATGTATCCCTGAAATATCGGGATGACATCCAATCAGTGTTAAGGCAATTGCTCCTTGATTGCTTGATATAAATTAGGAATTTTATGCACTATAGAAAGCCAACCTTATGTATGACACTCCTGTAAGATGAATGTTTCCAATTGTAATTGTGGTGGCTGCTTTGAGTGTTTGAACTCATCACTTCCATCCATATTTAGAAGGTTTTTGTGAGCTATTTAAGGTGCATGTTATCTATGTTGCATTAAATTTTTCTTGTTGATGTTCAAATGTAATCATTGGGTTTTATTGCACTTACAACAAGCATACAAGGTCTATTTTACATATTCAAAGAGCTAGGATCGGGCTTATGTTGCTTTTCTTTCGGTGTGTTGTGTAGAATGTGTTTGCTATATCATTGTTCCACTATGATACCTTCCATGAGGACTCACCATGCTCAAAGAATATGTATTGAAAGGTAGGTTGTAACATAGCTCTATATCCACTCGCTTCATCTGTGCAACCTCCTTTGTTTCTTTGAATTTACTTTGTTTGTGTAACTGCTCATGTGATATGTTATAAAACTCCAATCTCTTCCTGAACCATAGGTTAGATGTCCCAAAGGCTTTGCAACATCGGAATACCATGTATGTGCGAACTTGGAATCCTAAAATGATGGGACTCATCGAATTAATTCTTTAATTTAACCATATCTAGAGATTTCTTAGGGAATAAACCCAAGCAAAAACTTAAGCTCCAAACTTTGCACACCTTTGAAATATAAGAAAATCTTCAAAGCATGATTCAGAACAGACCAAATTTGAATGAAAAGAAACAAATCTTAGGTTTATATAGACTACTCTAGAATTCACTCATCTTGTGCGTGTACAAATATGCCTAACTACACCAAATTTGAATGAAAAGAAACAAATCTTAGGTTTTTATAGACTACTCTAGAATTCACTCATCTTGTGTGTGTACAAATATGCCTAACTACAGGTAGAAATATGATACAACAGTGAGAGTCCATTTTCCATGAATAGACACACTAAGAATGTGATCTTATTAAAAGAGTGAGCGTTCAAGCTCGCATGTGCACAACTTAATGAACTATAACTTCTTCAAAACGTGCCTCCTAATTTTCCAAGAAAAGCATATATTGAAAATCCATTTGAATTTTAGAAATTTACAAAGACTTTTTCGTTCAATGAATATGTTTGTCACATCGGATCCCATAGTATTTGAGTGAATTAGAAGAATGAGGGAAAATCAGATTTTTTTTTTTTTGTGAGTTACTAGAATTACAAAGAAATGTTCCTTTCTATCGAGCAAGTCTTATTGCTTTAATTGAGAATTGTACACTATTTGAAGTCTATGGATGAATGCACTATCCACTATATATGTATGAGCTAAAGAAAATATTTTACAAAATTAAGAGATAGATGACCAACAAGGAGATATTTTGAGAATTTTTAAAAGCGTGAAAACAGCCACAAAATCAATGTATAATTGAACATACAGGAGGAAATGTATTTATGCAAGTAATTCATTACAATTGATGATGGAACATGTTAAGAGAACTTCATATTATGTTTGCGAGTATCCCATTTTATTCATGTAGCTTAAGGATTTTTCATGATAATATCAACTTCAAATTGTGCGAAAAAGTATGCGAATTACCTAGAACTCCACCAATGTGTATAATAATACCCTAATTGAACATTGATTCTTTCGTAATGGTATATATGGAATCATCCTTTAAACCGCTCATGATAATGGAATAGATAGACAGATAGCTATATAGATAGACAGATAGCTATATAGATAGATAAATAGATAGATAGATAGATAAACAGATAGATAGATAGATAGCGATATAGATAGATAGATAGATAGATAGATAGATAGGTAGGTTGATAAATAGACAAACAAATGGATAGATTGATACACACATACGTACATGCATGCATACACACATATATTGATACATACATGCATGTATTAAGAAATATCTACATACATACATACATACATACCTACATACATGCATACATACATAGATACATACATACACGCATACATACACACACATTCATAGATACATACACACACATACATACATACATGCATGCATACATATATAACACATACATAAATACATACATGCATACATACACATGTCCAAACATACATGCACATGTGCATACATACATGCATATGTGCATAGATGCATAGTAACCTCTTTAGTAACACGTAAGACAATCTCTCTACTAATTTATTCTTCTCCCTTTCTTTCTTTTTTCTTTTTTTTATAAATATCTAGACATGGATGCGTACATGTACTGTCTCTGCACACATACATGCATGCATGCATATTAAATCACTACATACATACATGGCTACATAGTTATGTACTTTCATAAAGATGTACGTACATGCATACAGAAATGCATGAAAATGTACATACAAACAAATACATACATGCATGCATGAATTCAGATGCATACATATATGTTTTGAAACCACAAGCTCCAAGATACAAAATGATGAGATCAATCTGTTGGTAATTTGTGGAAAATGTATTTCCTGTATGATTGTGCCACCCTTATGCCTTCGGTGAGATCTCGCCATGCTCAAAGGATACGTGCTGAAAGGTAGCTTATCCATAGTTCTATGCTCTCTTGCTTCATCTTTGCAACTCCTTTATGTATTTTCTTAAATGGAGGTTTAGGACTCATAAGGCTATAAGAGGCATCTGAAAAAAAAGAAGAGAAATGGTGTACCAGAGGCTCACACGTCTTCGAGAAAAACTGAACAAAGGTAACCTTCAATGGCAAAAAGGTCTTTTGAAAATCAGGGGAAGACTAAGATTCGAGGAGGATGTTCAAAGGAAAAATCTTCAAATATTCTTCAAAGATTGGTGGACGGGGAAGCCCGACAAACCATCGAAAAGATGTGTAAAATCCTCAAAAAGAAACAAGCTAGGGAATCTATTCCCTTTTTGGTCGATAACAATGTGATCGAATGTGGCAGAGAAGTTGAGAACAGATCTATCATTGTTGAGCACTTTACCCATCTTCTCGGAGCCTCAACTCCTCTTTCCCCGCATAGGTGTGACTCCATGGCAACCATCTCGAGGGTTGCTCAATCTAGAATCCCTCAGAACATGAATTCTCTGTTGCATGCTAACATTTCTAAGAACAAAATTATCCAGGTTATTGATGCTCTTCCCAATGGAAAAAGTGTGGGTCTTAATGGCCTCACCAATGAGTTCTTCAAGTCCTTCAAGCATGAGGTGGCCACCCCACTACGTTTGGTTTGGCAAGATGCTCTCTCCTTCGGCGCCCTCCATGGGTGTCTTAATAATGGTGTCATCAAATTAATTCACAAAAGGGGAGATAACGACAAAATTGAAAATTGGCGGCCGATTACCATGCTCCAAACTGGATACAAGATAATTGCCAAAGTTATTGGCAGCAAAATCTCTTGTCATTTGAAGTCATGGATTGGTGAGGACAAAAAAGGTTTTATCAAAGGTAGATGCATACTTGAAGGAATTGTCGATATTAGGGAAGGCCTTGCATTTGCTGAGGAGTTTGGACAAGATCTGATATTCATTAAGATCGACTTCGACAAAGCGTATGATAGATTAGAATGGGACTTGATTCTTCAATCACTAAAAGACCGTGGATGCAACCAAAAGTTCACGAAGATGGTTTCCACTCTTCTTGGAAATGCTTCAACTAGAATAAATATCGATGGTAAGCTCTCTGATCCCATATGTTTAAAAGATCTATAAGGCAAGGCTGCCCTCTGGCTCCACTACTCTCGATATCACCTCGCACGGCCTCAATTGCCTATTAAAGCATCACATAGACTCTGACAATCTCAAGGGTCTTTCCCTACCTCTAAATCACGGCCAAATGATTGATAGACTCTTTGCCGATGACATGAATGCCTTTGTACATAATGATATGAACCGAATTGTTGTTAGATCAGGGGTGTCAAGTTATCCCTGGAGGTCAAGTCTTCCATATCCTTGGCATTCCGATGGGCTTCAACATCACAATGGACCAATGATGAAACTAGGTGCTAGCCAAGTTGGATAGCAAACTAAATCATTGGAAAGGTATGCAAGTCAAGTTGGCAAGACATGCTATGGTTGTTAACACATTTATGCTTTCAACGACTATTTACTTCTTCTCGTGTTGGAGACCTAAGGAGAATCTGTAGAAACTTCCTTTGGACTGGGGACTCCAACAGGAGGGGGATTCCTAAAATCAAATGGGAAACTTGGATTAGCTCGAAAGACTCAGGGGGCTTGGGTATTTTGGATATCATTGGGTTCGCTAAGAAGCTGGCGGAAAAGTGGCTTGTCAAGGCTTGGAGCAATAGTCAGTCCTCTTGGTCTAAATTGATACTCAAAAACATGGACGACCTTACCTTAGTTGGCCATCCTGGGTGGAAGGACATAGGGATTATCACGCTTTTGTTCTCCCCCCACCCGGTGTCCGCTAAAGGCTCTAGCCTCATGTGTTCTTTATGGAAGAGTTGGAACAAGGCCAAAAAATTCATCAAAATCAGTGATGAGTGGAAGTAGGCGGCTGGGATAAGAAAAAATGACTCATTTGGTTCCCAATCAGTGGCATTAGGGGGGTGGTGCCTTGGAAACTTTAAACTGCAAAGCCGTTATGGAACAAAGGGTTCAAACAGTGAAAAGAGCTCCGGAAACAAGAGTCCAGCCAGAGGATTAGGTTCGAAGACTTAGACCCGAGACATAGAGTTACCCTTGAGGAATGGACTCTTCTTCAAGGCAGGTGTTTAGCGTGGGAACTAAACTTCGATGGGAACTAAAGTTCTTGGACCAAACTTCGATGGGAACTAAAGTTCATATCTATTTGGCACCCCCTAATTGAGATCAAAAAGTCTGTTCTCATGTGGCAAATCTTGCATAAGGTCATCTGGTCCAATGCAAGGGCTAACAACATCTGTGGTGTGCTGCCATGGTGCAAGTGCTACCATCGATGCATCAAAGATTTAGCTCACATGTTCTTCGATTGCCCCAAGTCCCGTGTTATCTGGCATCACGTGATGCAGGTATTCAGACTCACCAACCAAATCAATTGGCAACAGACTCTGTTGGATGAGGTGGTCAGCTGCTCATCGAAGCTGTGGAATGCCATCAGGGTGAGACTCTTTCGAAGATTTCGAGGGAGCAATGTGCTCTCAATTTTGGCGAAACTCGTAAGGAATGGTCGATCGAGAAATCCTTGTTTCTTCTAGGTAAAAGAATCTCTCGAGATAAGAGATCTACACCGTTTAGACATCATTGTATTTATCTCCTCCAAAACAACAAGTTGAAACCCAAATGGGTCCCACATGAGGGAGATAATACATTTATCAGCCTCATTTGTAATGCCCTCTAGCTTGCCAAGGTTCTT
Organism: Ceratopteris richardii; assembly: GCA_020310875.1. Taxonomy (NCBI): domain Eukaryota; kingdom Viridiplantae; phylum Streptophyta; class Polypodiopsida; order Polypodiales; family Pteridaceae; genus Ceratopteris; species Ceratopteris richardii. The sequence goes on along the minus strand of CM035426.1, from coordinate 19,063,851 downwards.
GTGGGCTTGTCAAGGTGCAAGTTATCTATTTTGCATCAACTTGTTCCTCTTGATGTTTGAAAGTAGCCGTTGGGTTTTATTGTACTAAAAACGAGCCTACAAGGCGTATTTTACATATTCAAAGAGCTATAGGGTTGGTCCTATGCTGCTTTGCTTTAGGTTTGCTGTGTAAAACATGTTTCCTATATCATTGTTCAACCGAGATACCCTCTATGAGGACTCCCCATGCTCAAAGTATATGTGTTGAAAGGTATGTCGTCCCATAGTTCTATATCCTCTCGCTTCATCTTTGCAACCTCCTTTGTTTCTTTGAATTTACTTTATTTGTGTAATAGCTCATGTGACATGTTGTAAAACTCCAATATCTTTCTCAACCATAGATTAGATGTCTCCAACGCTACATCATAATACCATGTATGTGGGAAGTTTGAATCGTACAATGATGGGATTCGTCGAATTACCTCTTCAATTTGACCACATCTAGAGATTGCATATGGAATGAAGCCTAGCCAAAATTCAAGCTCCACACTTTGGACACATTTGAAATATAACAAAATCTTGAACGCATGATTGCGAACAAACCAAAGTTGAAAGAAAAGAAAAAAGCCTTATGTTTATATAGACTATGCTAGAATTCACTCATCATGTGTGTGTAGAAATATGGCTAGCTATAGGTGGAAATGCGGCAGAATAGAGAGAGTCGGTTTTCCATGAACACACACTAACAATGTGATCTTATTAAAACAGTGAATGTTCAAGCTCGTATGTATACAGGTTAATGAACTATAAGTTCTTCAAAAAGTGCCCCCTAATTTTCAAGGAGAAGCATATGCTGAACATCGATTTTGAAGGTTAGAAATTTACAAAGACATTTTCCTTCAATGAATATGTTTGTTACATTGGATCCCACATTGCAAAGGTTGCTAGTCTTGTTATTACAGAGCTCCATATCAAATGTTTAAGTAGGTGTCACTATCTAGTTTGTTTGTTCAAATATTGAAGGCATTTGGTTTAGTAGATTTCGAGAAATCTTACAATCTCGGGGTCATCTTCTATGTATCCATGTAATATCGGAATGGCATCCAATTTATTTTAAGGCTATTGCTCCTTTATGGCTTGATATAAATTAGGGATTTTATGCATTTTAGCAAGTCAACCCTATGTATGACACTCCCATAAGACGAATGTTTCCAATTGTAATTGTGGTAGTTGCTTTGAGTGTTTGAACTCATAACTTCCATCCATATTTAGAAGCTTTTTGTGAGCTATTAAAGGTGCATGTTATCTATGTTGCATTAAATGTTTCTTGTTGATGTTCAAAAGTAACGATTTGGTTTATTGCACTAACAACAAGCGTACAAGGTCTATTTTACATATTCAAAGAGCTAGGATCGGGCTTATGCTGCTTTCCTTTAGGTATGTTGTGTAAAATGTGTTTCCTATATCATTGTTCCACCATGATACTATCCATGACGACTCACCATGCTCAAAGAATATGTATTGACAGGTAGGTCGTACCATAGCTCTATATCCACTCGCTTCATCTTTGCAACCTCCTTTGTTTCTTTGAATTTACTTTCTTTGTGTAATTGCTCATGTGATATGTTATACAACTCCAATCTCTTCCTCAACAATAGGTTAGATGTCTCCAAGACTTTGCAACATCGGAATATCATGTATGTGGGGACTTTGAATCCTAAAATGACGGGGTTCTTGGAATGAATTCTTTAATTTAACCACATCTAGAGATCTCATAGGGAATGAACCCGAGTAAAAACTTAAGCTCCAAATTTTGCGCACCTTTGAAATATAAGAAAATCTTGAAAGCATGATTTAGAGCAGACCAAAGTTGAATGAAAAGAAACAAATCTTAGGTTTACATAGACTATACTAGAATTCACTCATCTTGTGTGTGTACAAATATGCCTCACTACAGGTAGAAATATGATAGAACAGAGAGAGTGCATTTTCCATGAATAGATAGACTAAGAATATGATCTTATTAAAAGAGTGAGTGTTCAAGCTCGCATGTGCACAACTTAATGAACTATAATTTCTTCTAAACGTGCCTTCTAATTTATACATAGCCGAATATGTACATAGCCGAATATGTCGATTGCCTGCTCCACACCACTCCTCAGGGTTTTTGTGACGTCTACGTATCAACCGGTATGCTACCCGACAATGTGGGCTCAAATCTTGCCACGATTGCCACCATGGCGGCTTTGCACGATAGCAGGACCCCGACCTTTCACTCTACTTTTGAGAACAGAAATGACCTCACCCCAGTGCAAATCGAGTGCCGATTCCAGCTAACCCCTACACCATGAGGAACATATTACCTTGCAATTTCTTCACCAACGAATCAACTGTACTGCTCTCTCTAGTAAACGATCCTTCTGCTCATACTCTCTATTTCATTTTTGAGTTTACAGATGATGCAAT
>CM035426.1:18991406-19056406 GCA_020310875.1 Ceratopteris richardii | reverse complement strand
AACTATAAAATGTACACCAAGGAGATAATGTCGAAACTTCTGAAGTGCAAATACAATATCCAAACCTTCCCTTTCCGTTGGACTGTAATTCCTTTCGGCTTGGTTGAGTAGTCTGCTGGCATAGGACATAGGTTTATCCACCTTATGTGATGATGGTTGAGCTAGAACTGCACCCACAGCATGAAGACTAGTGTAGAGGAGGTACTGGGGTATCCACTTTTATCAAAAGTAGAGAATAAAGATTAAACACATCCAGTACGTCCCTACTCAAGGGAGGTTCTCTTTAGGGAAGTATACCCTTTAACATTTCTGTGAGCAGGCAGAGGTAAATAATAGCACAGAGTTGTACATACTCTAGGAGTATTAGTCAACAAAATGACTACAGAAGACCGTATATTTCTTGATTCAAATCAGATGATTACAAGGTTGGGTAGAGTGATGCTCAAATGTGCAAGCTTAGGGCTAACATGCCACCTTAAAAGTGAATAACCTCAATGCAACAGAGTCTTCTCATCAACTTAAGGGCCAATTATATGCAGACTAACTCAAAACAATACAAATGGTAAAGAATTTCTCAAGAGAATAGAGCTTAACAACAACACTGACCCATAGAAAAGAAAAGAATTACACTATAGTGCTCATAGCCCTCCACTGAGAAGCCTACCCTCTGTATCCACACTACAGAGTAGCTCCTACAATAGGCTTGAAACCACAAAGTGCAAGAGAGGACTTCTGCACGTACGTACACGTATCTGAACCACTGTATCTCTAAAAAAATTGTACATCCCCTGAGCACAAATCCATTGTTTTTTTTTATAGGCCCCAATAGGTCAAGAGGGCCTTGCTTCACATCCACTGATCACGCGTCGGTGGATTGCCCAAAATTGAAGGGGTAGGTCAATATTCCACTTGATTTGAATTGGATCCACAAGATTAGGTAGTCGCTGTGAATGGTTGGCGGCAACATTTGCTTATCCACTTTTACTTTTAACAATTCACTTTTACCTTTTCACCTGCCATCTGAGATTCTCATTTTGTGTTGTTTTGTTTCCTCACTGATTTAATCCTCGGCAATTTAAATGAAATGCCTTGTACACTTTGGAAGTACAAAAGGAGATCATCATGGGATGTAGATGTCTTTTCCAAGGCACCCATTTGAATTCAATTCAATCTTGCATGCTTTCCACGGCAATAAGGAACAAACAGAGTCTAATGACACCAGAAATTCACCATCTATCTCTAAATGTAGATTGTTCAGTCACAATCCTTCTCAGGCACTCTGCTTCCATTGCTTTCATTGCTTTGTTTCTAAGAATGGCCTTCTGTTGAAAGGTTGGGATATCCCTTGGTGGTTCAGCCATCCAGCCATTCTAGGGACTCGATGAAGAGGATCTATTGCTCTATCAATTGGAGGATTTCCTGTGTGTGTGGGGTTGTGTGTGTGTGTGCCGGTGTGTGTGTGCATGTGTGAGGGTGTGTGTGTGTGTGGAAGTGTGTGTGTGGGGGTGTGTGTGTGTATACATGGGGTGCCTGTGTGTGTGAAGGCGTGTGTGTGTGAAGGAGAGTGTGTGTGTACGTGCATGTGGGTGTGTATGTGTGGGAGTGTGTGTGTGTGTGGAACAGTGTATGTGTGGGGGTGTGTGTGTGTGGAGCGGGGAGGGTCGCAGGGAGGAGTGAGGAGGGCTTGTGGGGGAGGCGGGGTGGGGCGGAGTGGGGTGGGGAGGGTAGCGGGGAGGCTAGGCGGGAGTGGGCGGGGTGAGGGGGCGGGAGTAGGCGGGAGTAGGCGGGGGGCTAGGCGGGAGTGGGCGGAGGGTTGGCCGGGAGGGCTGGCGGGGGTGAGCGGGGAGGGCTGCGGGGGCACAAGGGACTGCGGTCGGAGAGAGGCGGGGGGAGGCGGGGTGGGGCGAAGTGGGGCAGGGAGGGTAGCGGGGAGGCTAGGCGGGAGTGGGCAGGGTGAGGGGGCGGGAGTAGGCGGGGGGCTAGGCGGGAGTGGGCGGAGGGTTGGCGGGGGTGAGCGGGGAGGGCTGCGGGGGCGCGCGGGACTACGGGCGGAGAGAGGCGGGGGGAGGCGGGGTGGGGCGGAGTGGGGCGGGGAGGGTAGCGGGGAGGCTAGGCGGGAGTGGGCGGGGTGAGGGGGCGTGAGTAGGCGGGGGGCTAGGCGGGAGTGGGCAAAGGGATGGCGGGGAGGGCTCGCGGGGGTGAGCGGGGAGGGCTCGCGGGTGTGAGCGGGGAGGGCTCGCGGGGGTGAGCGGGGAGGGCTGCGGGGGCGCGCGGGGCTGCGGGCGGAGAGAGGCGGGGGGTGGCGGGGTGGGGCGGTGGGGGTGCGGGGTTGCCGGGGGAGAGAGGCAGGCTGGGGCAGCGGGGCGCGGGGAGGGATAGCGGGGGGGTGGCGGGGTGGGGCAGCGGGTGTTCGGGGCTGCGGGTCGGAGAGAGGCAGGGTTGGGCAGCGGGGGCGCGGGGAGGGATAGCGGGGGGTGGCGGGGTGGGGCAGCGGGGTGCGGGGCTGCGGGCAGAGAGAGGCAGGGTGGGGCAGCGGGGGCGCCGGGAGGGATAGCGGGGGTGGTAGGGAAGGAGAGAGAAGGAGGGGAGGGAGAGAGAGAGAGAGAGAGAGAGAGAGAGAGAGAGAGAGAGAGAGAGAGAGAGAGAGAGAGAGAGAGAGAGAGAGAGAGAGAGAGAGAGAGAGAGAGAGAGAGAGAGAGAGAGAGAGAGAGAGAGAGAGAGAGAGAGAGAGAGAGAGAGAGAGAGAGGGGGAAGAGAGAGAGGACGAGGGGGAGAAAGAGAGAGAAAGAGGGAGAGAGGGACCGAGAGAGAGGGAAAGAGAGTGAGAGGGGAAGAGAGAGAGGAAGAGAGAGAGAAAGACAACGGGGAGAGAGTGCGAGACCGAGAGAGAGAGGTAAAGAGAGTGAGGGAGAGAGAGATCAAGAGAGAAAGCAGAAGGGGAGAGGGTAGGCCGTGAGAGAGAGAAAAAGGAAGGACGAGAGAGAGAAAGAAAGGCCGAAAGAGAGAGGGAAAGAGAGTAGTAAAACAAAGCAACCGAGGTGGCACTGAAAGTGAAAGCAATGTCTGCCCCGAACCAAATTATGTCCATGTAATGGAACGAGCCCACCTGCTAGTGTGTCCAATAACTGATCTCAGTAGGGTGACAATCTCGATTTAGGGTTGGATGTGAACCATGTCTGACTAGTGTAGAGCTGCCAGAGATCCTGGCTCAGCAGTGTTCTTCTTACTATGTGAAAGGAGGATGTAAGGTGAATCTGAGCCAAGGTCTCCCCAGGAGTAAAGGGTAAGAAGTCTCTTGTGGAAGTGCAATAACGACAAAATCTAGAACAAAGTGGCAGCCCTGTACTACCATCAGTACCTTTTCAATAATGGCAGGTGGCGCAACCCGATGTTGATGTGCTAATGTAACCGTTAATGGTGCCAACTTGGTGGGGTTCAATTTCAGCTTCTTCATTGTAAAATCTGGCATCAGATTGATACCAGAGCCTCCATCTATGATCACACCTGTGAGAGCTTCATCCTTTACACAAACAGATAATCTTGAGCTTTGGTAGTCTGCTAAAGGTGCAGGGGGAAAATCAACCATGAAACCATCTATACTAGGTGATTGGACCAAGTGAGCAGAGTGTATAATCTTTAGTAAGTCACTTCTTATTCTTTAATCCATTTTGATAAGTTCGTATAGACTAACCTTATGATGTATACCTTTCAAGATCTGCTCAATGTCTACCTTATGAGTGTCTTCTTGCAGACTGGTTGGTTGGCCCTTTAGAGAAATATCCATCTTATCATAAGCTCCTTCAATTTCTACTTGGTCCTTCCATCCAGACTTCTTTTCCTCCTCTTTATCCTGAAATCCTTGTTGTTCATCTCTATGGGTTGCAACTGCTTGCCTAGCTCTAGTCATCATGGGCATTGCAGAGGATGAAACGGCATAAGACAGAGTGGTTTTCCCTTCTTCATGTGGAGAGACTGCAATCATGTGGATTGGAGCAGGACAACCTCTTGGGCAATCTTTGGTATAATGATCCTTGGCCTCTGGACAATGTTGACAAGGAGGTGCATCTTCTGGGAGGGAACACCGATTTTGCATGTGGCCATACTCACCACAACGATAGCACATCAAAGGTCTATTATATCTAGGCTTTGCAGGCCGATTCTCCTCTCTATTAGATGTAGTTGAAGTACTAGCATAATATGAATCCAAAGTTTGAGGTTTACCTCTTTGCTATGTACCCTTGAGGTAGTAGCAATCCCTAGCTTCATGACCATCCTTTCCACAAAATTGACAGCTTACCTTGTTAGGGCAATTAGCATTGGAATGTCCATTATGGTTACAGATTGTACACCAAATTTGTCTCCTTATATCGTGAGTGGTCTTCAAATCTTCTAACTCTCGGCGAAGTTGAGCTACTTCATCATCAGTGCGACGCAGTGGTGGCAAGACCTTCTCTTCTTGTTGATTTTGTTGCATCTTCAATGCTTCCAGTTCCCTCCTTAGTTGCTCAATAGGATCCAGATCTGCAGCATACTTTTGTTGTGTATCCCCCTCAAAATGCTGCCTTGCTTCTTCAATGCGTGATGCCGTTGCAACAAAATCATTGAGGGTCGCATCCAATCTAAGTGATTCACGAAGCTTCTGCTGAGATGACCTGGGCAGAGCCTTTTCTATCCATTTTTTAACCAAGAAGTCACCTGGAGCATGTGGCAGACGTGCAACAAGTGCTTTTGTTCTAGTGTGAAGTTCATGAAAGGAGTCACCTGGTCTTAGCTTCAAGTTTTCTAGCTGATCTAGAGCTCTTTCCGAAGAATCACTTGGTCTGAATGTTTGTGAGAAAGCCGCCTTCAGAGCCTCCCAAGTAGTAAAATGGCCATCTGCATATTGACTATACCATTTATCTGCAAGACCCTCCAATGTGGATGGAAAAAGTGCCAACATTGCATCCTCTCTATTCTGCAGACCTCGTCCACGGCATAAAGAGATGAATCTCCTCACAGGATCATCAACATCCTCATAAGCTTGTCCCTTGAAGGTAGGGAATTTGATGTTTAACCTGGAAAGTAAATGAGAGAGGTCCTCCATTTGTACTGGTGTTTCTTCGGATGTATCTGAGGAGAAGTCTAGAGTTCTCCTATACCTTTCTTTTGACAATGGTGTTGCACCCAAATCAATAGATAAATTTAGGGAAGGCAGAGGGGAGGTAGACTCACTAGCCGTGGTTATTGCTAACTTGTTAAGACTTCTCCGAACACGAAGAGACTCCTTATCTGCCCGTGTATGGGTCATGTACCTACTTGCGGGGGAGGCGGGGTGGGGCGGAGTGGGGCGGGGAGGGTAGCGGGGAGGCTAGGCGGGAGTGGGCGGGGTGAGGGGGCCGGAGTAGGCGGGGGGCTAGGCGGGAGTGGGCGGAGGGTTGGCGAGGAGGGCTCGCGGGGGTGAGCGGGGAGGGCTGTGGGGGCGCGCGGGACTGCGGGCAGAGAGAGGCGGGGGGAGGCGGGGTGGGGCGGAGTGGGGCGGGGAGGGTAGCGGGGAGGCTAGGCGGGAGTGGGCGGGGTGAGGGGGCGTGAGTAGGCGGGGGGCTAGGCGGGAGTGGGCGGAGGGATGGCGGGGAGGGCTGGCGGGGGTGAGCAGGGAGGGCTGAGGCGGCGCGCGGGGCTACGGGCGGAGAGAGGCGGGGAGTGGCGGGGTGGGGCGGTGGGGGTGCGGGGTTGCGGGCGGAGAAAGGCGGGGTGGGGCAGCGGGGCGCGGGGAGGGATAGCGGGGGGTGGCGGGGTGGGGCAGCGGGGGTGCGAGGCTGCGGGTCGGAGAGAGGCGGGGTGGGGCAGTGGGGGCGCGGGGAGGGATAGCGGGGGGTGGCGGGGTGGGGCAGCGGGGTGCGGGGTTGCGGGCTGAGAGAGGCGGGGTGGGGCAGCGGGGGCGCGGGGAGGGATAGCGGGGGTGGTAGGGAAGGAGAGAGAAGGAGGAGAGGGAGAGAGAGAGAGAGAGAGAGAGAGAGAGAGAGAGAGAGAGAGAGAGAGAGAGAGAGAGAGAGAGAGAGAGAGAGAGAGAGAGAGAGAGAGAGAGAGAGAGAGAGAGAGAGAGAGAGAGAGAGAGAGAGAGAGAGAGAGAGAGAGAGAGAGAGAGAGAGAGAGATGGGAAGAGAGAGAGGATGAGGGGGAGAAAGAGAGAGAAAGAGGGAGAGAGGGACCGAGAGAGAGGGAAAGAGCGTGAGAGGGGAAGAGAGAGAGGAAGAGAGAGAGAAAGACAGCGGGGAGAGAGTGCGAGACCGAGAGAGAGAGAGGTAAAGAGAGCGAGGGAGAGAGAGATCAAGAGAGAAAGCAGAAGGGGAGGGGGTAGGCCGTGAGAGAGAGAAAAAGGAAGGACGAGAGAGAGAAAGAAAGGCCAAAAGGGAGAGGGAAAGAGAGTAGTAAAACAAATCAACCGAGGTGGCACTGAAAGTGAAAGCAATGTCTGCCCCGAACCAAATTATGTCCATGTAATGGAACGAGCCCACCTGCTAGTGTGTCCAATAACTAATCTCAGTAGGGTGACAATCTCGATTTAGGGTTGGATGTGAACCATGTCTGACTAGTGTAGAGCTGCCAGAGATCCTGGCTCAAGAGTGTTCTTCTTACTATGTGAAAGGAGGATGTGGGGTGAATCTGAGCCATACTGAAAGGTTGGTAGTCTATCCATATCCAATCCATGACCATCAAACCATGCTCTAACTTAAGAATACCAAGATCTTAGAGAGAAAAAGGAGGAGGGGTACTACAAGTAGCATCTGTATGCACATGAAATTCCAATGACCAATTAGGAACACTTAAAAGTGGAGCAGTACATAGCCTTAATTTTAGTTCACAAACTGCTTTGTCAGCTTCAGCACTCCATGAGAAAGGGACCTTTTTACTGGTAAGCCTTGACAAAGGCTTAGCAATTTCTGAATACATCCTAATGAATCTTCTGTGATACCCTGCATGGCCCAAGAAACTTTGCACTTCTTTTGGGCTTTGTGGAATTGGCATGGAAAGAATAGCCGTAACCTTTGCAGGGTCCACAGTTATACCTTTAGCAGATACTATGTGACCAAGAAGAGTGCCCTTAGTGACCAAAAAGTGACATTTATCAGGATTCAATTTCAAACCTATTTTGAGACATTGCTCAAAAATTTCTTTTAGATTTTCCAAATGGTCATGGAAATCTTGAACTGCTACTCTTTTATCTCTAGCTGAAAATACTGAAAAGTCATCCATGAAAATGTGTAGAAAGGTTGTTAACCATTTGCTCAATATTAGATACATCGTTCTATTAAATGAAGCTGGTGCATTCTTCAAACCAAAAGCCATGCGAGTATAGACATAAGTGCCCCAGGGAGTAACAAAGGCTGTTTTGTCCCTATCATCAGGATGGATCACTATCTGATTGTAGCCACTAAAACCATCCAAGAAACTATACAAAGTATGACCAGCTACTTCCTCTAGTACTTGCTCTGTGAAGGGCTGAGGAAATCCATCTTGAACAGTCACTCTATTCAAAGCATGGAAATCAACACATACTCTTATTTTTTCACTATTTTTCTTGGGTACAATAACCATGGAAGAAAGCCACCTGGAATTTTCTACTGGAACAATTATACCTGCTTCTTCTAGTTTTGTAATCTCTGCTTTTACTGCCTCTGCATACTTCGGATTGAGTCGATATGGTCTACTTCTTGCAGGCGCGGCTCCCTCAACTAAGGGTATCCGATGTAACCCAAGCTCTTCTGGTATCCCTATTAGATCTTTGTAGGACCATGAAAAGACACTTTTATAGGCAAAAAGCAAAGAAGTTACCTTCTGTAGTAAAGGAGGATAATGCCACAACCAGGATGCTAAGTGGACTACTTGAGGGTTCTCTTCATCCCCTAAATTTAATTCTTGAACCAATGTTTCAGGACTGGTCTTGTTTGAGAAATCATCTCCACTATATGCAGGAGTGGATTTTAATTTATATTGTGCAACATCTTCTTCTATCCATCCTTGAGGTATATCTGCAAAAGGAAGATCTTCTCTGCTCTTTGGTTCATAACCTTCCACCTCCGATACTTTTATATTGGTTGCCTCTTCAAAGCTTGTATTTTCCTGCAATTGCTCATTCTCCAACACCTTGTGATCTTCTTTGCCCTTTCGTGTAATTACCTTATCTGCAACTTCTTTCTCAATTTCATTGATCTCCACTGTGCAACACTCTGTACTTCCCATCATCCAATTTAACAATGTATCATCTTCTTGGGGTAGAGAGGGCATTACCTGAGTGTCCACAGTATATCCAGTAGTTTTTCTTGAGTCGAATCCTTCTTCCAAATGTAGTTGCAGTTGGCTATTGGTACTTGTTGAGATCCATAGTTGATTTTTGCCCCAATCTTGCAAAGCTTTTGCTTGTCTCAGCCAAGGTCTCCCCAGGAGTAAAGGGTAAGAAGTCTCTTGTGGAAGTGCAATAACAACAAAATCTAGAACAAAGTGGCAGCCCTGTACTACCATCAGTACCTTTTCAATAATGCCAGGTGGCGCAACCCGATGTTGATGTGCTAATGTAACCGTTAATGGTGCCAACTTGGTGGGGTTCAATTTCAGCTTCTTCATTGTAAAATCTGGCATCAGATTGATACCAGAGCCTCCATCTATGATCACACCTGTGAGAGCTTCATCCTTTACACAAACAGATAATCTTGAGCTTTGGTAGTCTGCTAAAGGTGCAGGGGGAAAATCAACCATGAAACCATCTATACTAGGTGATTGGACCAAGTGACGAGAGTGTATAATCTTTAGTAAGTCACTTCTTATTTTTTAATCCATTTTGATAAGTTCGTATAGACTAACCTTATGATGTATACCTTTCAAGATCTGCTCAATGTCTACCTTATGAGTGTCTTCTTGCAGACTGGTTGGTTGGCCCTTTAGAGAAATATCCATCTTATTATAAGCTCCTTCAATTTCTACTTGGTCCTTCCATCCAGACTTCTTTTCCTCCTCTTTATCCTGAAATCCTTGTTGTTCATCTCTATGGGTTGCAGCTGCTTGCCTAGCTCTAGTCATCATGGGCATTGCAGAGGATGAAACGGAATAAGACTGAGTGGTTTTTCCTTCTTCATGTGGAGAGACTGCAATCATGTGGATTGGAGCAGGACGACCTCTTGGGCAATCTTTGGTATAATGATCCTTGGCCTCTGGACAATGTTGACAAGGAGGTGCATCTTCTGGGAGGGAACACCGATTTTGCATGTGGCCATACTCACCACAACGATAGCACATCAAAGGTCTATTATATCTAGGCTTTGTAGGCCGATTCTCCTCTCTATTAGATGTAGTTGAAGTACTAGCATAATATGAATCCAAAGTTTGAGGTTTACCTCTTTGCTGTGTACCCTTGAGGTAGTAGCAATCCCTAGCTTCATGACCATCCTTTCCACAGAATTGACAGCTTACCTTAATAGGGCAATTAGCATTGGAATGTCCATTGTTGTTACAGATTGTACACCAAATTTGTCTCCTTATATCCTGAGTGGTCTTCAAATCTTCTAACTCCCGGCGAAGTTGAGCTACTTCATCATCAGTGTGACGCAGTGGTGCCAAGACCTTCTCTTCTTGTTGATTTTGTTGCATTTTCAATGCCTCCAGTTCCTTCCTCAGTTGCCCAATAGGATCCACGTCTGCAACATAATTTCTTTGTGTATCCTCTTCAAAATGTTGCCTTGCTTCTTCTATGCATGATGCCGCCGCAACAAAATCATTGAGGGTTGCATCCAATCTAAGAGACTTATAAAGCTTCTGCTGAGATGACCTGGGCAGAGCTTTTTCTATCCACTTTTTAACCAAGAAGTCACCTGGAGCATGTGGCAGACGTGCAACAAGTGCTTTTGTTCTAGTGTGAAGTTCATGAAAAGATTCACCTGATCTCAGCTTCAAGTTCTCTAGCTGATCTAGAGCTCTTTTCGAGTAATCACTTGGTCAGAATGTCTTTGCGAACGCCGCCTTTAGAGCCCCCCTTGTAGTGAAATGGCCATCTGCATATTGACTATACCATTTATGTGCAAGACCCTCCAATGTGGATGGAAAGAGTGCCAGCATTGCGTCCTCTCTATTCTGTAGACCTCGTCCACGGCATAAAGAGATGAAACTCCTCACATGATCATCAGCATCCTCATAAGCTTGTCCCTTGAAGGTAGGGAATTTGATGTTTAATCTAGAGAGTAAATGAGAGAGATCCTCCATTTGTACTGGTGTTTCTTCGGACGTATCTGAGGAGAAGTCTAAGGTTCTCCTATACCTCTCTTTTGACAATGGTGTCGCACCCAAATCAATAGATAAATTTAGGGAGGGCAGAGGAGAGATAGACTCACTAGTCGTGGTTATGGCTAACTTGTTAAGGCTCCTCCGAACACCAAGAGACTCCTTATCTGCTTGTGTATGGGTCATGTACCTACTTGCAATGTAATAGGGCAAAAATACCTCTCACAAAAATGCAAAGGTCCCACCGTGCGTGCCAAACTGTAGAGGAGGTACTGGGGTGTCCACCTTTATCAAGAATAGAGATTAAATACGTCCAGTATGTCGCCTACTCAAGGGGGGTTCTCTTTAGGGAAGTATATCCTTTAACATTTCTGTGAACAGGCAGAGGTAAATAATCACACAGAGTTGTAGATACTCCAGAAAACATCAACAACAAATGATCAAGGAAGACCCTCCACTTCTTGATTCAAATAAGATGATTACAAGATTGGTCAAAGCAATGCTCAAAGACTAATGCTCAGAGCTTCATGGCACTCTATGCAGACAAACACAGATCAATACCAGCGGAGGAGTATTTCTCTAGAAAATAGGGCTTACAATATCACTGTCCCAAGAAAATACAAGCCACTCTCTTACACTATAGTGCTACTAGCCCTCCATTGGGAAGCCCACGCTCTGTATCCACACTACAGAGTGGCTCCTACAGTAGGCTTGAAACCACAAAGTGCAAGAGAGGACTTCTGCACGTACACAAATGTGTATTTGAACTAATGTAACTCTAAAAATTGTACCCTTAATGAGCACAAATCCATTGTTTTTATAGGCCCCAATAGGCCAAGAGGGTCTTGCCGATTCTTCACGTCCACTGATCACGCATCGGTGGATTGCCCAAAATTGAAGGGGTAAATCAAATATTCCACTTGATTTGAATTGGATTCACAAAAATAGGTAGTCACCGTGAATGGTTGGTGGCAATAGTCTTTTCTCCGCTTCCACTTTTTACCCTGCACACTTTTATCACATACCCTTTCTAATTCAAATTGAGATCCTTACTTTGTGTTGCTGGTGATTTAGAAACACCCCTTGAGTGTGAGAAAGGGAGGGTAGATATTGATTGTAACTTCACCAATCTCAGAGCCCCAAGAAATACCTTAATTGGAAAAGGCATCTCACACCACAATCACAAACCCTGATTCTAAGAACAATCTCAGCTTGAGGATTCAACTTGTGAAGTTTGTAAAGCTCCCCTTTGTTAGATGAACGTTGTGATTGGCAGCATGAAGGATGTGAGAGGGCAACTTGCAAGGATTGGCAAAATAACTCTATCTCCACCTACTGCCAGGCTTCTCACCAAATCAAGCTCTGACTTGCTTGCAATCTCGAATCCAGCACCAAGAGCTGACAAGAGAACCAAAAAGTGGTACATTGCAGTTGCACTTCACAGCATAGAATGGATGAACCCGAGGCAATGAAAGCTTCCAAGTTCTCCACAGACGAAGCACCACACCTACATTCATGACAGAGAAAGCATCCTCCCTCCTTGTGCTATCTATATGCTTCTTTATCAAATTATCCGAGTCCACTGCCTTTGAACCAACCATCATTGGATCCATTGCTGACTCAACATGTTGCAATGTGTGGGTGTGCATGTGTGAATGTGTAGGCGTGTGTGTATGTATGTGGGTGTGTGTGTGATTGTGTGGGTGTGTGTGTGATTGTGTGGGTGTGTATGTATATGTATGGGTGTGTGTGTATATGAGTGTGCGTATGTGTGTATGTATGTGTGTATGTATGTGTGAGTGTGCGTATGTGTGTATGAGAGAGTGTGTGTGTGAGTGTGCGGGCGTGTGCATGTGTATGTGTGAGTGTGCGTGTGTGAGTGTGCGAGTGTGTGTATGTGTGAGTGTGCACGTGTGAGTGTGCGAGTGTGTGTATGTGTATGTGTGAGTGTGCGTGTGTGAGCATGAGAGAGAGATAGAGAGTGAGGGGGTGGAGTGTGTGGGAGTGAGCGGGGGCGGGGGGTGCGGGAGTGAGCGGGGGGGCAGGGGCAGCGGGGTGAGGGGGCGGGAGTGGGCGGGACTAGGCGGGTGGGAGTGGCAGGGGAGTGTGGGGGCAGCGGGGTGAGGGGGCGGAACTGGGCAGGGGCGGGAGGGGGCGGAACTGGGCGGGGTGGCGAGGAGCAGAACTGGGCGGGGCGGGAGGGGGCGGAACTGGGCGGGGTGGTGAGGGGCAGAACTAGGCGGAACTGGGAGGGGCGGGGGGTGGTGGGGGCAGCAGGGTGAGGGGGCAGGAGTGGGCGGGACTAGGCGGGTGGGGGTGGTGGGGGAGTGCAGGGGCAGCGGGGTGAGGGGGAGGAACTGGGTGGGGGCGGGAGGGGGGCGGAACTGGGCGAGGTGGTGAGGGGCGGAACTGGGCGGAACTAGGGGGGGCGGGAGGGGGCGGAACAAGGCGGGGTGGTGAGGGGCGGAACTGGGCGGAACTCGGGGGGGCGGGAGGGGGCGGAACAAGGCGGGGTGGTGAGGGGCGGAACTGGGCGGAACTGAGAGGTGCGGGGGGTGGCGGGGAGGGGAGAGAGAGGGGAGAGAGAGAGAGAGAGAGAGAGAGAGAGAGAGAGAGAGAGAGAGAGAGAGAGAGAGAGAGAGAGAGAGAGAGAGAGAGAGAGAGAGAGAGAGAGAGAGGGAGGGAGGCATGCGGGGTAGCGGGGGGAGAGAGAGAGAGAGAGAGAGAGAGAGAGAGAGAGAGAGAGAGAGAGAGAGAGAGAGAGAGAGAGAGAGAGAGAGAGAGAGAGAGAGGGAGGGGTCACGCGGGTAGCGGGGAGACAGAGAGAGAGAGAGAGAGAGAGAGAGAGAGAGAGAGAGAGAGAGAGAGAGAGAGAGAGAGAGAGAGAGAGAGAGAGAGAGAGAGAGAGAGAGAGAGAGAGAGAGAGAGAGAGAGAGAGAGAGAGAGAGAGAGAGAGAGAGATCGCGAGGGAGAGAGAGAGAGAGGGAGAGAGAGCGAGGGAGAGAGAGAGAGGGAGTAGTAAAACAAATCAACCAAGGTGGCACTGAAAGTGAAAGCAACGACTGCCCATAACTCAAATATGTCCGTGTAATGGAACGGATCACTCCAATCTTTGGAAAATGATCAAAATGTGGCAGGCCCATTCAGGGCCCCAGATTCGAGCCCGACACCTATAATGGAAAGTCAAGCTCTCATGGTAACCATTGAGTCATGGCCGTATGATGCTCATCAAATTTACCAAGTCGTGCTTAACAATGTTCTACTCTCGAACCCAAATCGGATTGGTGTGAAAAAAGGAGGGGATGGTGTATGTCAACACTAGAGTCTTCAAGCCTGTGCAAAGAAGCTATCAAGCAAACCTCAAGGCTTCACTAATGAACTCCAATCTTTCAACAACCAATGATGCTTCACTCAAGAGGAATCACAACGGAAGCAAAGCAATGATCAACCATAACATTCAGATAAGCTTTAAAATTGTTCACACGCCTTTTACACAGTTTAGTTATGAACTTCATATTTAGAGCTTTCAATGCACCTTATTTTGTACTGCAAACAAATTGTCTCTTAGCCCTACAAATAAGGGGGTGTGTTGGAATAATAAATTGTATTGCCACGTATGATATTACATTCACAAGCTAGTCCCATGATATCCAATGAAGTCGGGCTTAACAACCGGCTACACATGTATAAAACTACCACGTAGTTCTGAATCAATAACAGTTTTTCCATCGTGTTCTTGGTGCGTCATCGTTGTCTCACGACTATCACGACTGTCAACAGGTGCACCTAGAGGCTCGCATTGCTGGCTATGACTGTAGTGATTACAATAGCGATAGCTGAAGCGGCAGAGGAAAGATGTCTTGAAGGGCGGAAGGGCAGGGAACCTGTGTTCCCGTACTGGAGCAGGTGCTCGCAGCCTGGCTTATATGCTAGCGAGGTGTATGAGTTGCAATCCGTGGGTTCCGGGATGCCGGGCTTCCTATCGCCCGAGTGGAACGAGGATATGTCCACCTACTGTGTTCGTCTGTCCGAACAAGGTCCCTTCTATCGATTCCGGTATAGGACTCGGGAGTCCAGGCCGTTCATGTCCGAGGGAGAAGACTTAATGATGGAGAATGTCGACAACAGAAGGGTCTTGTCATGGAGACAGAAGGGGAAGAATGAGTTCTTCCTGGTCGAAGAAGAGGAGAGTGACGCGGCTGCCATGTTTCAGTTGTCTGTGCAAGAGGATGTGTCCTTGGCCCTTCCTTGCATCGAAGGAGCACGTTGCCGTGCATATAACTTCCTCGCAAATGTCAATTGCTGCCGGCGAATCACCTGTTTCTAGTATTTGAGAATGAAGAGATGGCTTTCCAAGCCCTGCAAGCCGGCCCCTGGCAAGTGGGCCGGTCCACCCTTTGCCTTTTTAAGTGGACCCCAGACTTTGTCCCGAACAGATCAAAGCCTCTTCATTACCCGCTTTGGGTGGAGCTTCCCAATCTGCCTTTCTTCATGTATGGATTTCTTCATGAAATCGTCTCACCGATCGGTCGCCCGATGGCCGCAAGACAGGATGTTGGGAGGTTAATCTACGATGGTGCTCAACATT
This sequence comes from Ceratopteris richardii, assembly GCA_020310875.1. Classification (NCBI taxonomy): domain Eukaryota; kingdom Viridiplantae; phylum Streptophyta; class Polypodiopsida; order Polypodiales; family Pteridaceae; genus Ceratopteris; species Ceratopteris richardii. Next base: position 19,041,570 of record CM035426.1, on the reverse strand, counting down.
CTTTCAATGCAAGATGGCATCCACAGATCTGCGTTGAAACAGACCTGAACCAGGTCCTTCCCTCAAAGATCTCCATAAACTGTGGGGATGGTAAGACCTCGACACAAGAGGTAACTTACAAGAATTTGCCAAACGCGTGCTTCCGGTGCGGGCATCAAGGTCATAGGATCAAAGACTGCCCCCTGAAGAGAAGTACTAGTAAAAACAAGCTCAAACCAAATGGGACCCTAGACCCTCTCCCCCTAGATGACACTCGGGGTCATCCCCCTCCAATGGAGGAAGAAGAGGGAACTCGCGTTGTTGACACGGATTCAGAAGGATTCATTGAAGTGAGACGCAGGAGGAAAGTTAGCCCTCGAAGATCAACAACAAGGAATACTACGACAGTTGCCCCCTCCAATAACATATACTGTAACCTAGAAAAAGAGATTAATGAGGTCAACTTCCCAGGGGACAACCACTTTGAAGAAGACCCCACTGATAATACCCTTGGGTGCTCTACCAGCAAAGAAGACAACCAAGAAGGTTATACCACGAGTAAAGAGGAAGGCTTCACTACCAGCAATGAAGACAACCCAGAGAGCGAAAGCTCCTCTCTTGGTCCTACCCTCCCGGTATGCTTTCCAAGATTATCGCAACAAAAGTCAAAGCTTAAAGGAAAACAACCTTCCGGCATGCCTTGGAAGAGCCCCCTCAAGAGTAGGATCCTAAGTCAAGAAGTAGGAAGGAAAAAAGAAGACCACAAGAAGAAAAAAGATCGGGTCCCTCCCCTCAAAGAGGGCAACCATCATTAATGAAATTCACATCTCTAAACGTCAAGGGTCTGTCTGACCCGTCAAGAGCTTCGATTCTTGGCCAGTGGTTGAAAGACAAGTGCTTCGCCCCTGACTTTATTTGCTTACAAGAGATTAAAATTGATGGAGAGGATCTACAGAAACGGCTTAAATGCATTTCTCCGAACCACCTCTGGTTCTCCACTTCTCACCCTAGAGGGACGGGGCGTGCTTCTATTGCCATTAGTCACTCCCTGTCTGGCAATGTGACCTCGACTTTTGAAGGTCGGAATCATCGCTGGATTGTTGCCTCTTTCGGGTTCCCTTTCCAGTTCACTGTGGTCTCAATTTATGCCCCTAATGGTGAAGCAGATAGAATGGATACTCGGGCTTCCCTCGACTCCCTTTCACACAATGTTCTGATTTGTGGGGACTTCAACATGGTTGAGTTTCCTGAGGACCGATGGAATAACAAAGGAAAAATTATTGACGGTCAGGAGAAAGAGATATGGGATAAAATCAAGCTCCATCTCGACCTGGTCGAGGTGAAAGACATGAAGGGGTTCTCTTGGTCAAATCTCAAGTCGGGGGACTCTTTGAGGAAAACAAGACTTGATAGATGCTACATCAATTAGAACACCATCCTTCAGTGGGGTATTCCTTCGATTTCCCAACACATGGACCTGACTATCTCAGACCACTATCCGATTACTCTATCTTTCAAACCGATTCCCATGCTCCAGAAAGCTCCTTGGTTTCATGCTTGTCAGACATCGTTTTCCCTCCCCTCTGTCCACCAAGAAATTTCTAAGGTGTGGACGGAAGCCTTTGCTAATTGTATTGAACCGGCTAAGTGTTGGAGAAGCGCAGTAGAAAGGACTCGAAAAAATTTAATCAGGACTCAAAAGGCTATAAGAGAAATCGGAGGCTCTCACGGCTTGAAGAAGAGGTGAACAAAGGTAAGTTACATTGCCAACAAGGTCTTTTGAAAATCAAGGGAAGACTAAGATTAGAGGAGGAGGTTCAAAGGAAAAATCTTCAAATTTTCTTCAAAGATTGGTGGGCAAGGAAGGCCGACAAACCAGCGAAAGAGATGTGTAACATCCTCAAAAGGAAACAAGCTAGGCAATCCATCCCCCTAATGGTCGATAACAATGGAACTGAATGTTGTACGGAAGTGGAGAATAGATCTATCATCGTCGAACACTTTACCAATCTTCTCGGGGTCTTGACTCCTCTTTCCCCCCACAGGCGCGACTCCATGGCAACCATCTCAAGGGTTGCTCAAACCAGAATCCCACAGAACTTGATTGCTCTACTGGATGCTAACATCTCTGAGAATGAAATTATCGAGGTTATTGATGCCCTTCCCAATGGGAAAAGTCCGGGTCCGGATGGCCTTACCAATGAGTTTTTCAAGTCCTTCAAACATCAGGTGGCCACCCCACTACGCCTCGTGTGGCAAGAGGCTCTCTCTTTCGGTGCCCTCCCTGAGTGCCTGAATAATGGCGTCATCAAGTTAATCCACAAACAGGGAGATAAGAACAAAATTGAAAACTGGCGTCCGATTACCATGCTCCAAACAGGATACAAGATAATTGCAAAAGTTATCGCCAACAGAATCTCTTGTCATTTAAAGTCATGGTTGTGCGAGGACCAGAAAGGTTTTATCAAACGTAGATCTATACTTGAAGCAATTTTCGATATTTGGGAAGGCCTTGCTTTTGCTGAGGAGTCTGCTCAAGATCTGATATTCATGAAGATCGACTTCGACAAAGCGTATGACAGATTGGAATGGGACTTTATTCTTCAATCATTGAAAGACCTTGGATGCAGCCAAAAGTTCACGAAGATGGTTTCCACTCTTCTTGGAAATGCTTCAACTAGAATAAACATCAACGGTAAGCTCTCTGAGCCCATTTGTTTAAAGAGATCCATTAGGCAAGGCTGCCCTCTGGCTCCATTACTATTCGCTATCGCCTCGAATGGACTCAGCTGCCTATTAAAGCACCACATGGACGCTGGCAATCTCAAGTGTCTTTCCTTACCTCTAAATCATGGCCAAATGATTGTGAGACTTTTTGCTGATGACATGAATGCCTTTGTGCATAACAAAGACATGAATGCCTTTGTGCAATCTCAGGGGTCTTTCCTTATCTCTAAATCACAGCATTGAGGTGTTTTGGTGGTGCCTCCACACCTTTTGTGTGGCATCAGGCTCAAAAATCAACCATGCTAAAACTGCTTTTAGAGCAATCAGCGGACATACTCCCCAATTGTTGGTGGATCAAGGGTGTCAAGTTATCCCTAGCGGTCAAGTCTTCCGTCTCCTTGGCATTCCGATCGGATTCGACATCTCAATGGACCAATGCTGGAACTGGGTGCTATCCAAGCTGGATAGGAAGCTGAATCAGTGGAAAGGTATGCAAGTCAACCTGGCAAGGATTGCTATGGTTGTTAACATATTTATGCTATCTACAATTATTTACTTTATCTCCTGTTGGAGACCTAAGGAGAAAGACTTGGCCAAAGTGGAAAGAATCTGAAGAAACTTCCTTTGGACTGGGGACCCCAACAGGAGGGGGATTCCCAAAATCAAATGGGAAACTTGCATTAGCCCTAAAGAATGAGGGGGCTTGGGAATTTTGGATATTGTTGGGTTGGCTGACAAGTTGGCGACAAAGTGAATTATCAAGGCTTGGAGCAATAGGGAGTCCTCTGGGGCTAAATTGATCTTCAGGAACACAGAAGACCTTACCTTAGCTGGCCACCCTGGTTGGAAGGACATAGGGATTCTCACGCTTTTGTTCTCCCCCCACCCGGTCTTCCCTAAAGGCTCTAGCCTCGTGTGTTCCTTATGAAAGAATTGGAACAATGCCAAACAGTTCATCAGAATCAGTGACGAGTGGAAGTGGGCGGCTGGCATAGAACAAAATGACTCTATTTGGTTCTCGATCAGTGGCATTCGGGGGGTGGAGTCTTGGAACCTCCAAACTGCAAGGCGGTTATGGAACAAGGGGATCAAACAATGGAAACAACTCTGGAAACAAGAGACCAGCCAGTGGATTAGGTTCGAAGAATTGGATCTGAGACTTACGTGTTACTAAAGAAGTTACTATGCATCTATGCACACATGCATGTATGTATGCACATGTGCATATATGTTTGGACATGTGCATGTATGCATGTATGTATTTATGTATGTGTTATGTCTGTATGCATGTATGTATGTATGTATGTATGTATGTGTGTGTGTATGTATGTATGCATGTGTGTGTATGTATGTGTGTATGTATGTATGCATGTATGTAGGTATGTATGTATGTATGTACATATTTCTTAATGCATGCATGTATGTATCACTATATGTATGTATGCATGCATGTACATATGTGTGCATGAATCTATCCATTTGTTTGTCTATGTATCTACGTACCTATCTATCTATCTATCTATCTATTTATCTGTATCGCGGCATTTCGTCCCCTCCTTTTTTTCCCCACCACCCCCCGGACCCACCATCACCCCGACCCCCTCCAACTCCATCGTCCCCTCCTTTTCCCCACCACCCCCCGGCCCCACCATCACCCCGATCCCCTCCGTCCCCTCCTCTTTCCCCCATCACCCCGACCCCCTCCAACGTCCCCTCTTCTTCCACCACCACCACCACCACACCACCACCACCACGACCACTCCACCACCACCACCACCACCTCCCTCCCCCACGACCTCCCCCGCGACCTCCATCTCTCCCTCCCCCGTGACCTCGCCCGCGACCTCCTCCGTGACCTCCCCCTCTCCCTCCCCCGCGACCCCCCCTCTCCCTCCCCTACGACCTCCCCCGCGACCTCCCCCCCGACCTCCCCCTCTCCTCCCCGCGACCTCCCGCGCGACCTCCCCCTCTCCCTCCCCTGCGACCTCCCCTGCGACCTCCCCCGCGACCTCCCCCTCTCCCTCCCCCCGCGACCTCCCCCGCGACCTTCCCCTCTCCCTCCTCCGCGACCTCCCCCTCTCCCTCCCCCGCGACCTCCCCCCCGACCTTCCCCTCTCCCCTCCTGCGACCTCCCCCCGCGACCTCCCCCCTGCGACCTCCCCCCGACCTCCCCCGCGACCTCCCCCGCGCCCTCCCCCTCTCCCTCCCCCGCGACCTCCCCCGCGACCTCCCCCTCTCCCTCCCCTGCGACCTCCCCTGCGACCTCCCCCTCTCCCTCCCCCGCGACCTCCCCCGCGACCTCCCCCTCTCCCTCCCCCGCGACCTCCCCCTCTCCCTCCCCCCGCGACCTCCCCCTCTCCCTCCCTCGCGACCTCCTCCGCGACCTTCCCCTCTCCCTCCCCCGCGACCTCCCCCGCGACCTCCGCTGCGACCTCCTCCTCTCCCTCCCCCGCGACCTCCCCCGCGACCTCCCCCTCTCCCTCCCCCGCGACCTCCCCTGCGACCTCCCCCTCTCCCTCACCCGCGACCTCCCCCTCTCCCTCCCCCGCGACCTCCCCCGTGACCTCCCCCGCTCCCTCCCCCGCGACCTCCCCCTCTCCCTCCCCCGCGACCTCCCCCGCGACCTCCCCCTCTCCCTCCCTTGCGACCTCCCCCACGACCTTCCCCTCTCCCTCCCTCGCGACCTCCCCCGCGACCTCCCCCTCTCCCTCCCCTGTGACCTCCCCCGCGACCTCCCCCTCTCCCCCCCCGCGACCTCCCCCGCGACCTCCCCCTCTCCCTCCCCCCGCGACCTCCCCCACAACCTCCCCCTCTCCCTCCCCCGCGACCTCCCCCTCTCCCTCCCCGCGACCTCCCCCGCGACCTTCCCCTCTCCCTCCCCCGCGACCTCCCCCTCTCCCTCCCCCGCGACTTCCCCCTCTCCCTCCCCCGCGACCTCCCCCGCGACCTCCCCGTCTCCCTCCCCCGCGACCTCCCCCTTTCCCTCCCCCGCGACCCCCCCCTCTCCCTCCCCCGCGACCTCCCCCTCTCCCTCCCCCCGCGACCTCCCCCTCTCCCTCCCCGCGACCTCTCCCGCGACCTCCCCCGCGACCTCCCCCTCTCCCTCCCCCGCGACCTCCCCCCCTCCCTCCCCCGCGACCTCCCCCTCTCCCTCCCCCGTGACCTCCCCCACGACATCCCCCTCTCCCTCCCCCGCGACCTCCCCCGCGACCTCCACCACTCCACACCACCCCACAGCCCTCCCCACAGCCCACCCCACATCCCTGCACACCACCCACAAACCCCTCAAATCCCACATTTTTCCACGACCTTACATAAGGCTCTCATATAGTTTGGATGGACATTTGGAGGATCATTTCTCAACCAAACCCTATAGTGTTATATATCGTTGGAAAGCTCTCAACGAGTACTTTCCAATGGTGAAACAATAACTTTGAAATATTGGATCAAATTTTTACTACACCCCAAAAACCCCCACAACTCCCCATAACTCACTCCTATTCCTACCCAACCCACAAACCCCACAAACCCCACACAACTCCACAACCCTCCACAACCCTCCAAAAACCCTGTAATCTCTCTCAAACTCCCCACAACTCACCTCCCACACCGCTCACTTAATATGAAGGATCAAAAGCTACTACAAAAATTAGGTGAAGGATGTGCTTCTCAGGGACATTCAAATATCACGGGCGGCACAAAATGAGGATCTCAGCTTGCATTCAAAAGTGACAGTAAAGGTGTAAGTGGTAAAAGTAAAAGTGGTGAAATGAGTGTTGCCGCCAACCATTCATGACGACTGCCTATTTTTGAGGATCCAATTCAAATCAAGTGGAATATTTGATCTACCCCTCCAATCTTGGCAATCAAGCGACGCGTGATCAGTTAATGGATTTATGCTCATTTGGGGGTACAATTTTAGAGATACCTTGGTTCAGCTACGCGTACGTGCAGAAGACCTCTCTTGCACTTTCTGGTTTCAAGCCTCTTGTAGGAGCTACTCTGTAGTGTGGATACAGAGGGTAGGCTTCTCAGTGGAGGGCTATGAGCACTATAGTGTAAGAGAGTGGCTTGGATTTTTCTTTTCTGTGAGTCAGTGTTGCTGTTAAGCTCTATTCTCTTGAGAAATTCTTTGCCATTTGTATTGTTCTGGGTTAATCTGCATATAATTGGCCCCTTAAGCTGATGGGAAGACTCTGTTGCATTGAGGTTATTTACTTTTAGGGTGGCATGTTAGCCCTAAGCTTGCACATTTGAGCATCACTCTGCCCAACCTTGTAATCATCTGATTGGAATCAAGAAGTATATGGTCTTCTGTAGTCATTTGTTGATTAATATTTCTAGAGTATGTACAATTCCTCTGTCAGCTCACTGAAATGTTAAAGGGTATATTTCCCTAAAGAGAACCCCCTTGAGTAGGCGACGTACTGGATGTGTTTAACCTTTATTCTCTACTTTTGATAAAAGTGGATACCCCAGTACCTCCTCTACAGTTTGGCACGCCCGGTGGGACCTTTGCATTTCTGTGAGAGGTATTTTTGCCCTATTACATTTGCAAGTAGGTACATGACCCATACACGGGCAGATAAGGAGTCTCTTCGTGTTCGGAGGAGCCTTAACAAGTTAGCAATAACCACGCCTAGTGAGTCTACCTCCCCTCTGCCCTCCCTAAATTTATCTATTGATTTGGGTGCGACACCATTGTCAAAAGAGGGGTATAGGAGAACTCTAGACTTCTCCTCAGATACGTCCGAACAAACACCAGTACAAATGGAGGACCTCTCTCATTTGCTCTCCAGATTAAACATCAAATTCCCTACCTTCAAGGGACAAGCTTATGAGGATGCTGATGATCATGTGAGGAGATTCATCTCTTTATGTCGTGGACGAGGTCTACAGAATAGAGAGGATGCAATGTTGGCGCTCTTTCCATCCACATTGGAGGGTCTTGCAGATAAATGGTATAGTCAATATGCAGATGGCCATTTCACTGCATGGGAGGCTTTGAAGGTGGCGTTCTCACAGACATTCTGACCAAGTATTTCCTCGGAAAGAGCTTTAGATCAGCTAGAGAATTTGAAGCTAAGACGAAGTGAATCCTTTCATGAACTTCACACTAGAACAAATGCACTTGTTGCACGTCTGCCACATGCTCCAGGTGACTTTTTGGTTAAAAAGTGGATAGAAAAGGCTCTGCCCAGGTCATCTCAGCAGAAGCTTCGTGAGTCTCTTAGATTGGATGCAGCCCTCAATGATTGTGTTGCAGCGGCATCACGCATAGAGGAAGCAAGGCAAAATTTTGAAGAGGATACACAAAGAAATTATGCTGTAGACCTGGATCCTATTGGGCAACTGAGGAAGGAACTGGAAGCATTGAAAATGCAACAACATCAACAAGAAGAGAAGGTCTTTCCACCACTCTGTCGCACTGATGACGAAGTAGCCCAACTTCGCCGTGAGTTAGAAGGTTTGAGGACTACTCAGGATATAAGGAGACAAATTTGGTGCACGATCTGTAACAACAATGGGGATTCCAATGCTAATTCCCCTAACAAGGTAAGCTGTCAATTTTGTGGAAAGCATGGTCATGAAGCTAGAGATTTCTACTACCTCAAGGGTACACAGCAAAGAGGTAACCCTCAAACTTTGGATTCATACTATGCTAGTACTTCAAATACATCTAATAGAGAGGAGAATCGGCCTGCAAAGCCTAGGTATAATAGACCTTTGATGTGCTATCGTTGTGGTGAGTACGGCCACATGCAAAATAGGTGTTCTCTTCCAGAAGATGCACCTCCTTGTCAACATTGTCTAGAGGCCAAGGATCATTATACCAAAGATTGCCCAAGAGGTCGTTCTGCTCCAATTCACATGATTGCAGTCTCTCCACATGAAGAAGAAAAAACCACTCAGACTTATGTTGTTTCATCCTCTACAATGCCCATGATGACTAGAGCTAGGCAAGCAGCTGCAACCCAGAGAGATGAACAACAAGGATTTCAGGATAAAGAGGAAGAAAAGGAGTCTGGATGGAAGGACCAAGCAGAAATTGAAGGAGCTTGTAATAAGATGACTACTTCTCTAAAGGACCAACCAACAAGTGTGCAAGAAAACACTCAGGAGGTAAACATTGAACAGATCTTGAAAGGTATTCATCACAAGGTTAGTCTATATGAACTTATAAGGATGGATTCAAAAATAAGAAGTGACTTACTGAAGATTATACACTCTGCTCACTTGGTCCAATCACCTAGTATAGATGGTTTCATGGTTGATTTTCCCCCTCCACCCTTAGGAGACTACCAAAGCTCAAGATTATCTGTTTGTATAAAGGATGAAACTCTCACAGGTGTGATCATCGATGGAGGCTCTGGTATCAATTTGATGCCAGATTTCACAATGAAGAAACTGAATTTGAACCCCACCAAAATGGCACCATTTACAGTTACACTAGCAGATCAACATCGGGTTGCGCCTATTGGCATTATTGAAAAGGTACAGATGATACTACAGGGTTGCCACTTTGTGTTGGATTTTGTTGTTATTGCACTTCCACAGGAGACTTCTTACCCTTTACTCTTGGGGAGACCTTGGCTGAGACAAGCAAAAGCTTTGCAAGATTGGGGGAAAAACAAACTATGGATTTCAACAAGCACCAATAGCCAACTACAATTACATTTGGAAGAGGGATTCAACACAGGAAAAACCACTGGATATATTGTGGATATTCAGGTAATGCCCTCTATACCCCATGAAGATGATACATTGTTAAATTGGATGATGGGAAGTGCAGAGTGTTGCACAGTGGTGATCAATGAAATTGAGGAAGAAGTTGCAGATAAGGTAAATGAAGACCACAAGGTATTGGAGAATGAGCAATTGCAAGAAAATACTAGCTTTGAGGAGGCAACCAATATAAAAGTATAGGAGGGAGAAGGTTATGAATTTAAGAGCAGAGAAGATCTTCCTTTTGTAGATATACCTCAAGTATGGATGGAAGAACATGTTGCAGAATATAAATTAAAATCCACTCCTGCATATAGTGGAGATGATTTCTCAAACAAGACCAGTCCTGAAACATTGGTTCAAGAAGTAAATTTAGGGAATGAAGAGAACCCTCAAGTAGTCCACTTAGCATCCTGGTTGTGGCATTATCCTCCTTTGCTACAGAAGGTAACTTCTTTGCTTTTTACTTACAAAAGTGTCTTCGCATGGTCCTACAAAGATCTAACAGGGATACCAGAAGAGCTTGGGTTACATCGGATACCCTTAGTTGAGGGAGCCGCGCCAGTAATAAGTAGACCATATCGACTCAATCCGAAATATGCAGAGGCTGTAAAAGCAGAAATTACAAAGCTACAAGAAGCTGGTATAATTGTTCGAGTAGAACATTCGAGGTGGCTTTCTTCCATGGTTATTGTACCCAAGAAAAATAGTGGAAAAATAAGAGTATGTGTTGATTTTCGTGCTTTGAATAAAGTGACTGTTCAAGATGGATTTCCTCAGCCCTTCACAAAGCAAGTACTTGAGGAAGTAGCTGGTCACACTTTGTATAGTTTCTTGGATGGTTTTAGTGGCTACAATCAGATAGTGATCCATCCTGATGATAGGGACAAAATAGCCTTTGTCACTCCCTGGGGCACTTATGTCTATACTCGCATGGCTTTTGGTTTGAAGAATGCGCCAGCTTCATTTAATAGAACGATGTATCTGATATTGGGCAAATGGTTAACAACCTTTCTACACATTTTCATGGATGACTTTTTAGTATTTTCAGGTACAGATAGAAGGGCAGCAGTTCAAGATTTCCATGACCATTTGGAAAATCTAAAAGAAATTTTTGAGCAATGTCTGAAAACAGGTTTGAGATTGAATCCTGATAAATGTCACTTTTTGGTCACTAAGGGCACTCTTCTTGGTCACATAGTATCTGCTGAAGGCATAACTGTTGACCCTGCAAAGATTACAGCTATTCTTTCCATGCCAATTCCACAAAGCCCAAAGGAAGTGCAAAGTTTCTTGGGCCATGCAGGGTATCACAGAAGATTCATTAGGATGTATTCGAAAATTGCTAAGCCCTTGTCAAGGCTTACCAGCAAAAAGATCCCTTTCTCATGGAGTGCTGAAGCTGACAAAGCATTTTGTGAACTAAAGTTGAGGCTATCTACTGCTCCACTTTTAAGTGTTCCTAATTGGTCATTGGAATTTCATGTGCATACAGATGCTACTCTTCATGCTGTTGGTGCAGTTCTAGCTCAACCATCATCTCACAAAGTGGATAGACCTATCTCTTATGCAAGCAGACTACTCAACCAAGCTAAAAGAAATTACAGTACAACGGAAAGAGAAGGTTTGGCTATCGTATTTGCTCTTCATAAGTTCCGACATTATCTCCTTGGTGTACATTTCATTGTTATTTCTGATCATCAGCCCTTGAAGTATTTGATAAACAAGCCTAGAGTAGCTGGAAGGATTTGGAGATGGTTACTCCTATTTCAAGAATTTAATTTTGATATTCATATTAAGCCAAGAAAAGAGCACTACATGGCAGATCAAGTGTCCAGGACCGCAATGAGCGAGAAGGCAATAGGTATCAATGACGAACTAGTGGATAGCAATCTCTTCCTGGTAGCAATTCGAATTGGTTGGTATGATGAAATTCTCCATGTTGTTACTACTGGAAAGATCCCAGAACACTTGACACCTGTAGAAAAGAGAAGATTGCTCTTGAAAACCAAAGCATATTCTCTTATAAATGCAAAATTTATATAAATACTGTCCGGATGATATATTGAGAAGGTGTGTCTATCCAGAGGAGGTAAATCTTCTGCTAGAGGCTGCGCACAATGAAGGACATTTAAGGGGGGAAGAATTGGCTCATAGAATCATCCACAAAGGTCTATGGTGGCCTCACATTTTCAAGGATGCAATCAAGTTTGCTAAAGAATGCCACATCTGCCAGAGGTGTGCTCCCACGCCAACCAGATTGAATTTCCAACCATTAGTCATATCTACGGGATGGCTTCCATTTGAACGATGGGGTCTTGATTTCATAGGACCAATTAGTCCAACTGGTCAACCTGGAGGTAAAAAGTATATTTTGATGGCCACATGTTATGCCACTAAATGGATAGAGGCTGAAGCTACTGTGGACTGCACGGCTTTAACAGTAGCCAAATTCTGGTATAAACGTATTTTCTCAAGATTTGGTTGCCCACTGGAAATAACTAGTGATAGGGGCACACATTTTGTAAATCAATTGCTCTAGTTTATATTTGACACGTACAAAATCTTCCATAAAAAATCTTGTGCCTACTACCCAAGGGCAAATGGCCAAGCAGAAAGCTCCAATAAGATTTTGATTGGATTGCTTCGCAAATTATCTTTCGATCATCAAAGCTCCTGGCCACTAGCACTGATCGGTGCAATCTGGGCTTTTAGAACCACGAAAAGGGTAACTACAGAAAAGACTCCATTTCGGTTAGTATATGGGAAAGAGGCATTGGCACCATTCGAGTTCATTATCAGAAAGGAAATAGGAATCAAAACCATTGGAATTGAACCCCCCATTCAGAGATTGGTGGCATTAGAAGAATACAGAGAAGGAGCAATGCAAAAACTTCAGGTAACACAAGAAGAGCGCAAAAGACTGCATGACAGGTATCTGAGGTCCAATGAAGTACAGGAAGGATCCATGGTTTTAGTGCATCTGGTCCCAGCAATTCCAACCAAACTGGCACCCAAATGGATAGGACCTTACACGGTGGTAAAGGTATTACCTCATGGAGCACTACATCTGGAGGATTTGCAGGGTAAGAGGATACCACTGGTCAATATTTCCAGGGTGAAGAAGTACCTGAATTAAGGTAAATTGGAAGCATATCATTCACCGTACCTACTATATTTCATTTGGTGATTGCAGTTATTATAAAAAAAAAAGTATGAAATAAAAAAAAAGAAAAAGTGTGAAAAAAAAAATTATTTTTTATTTTTATTTTTTTATTTTTATTTCTCCAGGGCGAAGGATTATCTGAGTCAAGTCAAGAAAGAAGAACTTCCTCCACTATCTTGTTTTCGGCTTCGGGAATTGCACCGGGGCGGTGCAAAGACTTGATGTGGGGGTCTGTATCGCGGCATTTCGTCCCCTCCTTTTTTTCCCCACCAACCCCCAGCCCCACCATCACCCCGACCCCCTCCAACTCCATCGTCCCCTCCTTTTCCCCACCACCCCCCGGCCCCACCATCACCCTGACCCCTCCGTCCCCTCCTCTTTCCCCCATCACCCCGACCCCCTCCAACTCCATCAGCCCCTCTTCTTCCACCACCACCACCACCACCACCACCACCACAACTCCACCACCACCACCTCCCTCCCCCACGACCTCCCCCGCGACCTGCACCTCTCCCTCCCTCGCGACCTCCCCCGCGACCTCCTCCGCGACCTCCCCCTCTCCCTCCCCCGCGACCTCCCCCTCTCCCTCCCCCGCGACCTCCCCCACGACCTTCCCCTCTCCCTCCCCCGCGACCTCCCCCTCTCCCTCCCCCGTGACCCCCCCTCTCCCTCCCCCGCGACCTACCCCGCGACCTCCCCCTCTCCCTCCCCCGCGACCTCCCCCGCAACCTCCCCCTCTCCCTCCCCCGCGACCTCCCCTGCAACCTCCTCCGCGACCTCCCCCTCTCCCTCCCCTGCGACCTCCCCCGCCACCTTCCCCTCTCCCTCCCCCGCGACCTCCCCCTCTCCCTCCCTCGCGACCTCCCCCGCGACCTTCCCCTCTCCCTCCCCCGGGACCTCCCCCGTGACCTCCCCCGCGACCTCCCCCGCGACCTCCCCCGCGACCTCCCCCACGACCTCCCCCTCTCCCTCCCCCGCGACCTCCCCCGCGACCTCCCCCTCTCCCTCCCCCACGACCTCCCCCGCGACCTCCCCCTCTCCCTCCCCCGCGACCTCTCCCTCTCCCTCCCCCGCGACCTCCCCGGCGACCTCCCCCTCTCCCTCCCACGCGACCTCCACCGCGACCTTCCCCTCTCCCTCCCCCGCGACCTCCCCCGCAACCTCCCCCTCTCCCTCCCCCGCGACCTCCCCCGCAACCTCCCCCTCTCCCTCCCCCGCGACCTCCCCCGCGACCTTCCCCTCTCCCTCCCCCGCGACCTTCCCCTCTCCCTCCCCCGCAACCTCCCCCGCGACCTCCCCCTCTCCCTCCCCCGCAACCTCCCCCTCTCCCTCCCCCGCGACCTCCCCCTCTCCCTCCCCCGCGACATCCCCCGCGACCTTCCCCTCTCCCTCCCCCGCGACCTCCGTCGCGACCTCCCCCGCAACCTCCCCCGCGACCTCCACCTCTCCCTCCCCGGCGACCTCCCCCGCGACCTCCCCCTCTCCCTCCCCCGCGACCTCCCCCTCTCCCTCCCCCGCGACCTCCCCCGCGACCTCTCCCTCCCCCGCGACCTCCCCCGCGACCTCCCCCTCGACCTCCCCCGCGACCTACCCCTCTCCCTCCCTCGCGACCTCCCCCGCAACCTCCCCCGCGACCTCCCCCTCTCCCTCCCCCGCGACCTCCCCCTCTCCCTCCCCCGCGACCTCCCCCGCGACCTCCCCCTTTCCCTCCCCCGCGACCCCCCCCTCTCCCTCCCCCGTGACCTCCCCCTCTCCCTCCCCCGTGACCTCCCCCGCGACCTCCCCCTCTCCCTCCACCGCGACCTCCCCCGCGACCTCTTCCGCGACCTCCCCCGCGACCTCCCCCGCGACCTCCCCCGCGACCTCCCCCTCTCCCTCCCCCGCGACCTCCCCTGCGACCTCCCCCGCGACCTCCCCCTCTCCCTCCCCCGCGACCTCCGCCGTGACCTCCCCCGTGACCTCCACCACTCCACACCACCCCACAGCCCTCCCCACAGCCCACCCCACAGCCCTCCACACCACCCACAAACCCCTCAAATCCCACATTTTTCCACGACCTTACATAAGGCTCTCATATAGTTTGGATGGACATTTGGAGGATCATTTCTCAACCAAACCCTATAGTCTTATATATCGTTGGAAAGCTCTCGACGAGTACTTTCCAATGGTGAAACAATAACTTTGAAATATTGGATCGAATTTTTACTACACCCCAAAAACCCCCACAACTCCCCATAACTCACTCCTATTCCTACCCAACCCACAAACCCCACAAACCCCACACAACTCCACAACCCTCCACAACCCTCCAAAAACCCTGTAATCGCTCTCAAACTCCCCACAACTCACCTCCCACACCGCTCACTTAATATGAAGGATCAAAAGCTACTACAAAAATTAGGTGAAGGATGTGCTTCTCAGGGACATTCAAATATCACGGGCGGCACAAAATGAGGATCTCAGCTTGCATTCAAAAGTGACAGTAAAGGTGTAAGTGGTAAAAGTAAAAGTGGTGAAATGAGTGTTGCCGCCAACCATTCATGACGACTGCCTATTTTTGAGGATCCAATTCAAATCAAGTGGAATATTTGATCTACCCCTCCAATCTTGGAAATCAAGCGACGCGTGATTAGTGGACGTGAGGAATCGGCAAGGCCCTCTTGGCCTATTGGGGCCTATAAAACAATGGATTTATGCTCATTTGGGAGTACAATTTTAGAGATACCTTGGTTCAGCTACGCGTACGTGCAGAAGACCTCTCTTGCACTTTGAGGTTTCAAGCCTATTTTAGGAGCTACTCTGTAGTGTGGATACAGAGGGTAGGCTTCTCAGTGGAGGGCTATGAGCACTATAGTGTAAGAGAGTGGCTTGGATTTTTCTTTTCTGTGAGTCAGTGTTGCTGTTAAGCTCTATTCTCTTGAGAAATTCTTTGCCATTTGTATTGTTCTGGGTTAATCTGCATATAATTGGCCCCTTAAGCTGATGGGAAGACTCTGTTGCATTGAGGTTATTTACTTTTAGGGTGGCATGTTAGCCCTAAGCTTGCAAATTTGAGCATCACTCTGCCCAACCTTGTAATCATCTGATTCGAATCAAGAAGTATATGGTCTTCTGTATTCATTTGTGGATTAATATTTCTAGAGTATGTACAATTCCTCTATCAGCTCACAGAAATGTTGAAGGGTATATTTCCCTAAAGAGAACCCCCTTGAGTAGGCGACGTACTAGATGTGTTTAACCTTTATTCTCTACTTTTGATAAAAGTGGATACCCCAGTACCTCCTCTACATTATCTATCTATCTATCCATCTATATCTCTACCTACCTATCTATCTATCTATATATCTATTTATCTATCTATCTATCTATCTATCTCTCTATCTATTTATCTATCTATCGATCTATCTATCTATCTATCTATCTATCTATCTAGTTAGAAGATTTGAAGACCACTCAGGATATAAGGAGACAAATTTGGTGTACAATCTGTAACAACAATGGACATTCCAATGCTAATTGCCCTATTAAGGTAAGCTATCAATTCTGTGGAAGGGATGGTCATGAAGCTAGGGATTGCTACTACCTCAAGGGTACACAGCAAAGAGGTAACCCTCAAACTTTGGATTCATATTATGCTAGTACTTCAACTACATCTAATAGAGAGGAGAATCAGCCTGCAAAGCCTAGATATAATAGACCTTTGATGTGCTATCGTTGTGGTGAGTATGGCCACATGCAAAATCGGTGTTCCCTCCAAGAAGATGCACCTCCTTGTCAACATTGTCCAGAGGCCAAGGATCATTATACCAAAGATTGCCCAAGAGGTCGTCCTGCTCCAATCCACATGATTGCAGTCTCTCCACATGAAGAAGGGAAAATCACTCAGTCTTATGCCGTTTCATCCTCTGCAATGCTCATGATGACTAGAGCTAGGCAAGCAGCTGCGACCCATAGACATGAACAACAAGGATTTCAGGATAAAGAGGAGGAAAAGAAGTCTGGATGGAAGAACCAAGTAGAAATTGAAGGAGCTTATGATATGATGGCTATTTCTCTAAAGGGCCAACCAACCAGTCTGCAAGAAGACACTCCTAAGGTAGACATTGAGCAGATCTTGAAAGGTATACATCATAAGGGTAGTCTATACGAACTTCTCAACATGGATTCAAAAATAAGAAGTGACTTACTAAAGATTATACACTCTGCTCACTTGGTCCAATCACCTAGTATAGATGGTTTCATGGTTGATTTTCCCCCTGCACCTTTAGCAGACTACCAAAGCTCAAGATTATGTGTTTGTGTAAAGGATGAAGCTCTCACAGGTGTGATCATAGATGGAGGCTCTAGTATCAATCTGATGCCAGATTTTACAATGAAGAAACTGAAATTGAACCCCACCAAGTTGGCACCATTAACGGTTACATTAGCAAATGAACATCGGGTTGCGCCACTTGGCATTATTGAAAAGGTACTGATGGTAGTACAGGGCTGCCACTTTGCTCTAGATTTTGTTGTTATTGCACTTCCACAGGAGACTTCTTACCCTTTACTCCTGGGGAGACCTTGGCTGAGACAAGCAAAAGCTTTGCAAGATTTGGGCAAAAATGAACTATGGATTTCAACAAGTACCAATAGCCAACTGCAACTACATTTGGAAGAAGGATTCAACTCAGGAAAAACTACTGGATATCCTGTGGACACTCACGTAATGCCCTCTCTACCCCAAGAAGATGATACATTGTTAAATTGGATGATGGGAAGTGCAGAGTGTTGCACAGTGGAGATCAATGAAATTGAGGAAGAAGTCGCAGATAAGGTAATTACAGGAAAGGGCAAAGAAGATCACAAGGTGTTGGAGAATGAGCAATTGCAGGAAAATACAAGCTTTTCAGAGGCAACCAATATAAAAGTATCGGAGGTGGAAGGTTATGAACCTAAGAGCAGAGAAGATCATCCTTTTGCAGATATACCTCAAGGATGGATAGAAAAACATGTTGCAGAATATAAATTAAAATCCACTCCTGCATATAGTGGAGATGAGTTCTCAAATAAGACCAGTCCTGAAACATTGGTTCAAGAATTAAGTTTAGGGGATGAAGAGAACCCTCAAGTAGTCCACTTAGCATCCTGGTTGTGGCATTATCCTCCTTTACTACAGAAGGTAACTTCTTTGCTTTTTGCCTATAAAAGTTTCTTTGCATGGTCCTACAAAGATCTAATAGGGATACCAGAAGAGCTTGGGTTACATCCGATACCCTTAGTTGAGGGAGCCACGCCTGCAAGAAGTAGACCATATCGACTCAATCCGAAGTATGCAGAGGTGGTAAAAGCAGAGATTACAAAACTAGAAGAAGCAGGTATAATTGTTCCAGTGGAACATTCCAGGTGGCTTTCTTCCATGGTTATTGTACCCAAGAAAAATAGTGGAAAAATAAGAGTATGTGTTGATTTCCATGCTTTGAATAAAGTGACTATTCAAGATGGATTTCCTCACTCCTTCATAGAGCAAGTACTTGAGGAAGTAGATGGTCACACTTTGTATAGTTTCTTGGATGGTTTTAGTGGCTACAATCAGATAGTGATCCATCCTGATGATAGGGACAAAACAGCCTTTGTTACTCCCTAGGGCACTTATGTCTATACTCGCATGGCTTTTGGTTTGAAGAATGCACCAACTTCATTTAATAGAACGATGTATCTGATATTGAGCAAATGGTTAACAACCTTTCTACGCATTTTCATGGATGACTTTTCAGTATTTTCAGCTACAGATAAAAGAGCAGTAGTTCAAGATTTCCATGACCATTTGGAAAATCTAAAAGAAAGTTTTGAGCAATGTCTCAAAACAGGTTTGAAATTGAATCCTGATAAATGTCACTTTTTGGTCACTAAGGGCACTCTTCTTGGTCACATAGTATCTGCTGAAGGTATAACTGCGGACCCTGCAAAGGTTAGGGCTATTCTTTCCATGCCAATTCCACAAAGCCCAAAAGAAGTGCAAAGTTTCTTGGGCCATGCAGGGTATCACAGAAGATTCATTAGGATGTATTCAGAAATTGCTAAGCCTTTGTCAAGGCTTACCAGGAAAAAGGTCGCTTTCTAATGGAGTGCTGAAGCTGACAAAGCATTTTGTGAACTAAAATTGAGGCTATGTACTGCTCCACTTTTAAGTGTTCCTAATTGGTCATTGGAATTTCATGTGCATACAGATGCTAGTCTTCATGCTGTGGGTGCAGTTCTAGCTCAACCATCATCACATAAGGTGGATAAACCTATCTCCTATGCCAGCAGACTACTCAACCAAGCCGAAAGGAATTACAGTACAAAGGAAAGGGAAGGTTTGGCTATTGTATTTGCACTTCAGAAGTTCCGACATTATCTCCTTGGTGTACATTTTATAGTTATATCTGTTCATCAGCCCTTGAAGTATTTGATAAACAAACCTAGAGTAGCTCGAAGGATTTCGAGATGGTTACTCCTATTTCAAGAATTTAATTTTGATATTCATATTAAGCCAAGAAAAGAGCACTACATGGCAGACCAAGTGTCCAGGACGGCAATGAGCGAAAAAGCAACAGGTATTAATGATGAACTGGTGGATAACAACCTTTTTCTAGTAGCTATTCGGACTGGTTGGTATGATGAAATTCTCAATGTTCTTACTACTGGAAAGATCCCAGAACACTTTACACTTGTAGAAAAGAGAAGATTGTTCCTGAAAACCAAAGCATATTCTCTTATAAATGGAAATTTATATACATACTGTCATGACATCTAAAGGGGGAAGAATTGGCTCATAGAATCATCCACAAAGGCCTATGGTGGCCTCATATTTTCAAAGATGCAATCAAGTTTGCTAAAGAATGCCACATCTACCAGAGGTGTGCTCCTACGCCGACCAGGTTGAATTTCCAACCATTGGTCATATCTACAGGATGGCTCCCATTTGAACGATGGGATCTTGATTTCATAGGACCAATTAGTCCAATTGGTCAACCTGGAGGTAAAAAGTATATATTGATGGCCACGTGTTATGCCACTAAATGGATAGAGGCCAAGGCTACTGTGGACTACACGGCTCTAACAGTAGCTAAATTTGTGTATAAACGTATTTTCTCAAGATTTGGTTGCCCTCTGGAAATTACTAGTGATAGGGGCACACATTTTGTAAATCAATTGCTCCAGTTTATATTTGACAGGTAAAAAATCTTCCATAAAAAATCTTGTGCCTACTATCCGAGGGCAAATGGCCAAGCAGAGAGTTCCAATAAGATTTTGATTCGATTGCTTCGCAAATTATCTTTCGATCATCAAAGCTCCTGGCCACAAGCATTGATCGGGGCAATTTGGGCTTTCAGAACCACGAAGAGGGGAACCACTGGCGAAACCCCATTCCGCTTAGTATATGGAAAAGAGGCATTGGCCCCATTTGAGTTCATTATCAGAAAGGAAACAGGAATCAAAATGATTGGAATTGAACCCCCCATTCAGAGATTGGTGGCATTAGAAGAATACAGAGAAGAGGCAATGCAAAAACTTCTGGTAACACAAGGAGAGCGCAAGAGACTACATGACAGGTATCTGAGATCCAATGAAGTTGAGGAAGGGTCCATGGTTTTAGTGCATCAGGTTCCACCAATTCAAACTAAATTGGCACCCAAATGGACAGGACCATATAAGGTTATCAAGGTATTGCCACATGGCGCTGTCGTCGTGATTAGGATTCAAGCCTTGAACATCAAATTACAGAGACCAAACAAAGCCCTAATAAAAATGATTTTATGAGCGTGATGTTCGATATGGACATTATCAACACATCTAATACCGGTGAAATCTATCCCTTTATGTGGATCTGATTGTACATAAGAGCTCGATATGTTTTCTTTCTATTTATTGTTATTGAACAGTATGACTCCGGTTGTTTGAATGCTTTGAAATAGAGAGTATCAATATAATAAAAGTAATGAAATATGAGTGCATGTAATTTAAGTGTGACTTATGTGCGCATAGATGAACTTGTATATGTAAAGATTTATATATGCATAAATGTGCTTTAAGTGGAGCATACAGGTCAGGATGATCCTATAAAGAAAGGAAAATTATATGGTCAAAATTCACGTGCATGCGTTCTAGAGCTTGGAAGGGAACCGGATGAGGAGCAGGAAATCCTTAATTGGGACCAGGGACTTACTGAGTTCAAATAAATGTTACATTCTGGACTGTGGCACGGAATATTTTGCATGGGTGGGCCGTGATTCTTCTCTCGAGGAAAGACGTACTATGATAACAATCTTGGAGGGACTGATTGCGTTGCATGATAATTCTGTGGGAATCCGTCTTACTTGTGCAATTGAAGGTTTTGAGCCTCGGGAATTCAAACTCAAGTTTCAGTCTTGGCCAGCCAACACGGCAGTGCCTATTTCAGAAAATGGGAGGGGAAAGGTGGCAGCATGTGGGACGCTAAGGCTTGAATTTAGAAGGTGGCAGTCAGCCATCCACATGGGGGCAGGCGGTCGCCGTTGCAGAGGAGAGGAGGATCGCACCATCAAGTACGAGAGGGAATAGATGTATATAGAGAGATAGGTCGAAAAATAGGAAGGGAGAGCGCTGAATACATAGATGTCTGAGCTTTCGTTTCTGAGGAAGAAAAACGTAAGAGAGAGATCCATCATATTCGACAGAGGTGAAGAGAAGAGAGAGGCCATAAGACAGCTCTGTCGCACGTTGGATTATATGCAGAATAAAAATAGGTGATTAGAGGCAACAATCAAATCCATAAGGGACAACATTCAGGGCATTACGAAGCCTGCAATCGGCAGACTCGCTCGAACAGGAGATTGTCAACTTTGAGAAGAAGGAGGGAAGCAGGCACTTCAGGAGAGAAGAAGTAGTGGAGGCAATTCACGGGCAGACTAACTACGCTATTGGGGATAAGCATGAAGACGGAGGCAACTCTAATGAAGGAATATGCTGATGACTATCTCGACGGGCGCGTTCACTAAGCTTTGACAATCTGATGACCGAAATGCAATAAACATCAGTTGGTATTCTCTCATCATACTTTGAATATATGATTTGCTATTGTACTTCTGTTGACGAGTCTCTAAGGATGCACTTGAATATATGTACTTCTGCTCACGAGTCTCTGAGGATGCACTTGAATATATGTACT
Organism: Ceratopteris richardii; assembly: GCA_020310875.1. Classification (NCBI taxonomy): domain Eukaryota; kingdom Viridiplantae; phylum Streptophyta; class Polypodiopsida; order Polypodiales; family Pteridaceae; genus Ceratopteris; species Ceratopteris richardii. The sequence goes on along the minus strand of CM035426.1, from coordinate 19,019,800 downwards.
TCTGCTCACGAGTCTCTGAGGATGCACTTGCTATTATTCTGATCCTACATCTCTATCGTACACCCATAGTGTTTCCTGCAAACCATTGAATTTGGGAATTATGTTATTATACAATGATAAAAAACTACTTAATACTTAGATGTCGATTGTAAGAGAAGCATAAATGAATGAACATGGAGAAAATCCAGATGTGTGATTATGAAAAATTTACTTAGGTGCAGATAATGGCTGTTCAGTTTTACAACATCGATGCTCTACTATGGAAACAATATTGCAAAATACTGTTGACTTTTGGACCATTGAGAATAATTTGCATTATCTGTGAACAGATTCTAAACGTGGGAATAAGCTCTGACGTTCTGAGATAGAAGAGCTTCCATTTAATGTTTGTCTAATTAGAAAGATCATATTATATAAGATGCTTAATGTCTGGCTAATCCAACCTTCTTTCTTTGATTTTGGTGAGCATTGTAGAAAGTCGAGCGATATATTCAAGGGGAAGAAAATATTTATGGCCCATCTATCATGTCAAATAATTTTTTGGTTATGAACTTCATTTTTGCTTAATGGGAAGTATTTTGCACGTTTAAAGAGTCTTTTGTAGTTTTTCCATATCAATTTATAACTGATCTTATATGTTAAAATAAGATCAAAGTTTTGATCTTGTAATTAAGTTGAGAATCTGAATCTCTATTGTGTTGGTGAGAAATCAGCGTCCATATGACTGTGTACATATGCCCATGGCAGAGTTTAGGGAGGGAGCACGGGATTGTTTTCTTCACGCTTCTCGAACTGGTCGATCACACGCTAGAGGATGGCAGGAAAGTGAAACTAATAAAGATCCAGAGGGATTTCTTTGACCGATGTGTAACATTGACAGTGCTACCAATCATTGGTTTGGTGTACAACTCGACAAAGCTTAGAACTTTTATAAGCTATATAATAGTTTTTCTTGCGACGCAGGCGTGTTCCGTGGCTCGTGTGCTGTATCCGCACAAGGTGTAACAAGGCATAGGCTTCGGTAGTAACCCACATACATAAGAAATTTGCATCCTACAGGCTATAAAATATCTATCATCTATTCCATGTAAATTTTGGTGTCATGACCGATGAGCGTAGCTATAGTGTGCATGTTCTGGGAGTATAGTAGACAAAATGTAGAAGGCTTATGACTTCTCAAGAATTTTGACTCTGTAAGCGACCATGTTTGCAGACTGTAAAGAACATAATTTCTTGTAATTCTGCAACAATTTCTGAAAAGTTTTTGAGAAGCAAATCTATGTACTAGGCATCTCAGTGAATAAGCGTCAATTAAAACTCTACATTTCTCTATAAAAAGAATGAAAATTAGGGATTTGCGACACTTATTTTGGAAATTATAATTAAAATGGCAAACTCGTGTTGAGTGTAATAACTCAATCGCTAAATGAACTCGCAATAATCTTCGATTCTCATGAAGCACATGATGGCATCTAGTCTATGAAGAAAACCACTTTCATTTTTCCCTCCTTTCCATGAACTCCTCGACATACCTAGTGAACCCGACGTGAAAGGAGGAGAGTGTAGAGATCCTGATCCTAGTTTAAAGAGTGGTGCAGTTGAGTGAGCTCATTGTGCTTGACCATTTATGGGCGACGCAACGATGGATGTTATAACCCAACTTCTGCGCTTTCAGCAGGACGAGAAAAGACGAAGTGCCATTCAGGCATTTCATGAGCGAGTAGTCAGAAGAAGTGGATATTTCAGTGGTAAAAATGTTACTCGTTTTTGCAAGGAATATGAATTGGAGGCACGATACCTTGGTACGGGTCTAACACCATTAAGTGATCAAGAATTAATTGACAATTTTGTATACCTTTCAAAATTACATTTGCGTGACCGACTAGTTGTGGATGCACCTCGACTAGTTATAGAAGGGCAAATAAGATGGTCACAATACAAGATGATACTCATAAGGATGTTTGCACTGGATGACGAAGATAAAGTGACTAGATCCACATTTCTAAAGTGGATACATAAACCAAAAGATCAATCTATTCTAGATATAAAAAGGGAGTTTGATCAACAATTTGCAGACTTATCTAATTATGATAGGAGGGCTATAGATCAAGAAAAGGTATCCTTGTTTCTCCGGGCTATAGATTCGAAAGCCCGAGAAGAAATTTTTCCACAATTACAACAGATAGGAACTGAGTCTGGTCTTACCGAAGACTGGGGTAATGTAGATGAAGCTGTTAGAGGATATGTAGAAAAGCAAAGAACTTTGTCTAAGTTCATGCAGAGCTGGCATGATGATATGCAAGAAGAACAAGCTCAGGCTGTTCACCAACCTGTACAGAACCCTCAGGTAAACCTACCAACACCAAAGGATGTTGTGCCCACTAATACAATGGAAGATATGTTTAAAAAGTTTAGTGACCTTACGATTCAAAGTATGAAGCAGATGATTGAATCTCAATCTTTACAAGCACCGGCACCTAAAAATCCAAAAGCTCCAGAAATTAAAAGATGTATTTGGTGTGACTCTTTAGAGCATAACAGATACTCATGTGAGAGCTTCAAAGAAGCATTAGCAAAGAATTTGGTATTCGTTAAGGAAAAGATGATATATGACTCTAAGACTGGAGAAAAAGTAAACATTAATTTTGGTTGGGGAGGAATGAGAATATTCTTCCCTGGCACATGTGAAAACGTTGCTTCAACATCGCATACGTATGCATGTCAGGTAGTTGACGAAAATAATGATTTAGAACCGTGGTCTAAAGTAATAAAGTCCTTAGACCGCGGGAAGATGCATCATGAAATTTTAAAAACAGCTAGTAATGAAATCCGAGGGGTAAGTGGATGGGATGATCCTGTAGATTTTCTCTCGGTTGTTACATACCTATGCTCTTCGGTAGAGCATGAAGCAGTAGTGGAAGAGAAACGAAGAAGAACCAATGAGGGTGAAGAGGAGAAAAGAAGAACTAGGCGTCAAGTAGAAGCTTCACATGAACAACCTCAAATACCAAACCAAAACCATCCAACACAAACAAACCAACCCACTCAAATAGATCCACCATCACAACCAACAATAATCCAACCAAATAAAATTCCGACTCAAGTTCAAATTCCTACTTCTGCTGAGATGCCAGTCTCTACCCACGATAATATTCCTCCTCAAGATCAAGAAATGCAACCTGTGAAAAAAGGACAAGGAAGAGTGAGAAATCCCTCATATATGCTAAAATCGCACATAGAGCAAGCCACAAATCTTAAACAAGTTCTCGAGAAAAGAGTGCTCGATAGTGTAATCGAATTTACATTCGGTGAGTTACTGGGAATAGCAAAAAGAGAATTTCTAGAAGTAATAATTGACCTCTTAAGAAGGAAACGACAACCAATAGCTGACATGCAAGAGATTGAAAGAATGGATGAAGAGACTCCTGTTCATACTGTGCAAGCGCAAGTTCAAGAGCTAAAAAATATACTTGAACCAATTGAGACTAATGTTCAACCGTGCGTGCATGAGGACATATCCTTGGAGAAGAATCCTTCCGACATAACCCCTTCGAGTTATTACACTAAAGATCATTGGGCTCGAGCCACAACTGAGACGTTGGTAAGAATAGAGAAAATTAGCACTCCAGTTGTCGCTCTTATTGATCATGGATCTGAAGTTAACTTGATGTCCAAAGATCTCTATATGAAGGGGAAATGGCCAATAGACATGCAGCCTGGTTGGAGAATTAAGGCTGCGAACTCGATGCCAGGTGAGTTGTTTGGTGCATGCCCGCAGGTTCTAGTTACAATTGGAGATGTCAGTGATTATCAAAATTTTTTCGTACAAGATCATTCTAGTTACTCATTGATTCTAGGGCAGCCATATATTACTGCCTTAAGAATGGAAACAAGAGTCTTAGAAGATGGATCGGCTTATGTGCGAATCCGTAGTAAGGATGGGAAAAAGGCAGTTCAATTCATGACGGTATGTGTAGATCATATCAGGAATAGAACTTCTCTTCGGACAAGACCTATTCTTGAAGAATACGAGGATCAAAGTTTTTAAAGGAAGCTTTCATAAGTCGGGACTATGAAAGCTTGAAAGGTGAAAAGATCCCGAATGTAAATATGTTTATATCAAGTTTTATAGCACTTTCTTCGACAAATTCATTTCAGTTTCGTGTTTTTTCTGAGTTAAAAAAGTGGGAAAAACAATACATAGCGGATCTTCAAAGAAACTTTCATGGATGTAGAGTGCTTAACTTCGACGAAGAAATCTCTGGAGTCTTTGATGAGATATCCTTTGCAGACACATTGTTTGATCTGCAAGAGTTAATTCAAGGAAAAAGGAGTGATTATGTGATTCAAACGCACTCTATTTCCATGTATAAGGAAATAGCAAAGTTTGAGCAAGATGAAATAGGTAAAGAAGTCTTCGTTGAAACAAAATACAAAACAATTGATAAAAAGATAAAGCCAGTCGCAGTTCCACTTCCTGAAGATAGTAATAAACTTATGGATGATGTAAAATCTCAGCCACCTCTCAGAGATAAGAGAAAAATAGGCCATAAATTCACTAAAGAAACGCTCGAGCAAATTCAATTGGGGAAAGATGGTTTCCTCAGCGAAAAAGAGAAGAATGTATTCTCTCGGATGTTATTTAAGCATGGAAAAGCTTTTTCTTTCAATGCCCAAAAAATTGGATGTGTAGATCCATCTGTGGTGACACCTATGATAATTTTCACAATTCCACATGTACCTTGGAATCTCAAACCGATTCCAGTACCAAAAGCTCATATTTCAAAGCTAATTGATCTCTTGAATGACAAAATTAGAATGGGGATTCTTGAGCCATCAAGTGCTCCTTATTCTAACCGTTGGTTTACTGTACCAAAAAAGAATGGGTCATTAAGATTTATCCAAGATCTACAGCCAGTGAATAAAGTGACAATTAGAAATATGGGAACTGGGCCTATTGTAGACGAATATGCAGAAGCTTTTGCAGGAAGATCTATTTATTCAATGGGAGATTTGCACTCTGGATATGATCAATTCCAGCTAGCTCTCGAAAGCCGTGATTTGACGACTATGAGGACGCCACTTGGGCTTGTGCGCATGTGCACTTTGCCGCAAGGTGCCACGAACTCAGTGGCACATATGATGAATGGTATGCATAAAGTTCTTAGGGATTTTATTCCACATCTGACTATGCCATTCATTGACGATGTTCCTATTAAAGGCTGTGAAGAAAGAGATAGAGACGAGACTCTTGATGAGGATGGATGTAGGAGTTTTGTTAAAAAGCACATAACTGATTGTGCATCCATTCCTGAGGGCAGCATTCCTGAAAGATTTAGAGAGACGTCAAGGAGTGTGCCTGAAGGGAGAACCTTAGATAGTTCTTTCATATCAACTTACTTGCTCCCTACACCTGAAAATGAAGAAAGAATTCCTATAGAAGAGTTTGTTAAAGATCGTATCACTAGGGAGACCTTGATTTCATCATCAAATGAAAGAAGTATACTCAGGTATCGAAGGGCACGAACATATGGAGAAGATGATACTTCAGATGACCGTGAGTCATATATGGAAGTGGACCCAACAGCACTTCTTGTATATAGTCGTGACTTAGCAGAATATGCAGAACTCTTACAACAGCTTGCCTTGTTCCGTAGGGAACGTGAAGGGGGTGAGACGTCTTAAAGATAAATTAAAATGTTGTATTAAAGATATGTGTAAATAATGTTTATTTTGAATCAAGTTAGGTTTTTTTTTATGAAGAATAAAGTCAGGGAAGATCCTCGGAGATCGGCAAGAAAATAAACATCAATGTATATAAATAAAGCCAGGTAATATTTTCCTTTTTGAATAATTGTTTTTATATAGATTCGTGTGAAATAAGCCTCTGATTTATGCAGGATGACCAAGTTCAAGTTTTTTTTCTAAAGAAAGAATGATTAAAGGCGACAATATCGAGCGGCTTCTGATTTTATACTGGTGAGATGTTATCGTTTCAGTTTCTTTTCCTCTCATGTATATATGTGTATGTATGTATATATATATCCATATGAAAAGGACTACATGGGTTGGGCATATAACATGTAAATAAATGCATAATTAAGAAAAATTAAGTAGAACAAAAATCTTATGCCACTAATTAGATTACATGTAATGTATAAGGGCCAGGATTATATGAGTAAGGTTAGAAGATGGACTAGAACTTTCGAGAGCAAGACCTAGGAAGGTGAAGGGAAGACCTAGACTAAGTATCTGTATATAGTAGTGTTTACAAACACTTGATGAGTGAGACACTTCGACTCCTACTCTTGATCTCTCATCTGACCTAATCTTCAGACAGATTATATCTTGAGAAAAGGATTCTTATACCAGCCAACTATCTATATGTATGTGTATGTGTTGCTGGGTGCTGCGATGAGCTAGTAGGCGGGTGGAACTACCTTGGTCGGGTGATCAGGGCCACGAGCTGACGCTAGTTGTGTCGTACGACCTAACCTACATGTTGTTACGCGCTCATACGGGTTGATAGGCGGGTGGAGTCACTCTGACCGGGTGGTCAGAGCCACGAGCTGACGTTGATTTCGTATGAGGCTGACATTGTGAATCGTGCACTATATCGGGTCGGTAGATGGGTGGGCTAAACCTGGCCGGGTGGTCAGGTCCACGAGTCGCATCCGATTTCGACATAGGCCGAAAAATGTGGAAAAATAAATAAATAAAAAATAAAAAGCAAAGATATAAAGGTTGAGCTGGGATAAAGAATTAAAATAAAGAAAAACAGAATAAAAATATGAGAAAAATAAGAAAAGGGTCTGAAGGGGCTTCAGATGACAGAAGATCAATAGGGAAGCCAGAAGCGAGTTTCATAAATCGAGTTAGTGAAGACTGGTAGATGCAAATGCTTCGGATAGGCTACTAGATCTGACCGGGTCGAGTTAACGAGAGAGCTAAGAAGTTTCGATTTACTCATGTGATTTCTAGTCTAAGTGCATTAGTGTAATTTGATATGTTGTATGAGGTGTTTTTGTCTACCTCTCTTCTCTTAATGCATATCAAGTTCAATGTGTTTTCAGATTTCATGCATCAAGTTAAAATTTTCTTTAAGTCCTGTTTATATGTTATGACTACTTGATACTCGTTCGTGTTTATTGGTATGTATGCAGGTTAATTGGCACATCCGGAGGATGCACAGGTTCGGAGGGGGTGGATGTCGTCGTGATTAGGATTCAAGCCTTGAACATCAAATTACAGAGACCAAACAAAGCCCTAATAAAAATGATTTTATGAGCGTGATGTTCGATATGGACATTATCAACACATCTAATACCGGTGAAATCTATCCCTTTATGTGGATCTGATTGTACATAAGAGCTCGATATGTTTTCTTTCTATTTATTGTTATTGAACAGTATGACTCCGGTTGTTTGAATGCTTTGAAATAGAGAGTATCAATATAATAAAAGTAATGAAATATGAGTGCATGTAATTTAAGTGTGACTTATGTGCGCATAGATGAACTTGTATATGTAAAGATTTATATATGCATAAATGTGCTTTAAGTGGAGCATACAGGTCAGGATGATCCTATAAAGAAAGGAAAATTATATGGTCAAAATTCATGTGCATGCGTTCTAGAGCTTGGAAGGGAACCGGATGAGGAGCAGGAAATCCTTAATCGGGACCAGGGACTTACTGAGTTCAAATAAATGTTACATTCTGGACTGTGGCACGGAATATTTTGCATGGGTGGGCCGTGATTCTTCTCTCGAGGAAAGACGTACTATGATAACAATCCTGGAGGGACTGATTGCGTTGCATGATAATTCTGTGGGAATCCGTCTTACTTGTGCAATTGAAGGTTTTGAGCCTCGGGAATTCAAACTCAAGTTTCAGTCTTGGCCAGCCAACACGGCAGTGCCTATTTCAGAAAATGGGAGGGGAAAGGTGGCAGCATGTGGGACGCTAAGGCTTGAATTTAGAAGGTGGCAGTCAGCCATCCACATGGGGGCAGGCGGTCGCCGTTGCAGAGGAGAGGAGGATCGCACCATCAAGTACGAGAGGGAATAGATGTATATAGAGAGATAGGTCGAAAAATAGGAAGGGAGAGCGCTGAATACATAGATGTCTGAGCTTTCGTTTCTGAGGAAGAAAAACGTAAGACAGAGATCCATCATATTCGACAGAGGTGAAGAGAAGAGAGAGGCCATAAGACAGCTCTGTCGCACGTTGGATTATATGCAGAATAAATATAGGTGATTAGAGGCAACAATCAAATCCATAAGGGACAACATTCAGGGCATTACGAAGCTTGCAATCGGCAGACTCGCTCGAACAGGAGATTGTCAACTTTGAGAAGAAGGAGGGAAGCAGGCACTTCAGGAGAGAAGAAGTAGTGGAGGCAATTCACGGGCAGACTAACTACGCTATTGGGGATAAGCATGAAGACGGAGGCAACTCTAATGAAGGAATATGCTGATGATTATCTCGACGGGCGCGTTCACTAAGCTTTGACAATCTGATGACCGAAATGCAATAAACATCAGTTGGTATTCTCTCATCATACTTTGAATATATGATTCGCTATTGTACTTCTGTTGACGAGTCTCTGAGGATGCACTTGAATATATGTACTTCTGCTCACGAGTCTCTGAGGATGCACTTGAATATATGTACTTCTGCTCACGAGTCTCTGAGGATGCACTTGCTATTATTCTGATCCTACATCTCTATCATACACCCATAGTGTTTCCTGCAAACCATTCAATTTGGGAATTATGTTATTATACAATGATAAAAAACTACTTAATACTTAGATGTCGATTGTAAGAGAAGCATAAATGAATGAACATGGAGAAAATCCAGATGTGTGATTATGAAAAATTTACTTAGGTGCAGATAATGGCTGTTCAGTTTTACAACATCGATGCTCTACTATGGAAACAATATTGCAAAATACTGTTGACTTTTGGACCATTGAGAATAATTTGCATTATCTGTGAACAGATTCTAAACGTGGGAATAAGCTCTGACGTTCTGAGATAGAAGAGCTTCCATTTAATGTTTGTCTAATTAGAAAGATCATATTATATAAGATGCTTAATGTCTGGCTAATCCAACCTTCTTTCTTTGATTTTGGTGAGCATTGTAGAAAGTCGAGCGATATATTCAAGGGGAAGAAAATATTTATGGCCCATCTATCATGTCAAAGAGTTTTTTGGTTATGAACTTCATTTTTGCTTAATGGGAAGTATTTTGCACGTTTAAAGAGTCTTTTGTAGTTTTTCCATATCAATTTATAACTGATCTTATATGTTAAAATAAGATCAAAGTTTTGATCTTGTAATTAAGTTGAGAATCTGAATCTCTATTGTGTTGGTGAGAAATCAGCGTCCATATGACTGTGTACATATGCCCATGGCAGAGTTTAGGGAGGGAGCACGGGATTGTTTTCTTCACGCTTCTCGAACTGGTCGATCACACGCTAGAGGATGGCAGGAAAGTGAAACTAATAAAGATCCTACAGGCTATAAAATATCTATCATCTATTCCATGTAAATTTTGGTGTCATGACCGATGAGCGTAGCTATAGTGTGCATGTTCTGGGAGTATAGTAGACAAAATGTAGAAGGCTTATGACTTCTCAAGAATTTTGACTCTATAAGTGACCATGTTTGCAGACTGTAAAGAACATAATTTCTTGTAATTCTGCAACAATTTCTGAAAAGTTTTTGAGAAGCAAATCTATGTACTAGGCATCTCAGTGAATAAGCGTCAATTAAAACTCTACATTTCTCTATAAAAAGAATGAAAATTAGGGATTTGCGACACTTATTTTGGAAATTATAATTAAAATGGCAAACTCGTGTTGAGTGTAATAACTCAATCGCTAAATGAACTCGCAATAATCTTCGATTCTCATGAAGCACATGATGGCATCTAGTCTATGAAGAAAACCACTTTCATTTTTCCCTCCTTTCCATGAACTCCTCGACATACCTGGTGAACCCGACGTGAAAGGAGGAGAGTGTAGAGATCCTGATCCTAGTTTAAAGAGTGGTGCAGTTGAGTGAGCTCATTGTGCTTGACCATTTATGGGCGACGCAACGATGGATGTTATAACCCAACTTCTGCGCTTTCAGCAGGACGAGAAAAGACGAAGTGCCATTCAGGCATTTCATGAGCGAGTAGTCAGAAGAAGTGGATATTTCAGTGGTAAAAATGTTACTCGTTTTTGCAAGGAATATGAATTGGAGGCACGATACCTTGGTACGGGTCTAACACCATTAAGTGATCAAGAATTAATTGACAATTTTGTATACATTTCTGAATTACATTTGCGTGACCGACTAGTTGTGGATGCACCTCGACTAGTTATAGAAGGGCAAATAAGATGGTCACAATACAAGATGATACTCATAAGGATGTTTGCACTGGATGACGAAGATAAAGTGACTAGATCCACATTTCTAAAGTGGATACATTAACCAAAAGATCAATCTATTCTAGATATAAAAAGGGAGTTTGATCAGCAATTTGCAGACTTATCTGATTATGATAGGAGGGCTATAGATCAAGAAAAGGTATCCTTGTTTCTCTGGGCTATAGATTCGAAAGCCCGAGAAGAAATTTTTCCAACATTACAACAGATAGGAACTGAGTCTGGTCTTACCGAAGACTGGGGTAATGTAGATGAAGCTGTTAGAGGATATGTAGAAAAGCAAAGAACTTTGTCTAAGTTCATGCAGAGCTGGCATGATGATATGCAAGAAGAACAAGCTCAGGCTGTTCAGCAACCTGTACAGAACCCTCAGGTAAACCTACCAACACCAAAGGATGTTGTGCCCACTAATACAATGGAAGATATGTTTAAAAAGTTTAGTGACCTTACGATTCAAAGTATGAAGCAGATGATTGAATCTCAATCTTTACAAGCACCGGCACCTAAAAATCCAAAAGCTCCAGAAATTAAAAGATGTATTTGGTGTGACTCTTTAGAGCATAACAGATACTCATGTGAGAGCTTCAAAGAAGCATTAGCAAAGAATTTGGTATTTGTTAAGGAAAAGATGATATATGACTCTAAGACTGGAGAAAAAGTAAACATTAATTTTGGTCGGGGAGGAATGAGAATATTCTTCCCTGGAACATGTGAAAACGTTGCTTCAACATCGCATACGTATGCATGTCAGGTAGTTGACGAAAATAATGATTTAGAACCGTGGTCTAAAGTAATAAAGTCCTTAGACCGCGGGAAGATGCCTCATGAAATTTTAAAAACAGCTAGTAATGAAATCCGAGGGGTAAGTGGATGGGATGATCCTGTAGATACTCTCTCGGTTGTTACATACCTATGCTCTTCGGTAGAGCATGAAGCAGTAGTGGAAGAGAAACGAAGAAGAACCAATGAGGGTGAAGAGGAGAAAAGAAGAACTAGGCGTCAAGTAGAAGCTTCACATGAACAACCTCAAATACCAAACCAAAACCATCCAACACAAACAAACCAACCCACTCAAATAGATCCACCATCACAACCAACAATAATCCAACCAAATAAAATTCCGACTCAAGTTCAAATTCCTACTTCTGCTGAGATGCCAGTCTCTACCCACGATAATATTCCTCCTCAAGATCAAGAAATGCAACCTGTGAAAAAAGGACAAGGAAGAGTGAGAAATCCCTCATATATGCTAAAATCGCACATAGAGCAAGCCACAAATCTTAAACAAGCTCTCGAGAAAAGAGTGCTCGATAGTGTAATCGAATTTACACTCGGTGAGTTACTGGGAATAGCAAAAAGAGAATTTCTAGAAGTAATAATTGACCTCTTAAGAAGGAAACGACAACCAATAGCTGACATGCAAGAGATTGAAAGAATGGATGAAGAGACTCCTGTTCATACTATGCAAGCGCAAGTTCAAGAGCTAAAAAATATACTTGAACCAATTGAGACTAATGTTCAACCATGCGTGCATGAGGACATATCCTTGGAGAAGAATCCTTCCGACATAACCCCTTCGAGTTATTACACTAAAGATCATTGGGCTCGAGCCACAACTGAGACGTTGGTAAGAATAGAGAAAATTAGCACTCCAGTTGTCGCTCTTATTGATCATGGATCTGAAGTTAACTTGATGTCCAAAGATCTCTATATGAAGGGGAAATGGCCAATAGACATGCAGCCTGGTTGGAGAATTAAGGCTGCGAACTCGATGCCAGGTGAGTTGTTTGGTGCATGCCCGCAGGTTCTAGTTACAATTGGAGATGTCAGTGATTATCAAAATTTTTTCGTACAAGATCATTCTAGTTACTCATTGATTCTAGGGCAGCCATATATTACTGCCTTAAGAATGGAAACAAGAGTCTTAGAAGATGGATCGGCTTATGCGCGAATCCGTAGTAAGGATGGGAAAAAGGCAGTTCAATTCATGACGGTATGTGTAGATCATATCAGGAATAGAACTTCTCTTCGGACAAGACCTATTCTTGAAGAATACGAGGATCAAAGTTTTTAAAGGAAGCTTTCATAAGTCGGGACTATGAAAGCTTGAAAGGTGAAAAGATCCCGAATGTAAATATGTTTATATCAAGTTTTATAGCACTTTCTTCGACAAATTCATTTCAGTTTCGTGTTTTTTCTGAGTTAAGAAAGTGGGAAAAACAATACATAGCGGATCTTCAAAGAAACTTTCATGGATGTAGAGTGCTTAACTTCGACGAAGAAATCTCTGGAGTCTTTGATGAGATATCCTTTGCAGACACATTGTTTGATCTGCAAGAGTTAATTCAAGGAAAAAGGAGTGATTATGTGATTCAAACGCACTCTATTTCCATGTATAAGGAAATAGCAAAGTTTGAGCAAGATGAAATTGGTAAAGAAGTCTTCGTTGAAACAAAATACAAAACAATTGATAAAAAGATAAAGCCAGTCGCAGTTCCACTTCCTGAAGATAGTAATAAACTTATGGATGATGTAAAATCTCAGCCACCTCTCAGAGATAAGAGAAAAATAGGCCATAAATTCACTAAAGAAACGCTCGAGCAAATTCAATTGGGGAAAGATGGTTTCCTCAGCGAAAAAGAGAAGAATGTATTCTCTCGGATGTTATTTAAGCATGGAAAAGCTTTTTCTTTCAATGCCCAAAAAATTGGATGTGTAGATCCATCTGTGGTGACACCTATGATAATTTTCACAATTCCACATGTACCTTGGAATCTCAGACCGATTCCAGTACCAAAAGCTCATATTTCAAAGCTAATTGATCTGTTGAATGACAAAATTAGAATGGGGATTCTTGAGCCATCAAGTGCTCCTTATTCTAACCGTTGGTTTACTGTACCAAAAAAGAATGGGTCATTAAGATTTATCCAAGATCTACAGCCAGTGAATAAAGTGACAATTAGAAATATGGGAACTGGGCCTATTGTAGACGAATATGCAGAAGCTTTTGCAGGAAGATCTATTTATTCAATGGGAGATTTGCACTCTGGATATGATCAATTCCAGCTAGCTCTCGAAAGCCGTGATTTGACGACTATGAGGACGCCACTTGGGCTTGTGCGCATGTGCACTTTGCCGCAAGGTGCCACGAACTCAGTGGCACATATGATGAATGGTATGCATAAAGTTCTTAGGGATTTTATTCCACATCTGACTATGCCATTCATTGACGATGTTCCTATTAAAGGCTGTGAAGAAAGAGATAGAGACGAGACTCTTGATGAGGATGGATGTAGGAATTTTGTTAAAAAGCACATAACTGATTGTGCATCCATTCCTGAGGGCAGCATTCCTGAAAGATTTAGAGAGACGTCAAGGAGTGTGCCTGAAGGGAGAACCTTAGATAGTTCTTTCATATCAACTTACTTGCTCCCTACACCTGAAAATGAAGAAAGAATTCCTATAGAAGAGTTTGTTAAAGATCGTATCACTAGGGAGACCTTGATTTCATCATCAAATGAAAGAAGTATACTCAGGTATCGAAGGGCACGAACATATGGAGAAGATGATACTTCAGATGACCGTGAGTCATATAAGGAAGTGGACCCAACAGCACTTCTTGTATATAGTCGTGACTTAGCAGAATATGCAGAACTCTTACAACAGCTTGCCTTGTTCCGTAGGGAACGTGAAGGGGGTGAGACGTCTTAAAGATAAATTAAAATGTTGTATTAAAGATATGTGTAAATAATGTTTATTTTGAATCAAGTTAGGGTTTTTTTTTATGAAGAATAAAGTCAGGGAAGATCCTCGGAGATCGGCAAGAAAATAAACATCAATGTATATAAATAAAGCCAGGTAATATTTTCCTTTTTGAATAATTGTTTTTATATAGATTCGTGTGAAATAAGCCTCTGATTTATGCTGGATGACCAAGTTCAAGTTTTTTTTCTAAAGAAAGAATGATTAAAGGCGACAATATCGAGCGGCTTCTGATTTTATACTGGTGAGATGTTATTGTTTCAGTTTCTTTTCCTCTCATGTATATATGTGTATGTATGTATATATATATATCCATATGAAAAGGACTACATGGGTTGGGCATATAACATGTAAATAAATGCATAATTAAGAAAAATTAAGTAGAACAAAAATCTCATGCCACTAATTAGATTACATGTAATGTATAAGGGCCAGGATTATATGAGTAAGGTTAGAAGATGGACTAGAACTTTCGAGAGCAAGACCTAGGAAGGTGAAGGGAAGACCTAGACTAAGTATCCGTATATAGTAGTGTTTACAAACACTTGATGAGTGAGACACTTCCACTCCTACTCTTGATCTCTCATCTGACCTAATCTTCAGACAGATTATATCTTGAGAAAAGGATTCTTATACCAGCCAACTATCTATATGTATGTGTATGTGTTGTTGGGTGCTGCGATGAGCTAGTAGGCGGGTGGAACTACCTTGGTCGGGTGATCAGGGCCACGAGCTGACGCTAGTTGTGTCGTACGGCCTAACCTACATGTTGTTACGCGCTCATACGGGTTGATAGGCGGGTGGAGTCACTCTGACCGGGTGGTCAGAGCCACGAGCTGACGTTGATTTCGTATGAGGCTGACATTGTGAATCGTGCGCTATATCGGGTCGGTAGATGGGTGGGCTAAACCTGGCCGGGTGGTGAGGTCCACGAGTCGCATCCGATTTCGACATAGGCCGAAAAATGTGGAAAAATAAATAAATAAAAAATAAAAAGCAAAGATATAAAGGTTGAGCTGGGATAAAGAATTAAAATAAAGAAAAACAGAATAAAAATATGAGAAAAATAAGAAAAGGGTCTGAAGGGGCTTCAGATGATAGAAGATCAATAGGGAAGCCAGAAGCGAGTTTCATAAATCGAGTTAGTGAAGACTAGTATATGCAAATGCTTCGGATAGGCTACTAGATCTGACCGGGTCGAGTTAACGAGAGAGCTAAGAAGTTTCGATTTACTCATGTGATTTCTAGTCTAAGTGCATTAGTGTAATCTGATATGTTGTATGAGGTGTTTTTGTCTACCTCTCTTCTCTTAATGCATATCAAGTTCAATGTGTTTTCAGATTTCATGCATCAAGTTAAAATTTTCTTTAAGTCCTGTTTATATGTTATGACTACTTGATACTCGTTCGTGTTTATTGGTATGTATGCAGGTTAATTGGCACATCCGGAGGATGCACATGTTCGGAGGGGGTGGATGTCGTCGTGATTAGGATTCAAGCCTTGAACATCAAATTACAGAGACCAAACAAAGCCCTAATAAAAATGATTTTATGAGCGTGATGTTCGATATGGACATTATCAACACATCTAATACCGGTGAAATCTATCCCTTTATGTGGATCTGATTGTACATAAGAGCTCGATATGTTTTCTTTCTATTTATTGTTATTGAACAGTATGACTCCGGTTGTTTGAATGCTTTGAAATAGAGAGTATCAATATAATAAAAGTAATGAAATATGAGTGCATGTAATTTAAGTGTGACTTATGTGCGCATAGATGAACTTGTATATGTAAAGATTTATATATGCATAAATGTGCTTTAAGTGGAGCATACAGGTCAGGATGATCCTATAAAGAAAGGAAAATTATATGGTCAAAATTCACGTGCATGCGTTCTAGAGCTTGGAAGGGAACCGGATGAGGAGCAGGAAATCCTTAATCGGGACCAGGGACTTACTGAGTTCAAATAAATGTTACATTCTGGACTGTGGCACGGAATATTTTGCATGGGTGGGCCGTGATTCTTCTCTCGAGGAAAGACGTACTATGATAACAATCCTGGAGGGACTGATTGCGTTGCATGATAACTCTGTGGGAATCCGTCTTACTTGTGCAATTGAAGGTTTTGAGCCTCGGGAATTCAAACTCAAGTTTCAGTCTTGGCCAGCCAACACGGCAGTGCCTATTTTAGAAAATGGGAGGGGAAAGGTGGCAGCATGTGGGACGCTAAGGCTTGAATTTAGAAGGTATCAATCTATCCATTGTTTGTCTATTTATCAACCTACCTATCTATCTATCTATCTATCTATCTATCTATCTATATCGCTATCTATCTATCTATCTGTTTATCTATCTATCTATCTATCTATTTATCTATCTATATAGCTATCTGTCTATCTATCTGTTTGTCTATCTATCTATCTATCTATCTATTCCAATTGAAAGCACCATATTGATGAGACATTCCATTATCATGAGCGGTTTAAAGGATGATTCCATATATACCATTACGAAAGAATCAATGTTCAATTAGGGTATTATTATACACATTGGTGGAGTTCTAGGTAATTCGCATACTTTTTCGCACAATTTGAAATTGATATTATCATGAAAAATCCTTAAGCTACATGAATAAAATGGGATACTCGCAAACATAATATGAAGTTCTCTTAACATGTTCCATCATCAATTGTAATGATTTACTTGCATAAATACATTTCCTCTTGTATGTTCAATTATATCATTGATTTTGTCGTTGTTTTCACCCTTTTAAAAATTCTCAAAATATCTCCTTGTTGGTCATCTATCTCTTAATTTTGTAAAATATTTTCTTTAGCTCATACATATATAGTGGATAGTGCATTCATCCATAGACTTCAAATAGTGTACAATTCTCAATTAAAGCAATTAGACTTGCTCGATAGAAAGGAACATTTCTTTGTAATTCTAGTAACTCACAAAAAAAAAAAAATCTGATTTTCCCTCATTCTTCTAATTCACTCAAATACTATGGGATCCGATGTGACAAACATATTCATTGAACGAAAAAGTCTTTGTAAATTTCTAAAATTCAAATGGATTTTCAATATATGCTTTTCTTGGAAAATTAGGAGGCACGTTTTGAAGAAGTTATAGTTCATTAAGTTGTGCACATGCGAGCTTGAACGCTCACTCTTTTAATAAGATCACATTCTTAGTGTGTCTATTCATGGAAAATGGACTCTCACTGTTGTATCATATTTCTACCTGTAGTTAGGCATATTTGTACACACAAAAGATGAGTGAATTCTAGAGTAGTCTATATAAACCTAAGATTTGTTTCTTTTCATTCAAATTTGGTCTGTTCTGAATCATGCTTTGAAGATTTTCTTATATTTCAAAGGTGTGCAAAGTTTGGAGCTTAAGTTTTTGCTTGGGTTCATTCCCTATGAAATCTCTAGATATGGTTAAATTAAAGAATTAATTCGATGAGTCCCATCATTTTAGGATTCCAAGTTCGCACATACATGGTATTCCGATGTTGCAAAGCCTTGGCGACATCTAACCTATGGTTCAGGAAGAGATTTGAGTTTTATAACATATCACATGAGCAGTTACACAAAGAAAGTAAATTCAAAGAAACAAAGGAGGTTGCACAGATGAAGCGAGTGGATATAGAGCTATGTTACAACCTACCTTTCAATACATATTCTTTGAGCATGGTGAGTCCTCATGGAAGGTATCATAGTGGAACAATGATATAGCAAACACATTTTACACAACACACCAAAAGAAAAGCAACATAAGCCTGATCCTAGCTCTTTGAATATGTAAAATAGACCTTGTATGCTTGTTGTTAGTGCAATAAAACCCAATGATTACCTTTGAACATCAACAAGAAAAATTTAATGCAACATAGATAACATGCACCTTAAATAGCTCACAACAACGTTCTAAATATGGATGGAAGTCATGAGTTCAAACACTCAAAGCAGCCACCACAATTACAATTGGAAACATTCATCTTACAGGAGTGTCATACATAAGGTTGGCTTGCTATAGTGCATAAAATTCCTAATTTATATCAAGCAATGAAGGAGCAATAGCCTTAACAGTTATTGGATGTCATCCCGATATTTCAGGGATACATAGAAGATGACCCCGAGATTGTAACATTTCTCTAAATCTACTAAACCAAATGCCTGGGATATTTGAACAAAAAAACTAGACAATGATACCTACTTAAACATTTGATATGGAGCTCTCTAATAACAAGACTAGCAACCTTTGCAATGTGGGATCCAAGATAACAAACATATTCATTGAAAGAAAATGTCTTTCTAAATTTCTAAACTTCAAATTGATCTTCAACATATGCTTCTCCTTGAAAATTAGGGGGCACTTTTTGAAGAACTTAAATTTCATTAAGTTGTATACATACGAGCTTGAACGTTCACTCTTTTAATAAGATCACATTGTTAGTGTGTATGTTCATGGAAAACCGACTCAAACTATTCTGTCGCACGTCCACCTATATTTAGGCATATTTGTACACACACATGATGAGTGAACTCTAGCATAGTCTATGTAAACATAAGGCAATTACACAACATGTCACATGAGCAATTACACAAAGAAAGTAAATTAATAGAAACAAAGGAGGTTGCAAAGATGAAGTGAGAGGATATAAAACTATGGGACGACCTAGCTTGCAACACATTTACTTTGAGCGTGGGGAGTCCTCATAGAGGGTATCATGGTGGAACAATGATCTAGGAAACATGTTTTACACAGCACACCTAAAGCAAAGCAGCATAGGACCAACCCTAGCCCTTTGAATATGTAAAATACACCTTGTAGGCTTGTTTTTAGTACAATAAAACCCAACGGCTACTTTCAAACATCAACAGAAACAAGTTGATGCAAAATAGATAACTTGCACCTTGACTAGGCCACGAAAGCCTTCTAAATATGGATGGAAGTTATGACTTCAAACACTTAGAGTAGCCAACACAGGTACAATTGGAAACACTCATCTTACTAGAGTTTCATACATAGGGTTGACTTGCTATAATGCATAAAACCCCTAATTTTTGGAAGCCAATGAAAGAGCAATAACCTTAACATTGATTGGATGTCATCTTGATATTTCAGGGATATGTAGAAGATGGACCCCAAGATTGCAAAACTAAGATGTCTCGAGATCTACTAAACTAAATGTGTTGAATATTTGAACAGACAAAGTAGACAATGAAGGAGGAGCAAAGAATCAATATGGTACCAAGCAATTATCAGAGATTATATGTATTGAATCAAAGCAACACGTTCATAATGTATAGATTATTTGGAATCTTTATATGGACTCTTGAGGATATATCCATGCCTTTTCTTCATGAATTTGAATTATAAATTAGGCCAGTTTGGTAGTTTAAGTTGATTGAAAGATTTACCTATAATCATGGAAAATAAAAAGTTGGAGTTTCAACTACTTTTTGATTACTTGATTGAGAATTAATCTCAACCACTCAAAACTCGTGGATTTCAGTCCTTTTACTCTTTCCTTTTACATAGGTAATTATCTTGAGCCTTATAAGAAATTAACATAACTGATCAACCAATAAATACAAAGAATGCATTTGCACAAAAGTGCTAGTCTTCAATGAACATATATGCAACCATCGAAAGATGGTTTTGATGTACATCATATCCACCTCAAGCATAGTTCAAGCTTGATGTTCCAACACAATAGATATATAGATATATGGAGAGGGACATAAATAGATAGATAGATGGATGGATAGATAGATAGATTGATAGATAGATAGATAAATAAAGAGATAGATAGATTGAAACATAGATAGATAGATAGATTGAAAGGTAGATAGATAGATAGATAGATAGATAGATGGATAGATAGATAGAAACATAGATAGATAGATACTAACAGTCACACACCCACATATATATATATATATATATATAGAGAGAGAAAGAGAGAGAGAGATAGATAGAAAGATAGATAGATAGAAAATATATATAGAGAGAAAGAGAGAGAGAGATAGATAGAAAGATAGAGATTGATAGATAGATAGATACATACATAAATAGATCCATAGATACATACATGTGCTCAAAAGAAAACGTCCTTGCTCATTCTACTATATAATCATATCAAAATAGTTTTCATGGGAGATAAACATTATTTATTGGCGTCCCTTAAATATTTCTTTCTAAAAATAGGAGGGAGTTCATATGCACTCGCCTCTATTCTCTTTAGAGGTGATTCAACCTAGTTAAATTTTATCAATTAAAGATTCATAGAAATCATTATCAAATAAAAGAATGAATAAAACGCAAAGAGCGCCAATCAAAACCTTAATAGTCAATGAGAACATATTTCCATCATAAACATTTACCACATACCAAGAACAAACAATTATGATCACAAAGGGAGATTATGGGTTTGCCAACTAGATAATGGATCTAGAAATATACCTAGTTAAGTCACTTAAGGGCTGGTTAGCTTTGCGATACTTATGATCACACGATAACCTATGAGAAGCTAGTCTAGTTACATGATAGAAGGATACACGAGAGTCGACGACTATGATAGATCATAGAAGAATTCAATCCTAGCTGTGGAATTCATATATGTGACTTCTTTGCTGCCATTGTAGGGAGATCTTCTTCTTATTATGCACCTCACGATTATCAAAACCATATACAAGTAGCATATATATATAATTGTGAAAACCATTTAACACTAGCATGTAAATGTCCAAACCGAAAAACACTTGCATTGAATGTACTTCTCTGATGTACAGTTCGAGAAGATTGTCAAAACCTTTTGGATTACCACTTTTCATAACCATTACAAACTACGGGTTCGCCATCACATCGGTAGGCAGACCACAGGCAGGTACACTTTCTTATTCTCCTTTGTCATGTAGCCTAATACACATGGAAGTCTTTCAAATAACTGCAGCGCCATAGCCTATGTATAGTTTGTTAGGCCTCTGTAACAGAGCGCATAGAAGCTCTCTCGGCCTCTTCGAAATCGTAGGAGCTCTTGCTTTTGAGAGCGATCGTTAGGAGCTGCTCACTTGATCTCCTAATGTAGATGGTTTCTCCTTCCCAATGGGCGGCCATACCAGCTGCGGAGGATGAGCGAGACGATGCCAGGAAGTTATATGCACGGCAACGTGCTCCTTCGATGCGAGGACAGGCCAACGACACATCCTCTTGCGCAGACAACTGAAACATGGCAGCCGCGTCACTCTCCTCTTCTTCGACCAGGAAGAACCCATTCTTCCCCTCCTGTCTCCATGACAAGACCCTTCCGTTGTCGGCGTTCTCCATCGTTAAGTCTTCTCCCTCGGAAATGAACCGCCTGGACTCCGGAGTTCTGTACCGGAATCGGTAGAAGGCACCTTGTTCGGACAGACGAACACAGTAGGTGGACATAACCTCGTTCCACTCGGGCGATAGGAAGCCCGGCATCCCGGAACCCACGGATTGCAACTTATACACCTCGCTAGAATATAAGGCAGGCTGCGAGCACCTGCTCCAGTACGGGAACACAGGTTCCCTGCCCTTCCGCCCTTCCAGACATCTTTCCTCTGCCGCTTCGGCTGTCGCTACTGTAATCACTACAGTCAAAGCCAGCAATGCGATCCTCTGGGTGCACCACCTTCCAAAATGCACACAGACTCACTCCTGTCAATTATCACAATCTTCCAAAATGCACATCCACAACACAAAACATAGATATAGTCGTCAACCAGATACAGCCCCCACACACACACACGGAGATCGCAGAGAGAGGTGCTGCGTACCTCAAACGAGTACGCCCATCCATTTCTTCGTTTCTTCTATATCCGGAATTTCGGATGACAAAGTGTTGCCATGCTCCATATCCCGTCAGCAGTTTTTGAAAACTACCAGCCACCATCAACATTAACAAACACACTCATTGAAGAACAATCTTTGCCACTGTACAAGCGAATCTCCATTAAGAAAAACAATCTCTTTTTTTTTTAATAAAAGGAAGTTCGGTCTTAGCCTATTCTCCTGGATTTTAATTAAAGTAAAGAAGAAAAGTTACAAGTGAATGGAACTAGTGCCCATGAGACCCCCGAAATCCCACAATGCAGGGGAGGAGTATGGCAAGCTAGAGGGCATTACAAATGAGGCGGATAAATCTATTATCTCCCTCACGTGGGACCCATTTGGGTTTCAACTTGTTGTTTTCGAGGAGATAAATACAATAATGTCTAAATGGTGTAGATCTCCTATCTCGGGAGATTCTTTTACCTAGAAGAAACAAGGAGTTCTCGATCGACCATTCCTTAGGAGTTTGGCCAAAATTGATAGCACATCGCTCCCCCCAAATCTTCTAAAGAGTCTCACCCTGATGGCATTCCACAACCTCGATGAGCAGCCGACCATCTCATCCAACAATGCCTGTTGCTAATTGATTTGGTTCCTGAGTCTGAATACCCGCATCACGTGATGCCAGATAACACGGGATTTGGAGCAATCAAAGAACATATGAGCTCAATCTTTGATGCATCGATGGCAGTACTTACACCATGGTGGCACACCACAAATTTTGTTAGCCCTTGCATTGGACCAGATTCGCTTATGCAACATTTGCCACGTGAGAATAGACTTTTTGATCTCAATTAGGGGGTGCCAAATAGATATGAACTTTAGTTCCCATCGAAGTTTGGTCCAAGAAAGGCACCACCTCTTGTTAAGGGTGTGATGAACATCTAAGTTCTCTTTGAAGTTGGGGATTCTGGATATTTTCTTACCATTGCTCCAATTGAGGCCCTCCAGGCAAGGAAGATCTTATCGGCAGAGAAGGTAGGTAGTTGAGCGGTCCCATGCTTAACAGTTGCCTTGAAGAAGAGTCCATTCCTCGAGGGTAACTCCATGTCTCAAGTCTAAGTCTCCGAACCTAACCCACTGGCTGGTCTCTTGTTTCCAGAGCTGTTTTCACTGTTTGAACCCCTTGTTCCATAACCGATTTGCAGCTTGGAGGTTCCAAGGCTCCACCCCCCTGATCAGTTGTTTGGCCTTGTTCCAACTCTTCCATAAAGAGCACATGAGGCTGGAGCCTTTAGCGGACACTGGGTGGGGGGAGAACAAAAGTTGAGAATCCCTATGTCCTTCCAACCAGGATGGCCAACTAAGGTAAGGTCATCCATGTTTCTGAATATCAATTTAGCCCAAGAGGACTCACTATTGCTCCAAGCCTTGATAAGCCACTTTGCTGCCCGCTTGTCAACCAACCCAACGATATCCAAGATACCCAAGCCCCCTGAGTCTTTCGAGCTAATGCAAGTTTTCCATTTGATTTTGGGAATCCCCCTCTTGTTGGGGCCCCCAATCAAAAAGAAGTTTCTACAGATTCTTTCCACTTTGGCCCATTCTTTCTCCTTAGGTCTCCAACACGAGATGAAGTAAATAGTCAATGAAAGCATAAATGTGTTAACAACCATAGCACGTCTTGCCAAGTTGAGTTGCATACCTTTCCAATTACTTAGTTTGCTATCGAGCTTGGTTAGCACCCAGTTCCATTGTTGGTCCATTGTGATTTCAAAGTCCATTGGAATGCCAAGGAGACGGAAGAGTTGACCCCTAGAGATAACTTGACACCCCTGATCTAACAACAATTGGGGTGGAGGACCACGGATTGCTCTAAACGTAGTTTTAACATGGTTGATTTTTGAACATGACGCCACACAAAAGGTGTCAAGGCAACTATAGAACACCTCAATGTTGTTCATATCATTATGTACAAAGGCATTCATGTCATCGACAAAGAGTCTAGCAATCATTTGGCCGTGATTTAGAGGTAGGAAAATACCCTTGAGATTGCCAGAGTCCATGTGATGCTTTAATAGGCGATTGAGGCCGTGCGAGGCGATAGCGAAGAGTAGTGGAGCCAGAGGGCAGCCTTGCCTTATAGATCTTTTTAAACGTATGGGCTCAGAGAGCTTACCATTGATATTTTTTCTAGATGAAGCATTTCCAATAAGAGTGGAAACCATCTTTGTGAACTTTTGGCTGCATCCAAGGTGTTTTAGTGATTGTAGAATAAAGTCCCATTCCAATCTATCATACGCTTTGTGGAAGTAAATGTGAATGAATACCAGATCTTATGAAGACTCCTCAGCAAACGCAAGGCCTTCCCAAATATCGACAGTTGCTTCAAGTATACATCTACCTTTGATAAAACCTTTATGGTCCTCACAAATCCATGACTTCAAATGACAAGAGATTTTGCTTGCGATAACTTTGGCAATTATCTTGTATCCAGTTTGGAGCATGGTAATCGGCCGCCAATTTTCAATCTTGTTCTTATCTCCCCTTTTGTGAATTAACTTGATGACACCATTATTAAGACACCCAAGGAGGGCGCCGAAGGAGAAAGCCTCTTGCCACACCAAACATAGTGCGGTGGCCACCTTATGCTTGAACGACCTGAAGAACTCATTGGTGAGGCCATCAGGACCCGAACATATCCCATTGGGAAGAGAGTCACTAACCTTGATAATTTCATTCTTAGAAATATTAGCATCCAACAGAGAATTCATGTTCTGAGGGATTCTAGATTGAGCAACCAGGGAGATGGTTGCCGTGGAGCCACGCCTGTGTGGGGAAAGAGGAGTCAAGACCACAAGAAGATCGGTAAAGTGCTCAACGATGATATATCTGTTCTCAACTTCCGTGCTACATTCGATCCCATTGTTATCACCCAAGAAGGAGATAGATTCCCTAGCTAGTTTCTTTTTATGGATGTTACACATCTTTTTCGATGGTTTCTGGACCTTCCCTACCCACCAATGTTTGAAGAATATTTGAAGATTTTTCCTTGGAACCTCCTCCTCGAATCTTAGTCTTCCCCTGATTTTAAAAAGACCTTTTTGCCATTGCAAGTTACCTTTATTCACTTCTTCTTCAAGACTTGAGAGCCTCCGGTACACCATTTCTCTTCTTTTTTTTCGGACATCTCATATAGCCTTATGAGTCCTAATCAGTATTTGTCTAGTTCTTTCCACCGCGGGGTAGTAGGTTTCGGGGGAACCTCCATTATAAAAAACAATCTCATACTAAATCTGAAGCTCGGGGAATAGGCTTCGAGTGAACCTCCATGAAAAAAACTATATAAAGGAGTTGCAAAGATGAAGCAGGAGAACATAGAACTATGGATAAGCTACCTTTCAGCACGTATCCTTTCAGCATGGCGAGCTCTCACAGAAGCCATAATGGTGGCACAATCATGCAGGAAATACATTTTCCACAATTTACCAAAAGATTAATCTAATTATTTTGTATCTTGGAGCTTATGGTTTCAAAACATATATGTATGTAGTCATATAATATGCATGCATGCATGTATGTGTGCAGAGAGACAGTACATGTACGCATCCATGTCTGGCTATTTATAAAAATAAGAAAAAACAAAGAAAGGGAGAAGTATAAGTTAGTAGAGAGATTGCCTTACGTGTTACTAAAGAAGTTACTATGCATCTATGCACATATGCATGTATGTTTGGACATGTGCATGTATGCATGTATGTATTTATGTATGTGTTATGTATGTATGCATGTATGTACGTATGTGTGTGCATGTATGTATGAATGTGTGTGTATGTATGTGTGTATATATGTATCTATGTATGTATGCATGTATGTAGGTATGTATGTATGTACATATTTCTTAGTGCATGCATGTATGTATCACTATATAGCTATCTATCTATCTATCTATTCCAATTGAAATCACCATATTGATGAGACATTCCATTATCATGAGCGGTTCAAAGGATGATTCCGTATATACCATTACGAAAGAATCAATGTTCAATTAGGGTACTATTATACACATTGGTCGAGTTCTAGGTAATTCGCAATCTTTTTGGCACAATTTGAAATTGATATTATCATGAGAAATCCTTAAGCTACATAAATAAAATGGGAGACTTGCAAACATAATATGAAGTTTTCTTAACACGTTCCATCATCAATTGTAATGAAGTAATTGCATAAATACATTTCCTCTTGTATGTTCAATTACATCATTGATTTTGTGGCTGTTTTGACCCTTTTAAAAATTCTCAAAATATCTCCTTGTTGATCATCTATGTCTTAATTTTGTAAAATATTTTCTTTAGCTCATACATAGATAGTGGATAGTGCATTCAGCCATAGAATTCACGTAGTGTACAATTCTCAATTAAAGCAATTAGACTTGCTCGATAGAAAGGACCATATCTTTGTAATTCTAGTGACTCACACAAAATAACTGATTTCTCCTCATTCTTCTAATTCACTCAAATACTATGGGATCCGATGTAACAAACATATTAATTGAAGGAAAAAGTCGTTCTAAATTTCTATAATTAAAATGGATTTTCAATATATGATTTTCTTGGAAAATTAGGAGGCACGTTTAGAAGAAATTATAGTTCATTAAGTTGTGCACATGCGAGCTTGAACACTCAGTAGGTAGGGAAAGACCTTGAGATTGTCAGAGTCCATGTGATGCTTTAATAGGCGATTGAGGCCATGCAAGGCAATAGCAAAGAGTAGTGGAGCCAGAGGGCAACCTTGCCTTATAGATCTTTTTAAACGTATGGGCTCAGAGAGCTGACTAGTGATACTTATTCTAGTTGAATCATTTCCAAGAAGAGTGGAAACCATCTTCGTGAACTTTTGGCTGCATCCAAGGTCTTTTAGTGATTTAAGAACCATTCGAATCTATCATACACTTTGTCTAAGTCGATCTTAATGATTATCAGATCTTGTGTAGACTCCTCAGCAAACGCAAGGCCTTCCCAAATATCGACAATTGCTTCAAGTATACATCTACCTTTGATAAACCCTTTCTGGTCCTCACAAATCCATGACTTTAAATGACAAGACGTTTTGCTGGCGATAACTTTGGCAATTATCTTGCATCCAGTTTAGAGCATGGTAATTGGCCGCCAATTTTCAATTTTCTTCTTATCTCCCCTCTTGTGCATTAACTTGATGACACTGTTATTAAGACACCCACGGAGGGTGCCAAAGGAGAGAGCCTCTTGCCACACCAAACGTAGTGGGGTGGCCACCTCATGCTTCAAGGACTTGAAGAACTCATTGGTGAGGGACATACATATTTCTTAATGCATGCATGTATGTATCACTATATGTATATATGCATGCATGTACATAATATGTGTGCATGAATCTATCCATTTGTTTGTCTATGTATCTACCTACCTCTATCTATCTATCTATTTATCTATCTATCTATCCATCTATATATCTACCTACCTATCTATCTATCTATCTATCTATATATCTATTTATCTATCTAACTATCTATCTATCTCTCCTTCTATTTATCTGTCTATCGATCTATCTATCTATCTATCTGTCTATTTATCTATCTATATAGCTATCTATCTATCTATCTATCTGTTTATCTATCTATCTATCTATCTATCTATCTATCTATCTATCTATCTATCTATCTATCTATCTATCTATCTACCTATCTATCTATCTATCTATCTATCTATCTATCTATCTATTCCAATTGAAAGCACCGTATTGATGAGACATTCCATTAACATGAGCGGTTTAAAGGATGGATCCATAGATACCATTATGAAAGAATCAATGTTTAATTAGGGTATTATTATACACATTGGTGGAGTTCTAGGTAATTCCCATTCTTTTTCGCACAATTTGAAATTGATATTATCATGAGAAATCCTTAAGCTACATAAATAAAATGGGAGACTTGCAAACATAATATGAAGTTTTCTTAACATGTTCCATCATCAATTGTAATGAAGTACTTGCATAAATACATTTCCTCTTGTATGTTCAATTACATCATTGATTTTTTGGCTGTTTTCACCATTTTAAAAATTCTCATAATATCTCCTTGTTGGTCATCTATCTCTTAATTTTGTAAAATATTTTCTTGAGCTCATACATATATAGTGGATAGTGCATTCATCCATAGACTTCACATAGTGTACAATTCTCAATTAAAGCACTTGGACTTGCTCAATAGAAAGGAACATTTCTTTGTAATTCTAGTGACTCACAAAAAAAAATTCTGATTACTCCTCATTCTTCTAATTCACTCAAATACTATGGAATCCGATGTAACAAACATATTCATTGAAGGAAAAAGTCTTTCTAA
>CM035426.1:18931406-18986406 GCA_020310875.1 Ceratopteris richardii | reverse complement strand
ATATATATTTATATATATATAATTGTGAAAACCATTTAACACTAGCATGTAAATGTCCAAACCGAAAAACACTTGCATTTAATGTACTTCTCTGATGTATAGTTCGAGAAGATTGTCAAAACCTTTTGGATTACCACTTTTCATAACCATTACAAACTACGGGTTCGCCATCACATCGGTAGGCAGACGACAGGCAGTTACACTTTCTTATTCTCCTTTGTCATGTAGCCTAATACACATGGAACTCTTTCAAATCACTGCAACGCCATAGCCTATGTATAGTTTGTTAGGCCTCTGTAACAGAGCGCAAAGAAGCTCTCTCGGCCTCTTCGAAATCGTAGGAGCTCTTGCTTTTGAGAGCGATCGTTAGGAGCTGCTCACTTGATCTCCTAATGTAGATGGTTTTTCCTTCTCGATGGGCGGCCATACCAGCTGCGGAGGATGAGCGAGACGATGCCAGAAAGTTATATGCACGGCAACGTGCTCCTTCGATGCGAGGACAGGCCAAGGACACATCCTCTTGCGCAGACAACTGAAACATGGCAGCCGCGTCACTCTCCTCTTCTTCGACCAGGAAGAACTCATTCTTCCCCTCCTGTCTCCATGACAAGACCCTTCCGTTGTCGGCGTTCTCCATCGTTAAGTCTTCTCCCTCGGAAATGAAGGGCCTGGACTCCCGAGTCCTGTACCGGAATCGGTAGAAGGGACCTTGTTCGGACAGACGAACACAGTAGGTGGACATATCCTTGTTCCACTCGTGCGATAGGAAGCCCGGCATCCCGGAAGCCACGGATTGCAACTTATACACCTCGCTAGCATATAAGCCAGGCAGCGAGCACCTGCTCCAGTACGGAAACACAGGTTTCCTGCCCTTCCGCCCTTCCAGACATCTTTCCTCTGCCGCTTCGGCTGTCGCTACTGTAATCACTACAGTCATAGCCAGCAATGCGACCCTCTGGGTGCACCTGTTGACAATCGTGAGACAACGATGACGCACCAAGAAGACGATGGAAAAACTGTTATTGATTCAGAACGACGTGGTAGTTTTATACACATGTAGCGGGTGGTTAAGCCCGGATTCATTGGATATGATGGGACTAGCTTGTGAATGTAATATCATAAGTGGCAATACCATTTATTATTCTAACCCCTAAAATGTAGGGCTAAGAGACAATTTGTTTGCAGTACAAAGTAAGGTGCATTGAAAGCTCTAAATATGAAGTTCATAACTAAACTATGAAAAAAGCGTGTGAACAATTTTAAACCTTATCCGAATATTTTGGTTGACTTTAAATCTAATTTTCACTGGAAAAAGACTTTGATTGTATTTGATCATTGCTTTGCTTCCGTTGTGATTGCTCTTGAGTGAAGCATCGTTGATTGTTGAAAGTTTAGAGTTGATTGGTGAAGCCTTGAGGTTTGCTTGATAGCTGCTTTGCACAGGCTTGACGATAGTAGCATTCTTCCCCCCTGCAAGGCAAGAAAAGCAGCAATGGGAAATTCCAAGAGCGAAAGGTAAGGTACACAGTGAAGTGTGCTGATGTAGATGCACAGGAAAGTTGTCCACCATAGGTAGTTGGAGGTTTGAAGGTACAATACCCAAGAGATGTCCATGCCAAATTATTGCATCATCTCTAAACTCAAAAATGAAATAGAGAGTATGAGCAGAAGAATGGTTTACTGGAGAGAGCAGTACGATTGATTCGTTGGTGAAGAACTTCTGAAGTAATATGTTCCTCATTGGTGTAGGGGTTAGCTGGAATCAGCACTCGATTTGCATTGGGGTGAGGTCATTTCTGTTCTCAGAAGTAGAGGGAAACGACGGGGTCCCGCTATCGTTCAGAGCCGCCATGGTGGCAGTCGTGGCAAGATTTGAGCCCACATTGTTGGGTACCATACCAGTTGATACGTAGACGTCAGAAAAACCCTGAGGAGTGGCATGGAGCAGGCAACCGACAGATTCGACTATGTATTCTGCCAAGAAGAAGGCCACAATGGGCATATTTGGATGTGCTGATGTCGAGATGAAGCGCGCGCGCTACGCTAATTGTTGCGCAAGAGGCTGAGAGATTGGGGCCTTTGACGGGCCATGGCTATCCAGAGAACTGAAGGCTGCGGGTGCATGTAAATGAGCAGCATGCCCACAAAAAGGGGCTGAGAGCGATGAACCTTCCGCGTTCCCGTGCTGAGCGGATGGCTGCAGGATTCCAAGTTTATCGCATGCAGTATAAGGAAGCGTAAGCGGGGATTCATCCGCTAGAGGAGCTGAGGTTGGAGAAGGCAGAGAGCTCACACAGGTGGAAAAGGTGAGTTTTTGCCCGTATGCCTTGGAGAGCACTGGTGTTATGTTGTGGAGTAGGAAGACGATAGTCTGAGCCATATAATCCTCCGAGAAGTCTGCCACAATAGGTATAGGTGGTTGCGCATCGAGCGCTAATGGCCGCATCAGAGGCTGCTCGATTTGAGCCATTGAATGAGGAGAGTCGCCAGGATGCATAGTTACATCGGGTGTCTGTATCAGACGTGCCTGCCCATAGAGGGACAAGGAGGGACCTACGAGGCTGCTGTTGGAAGGGGAGGATGCGTGAAGTGGAGCAGTCAAAAAATCTTCCGTCAAGCTGGATGAGCACGCATCCGACATAGGAGGCCTGGGGAGAGATTGCGAGGGTGTTTGGACCCGATGAACGTCAGAAGCAGGTTGCAAAGCTTCTGGTAGAACCTTGTCGAAGGAGACATCTAGGTGTCGTACGTGAAGAGAACGGAAGGAAGGGGCCGATCGTTGCGCAGATGGAGGCTGGAGTCGCAGGTTGTAAGGGCCCTTCGCTTCACTATCGCTCGCTAGAGATTGCGCCAAGAAAAACGCCAAGAAAAACACATGACATGGTGTAGAAGGCGGGAGGGGCGGTGCCTGCTAGTTGAATGGTTGTGCCATTAGATGGTAAAAACCAAGCTGTTGACTAGCGAGGGCCTGCAGAGGACGCAGATTCAGGAGATGCGTGCGCGATGTCATCACCGGTGTTGAGCACACGTCGTGATGCCAATGGGGCAGAATGAGTGTTGGTCATCACCAGAGGAACGTGCGCAAGTTGGGTCCTCGATCAATTGGAGTTGCCAAACATGTGGAATGCTGTAGACATTCGCGATGGTTCTGCATAGGCGGAGGCATGCACTGAAGCTTGTGAATCTTCTCACCGAGGGGTGGGCGAGGCATCTCTTTGGGGTGGCTGATCAGGCCAGAAAGAGGGAACTCGACTGATGATTGGAGCAGCGCAGCGTGGAAGGGAGGGGCTTGAGCAAGCCTGCGTCACTGAAGACGGGGCAGGAGCAGGGAGCAAGGGGTGCCCCAAAAAGAACGCTCTGATACCATGTTGACAGTTGTGAGACAACGATGTCACACCAAGAAGACGATGGAAAAATTGGTATTGATTCAGAATGACGTGGTAGTTTTATACATGTGTAGCGGGTGGTTAAGCCCGGCTTCATTGGATATCATGGGACTAGCTTGTGAATGTAATATCATACGTGGCAATACAATTTATTATTCCAAGCGCACCACCTTCCAAAATGCACATAGAATCACTCCTGTCAATTATCACAATCTTCCAAAATGCACATCCACAAAACAAGCCATAAATATAGTCGTCAACCAGATACAGCCCACACACACACACACACGGAGATCACAGAGAGAGGTGCTGCGTACCTCAAACGAGCCATGCCTGCAAACCTTGACAGGCTTGAATAGATCCTCGTTATAATGCGCGGCCTTTGGCTTCTCTTCAGATGATCCGTATCGAATCCCGCTTCGCTCATCCAAAATATATAAACTGATGAACTGCAAGACTTGCTCGTTCCTACCCCTACACGTCTGCGAGCACGCCCATCCATTTCTTCGTTTCTTCTGTATCCGGAATTTCGGATGACCAAGTGTTGCCATGCTCCATATCCCGTCAGCAGTTTTTGAAAACTACCAGCCAGCATTAACATTAAACAACAAACACACTCATCGAAGAACAATCTCTTGCTACTCTACAAGCGAGTCTCCATTAAGAAAAACAATCTCTTTTTTTGTTTAATAAAAGAAAGTTCGGTCTTAGTCTATTCTCCCGGATTTTAATTAAAATAAACAAGAAAAGTTACAAGTGGATGGGACTAGTGCGCATGAGACCCCCAAATCCCACAATGCAAGGGAGGTGTATGGCAAGCTAGAGGGCATTACAAATGAGGCGGATAAATCTAGTATCTCCCTTATATGGGACCCATTTGGGTTTCAACTTGTTGTTTTCGAGCAGATAAATACAACGATGTCTAAAGGGTGTAGATCTCTTATCTCGGGAGATTCTTTTACCTAGAAAAAACAATGTTTTCTCGATCGACCATTCCTTAGGAGTTTGGCCAAAATTGACAGCACATTGCTCCCTCCAAATCTTCCAAAGAGTCTCACCCTGATGGCATTCCATAGCCTCGACGAGAAGTCGACCACCTCATCCAACATCGCATGTTGCCAATTGATTTGGTTCGTGAATCTGAATACCCGCATCACGTGATGCCAGATAACACGGGACTTGGGGCAATTGAAGAACATGTGAGCTAAATCTTTGATGCATCGATGGAAGCACTTGCACCATTGCGGCACATCACAAATTTTGTTAGCTCTTGCATTGGACCAGATTCCATTATGCAAGATCTACCACATGAGAACAAACTTTTTTATCTCAATTAGGGGGTGCTAAATAGACATGAACTTTAGTTCCCGTCAACGTTTGGTCCAAGAAAGGTACCACGTCTTGGTAAGGGTGTGACGAACATCTAAGCTCTCTTTGAAGTTGGGGACTCTCGATATTTTCTTACCATTGCCCCGATTGAGGCCCTCTAGGCAAGGAAGATCCTATCACCAGAGAAGACGGGTAGTTGAGCGGCCCCATGCTAAACACCTGCCTTGAAGAAGAGTCCATTCCTCGAGGGTAACTCTATGTCTCGGGTCTAGATCTTTGAACCTAATCCATTGGCTGCTCTCTTATTTCCAGAGTTCTTTCCACTATTTGGACCCCTTGTTCCATAACCGCTTTGCAGTTTGGAGGTTCCAAGGCTCTATCCCCTAATGCCATTCATTGGGAACCAAATGAGCCATTTTGTCTTATCCCAGCCGCGCCACTTCCACTCATCACTGATTCTGATGAATTATTTGGACTTGTTCCAACTATTCCATAAAGAACATATGAGGCTAGAGCGTTTAGGGGACACCGGGTGGGGGGAGAACAAAAGCGTGAGAACCCCTATGTCCTTCCAACTAGGATGGCCAAATAAGGTAAGGTCGTCCATGTTTCTGAATATCAATTTAGCCCAAGAGGACTCACTATTGCTCCAAGCCTTGATAATCCACTTTGCCGCGAGATTGTCAGCCAACCCAACGATATCCAAAATACACAAGCCCCCTAAGTCTTTCGAGCTAATGCAAGTTTCCCATTTGATTTTGGGAATCCCCCTCCTGTTGGGGTCCCGAGTCCAAACGAAGTTTCTACAGATTCTTTCCACTTTGGCCAACTCTTTCTCCTTAGGTCTCCAACACGAGATGAAGTAAATAGTTGTTGAAAGCATAAATGTGTTAACAACTATAGCACGTCCTGCCAAGTTGACTTGCATACCTTTCCAATGATTTAGTTTGCTATCCAGCTTGGCTAGCACCGAGTTCCATCGTTGGTCCATTGTAATGTCGAAGCCCATCGGAATGCCAAGGAGATGGAAGACTTCACCTATAGGGATAACTTGACACCCGTGATCTAACAACAATTGGGGTGGAGAACCACGGATTGCTCTGAAAGCAGTTTTAATATGGTTGATTTTGGTGTTGAGGCAACTCCAGAACACCTCAATGTTGTTCATATCATTATGTACAAAGGCAGTCATTTCATCGGCAAAGATTCTAGCAATCATTTGGTAGTGATTTACAAGTAGGAAAATACCCTTGAGATTGCCAGAGTCCATGTGCTGCTTTATTAGGCGATTGAGGCCGTGCGAGGCGATAGCGAAGAGTAGTGGAGCTAGAGGGCAGCCTTGCCTTATAGATCTTTTTAAACGTATGGGCTCAGAGAGCGTAGCCTGGATATTTATTCTAGTTGAAGCATTTCCAAGAAAAGGGGAAACCATCTTCGTGAACGTTTGCTTGCATCCAAGGTCTTTGAGTGATTGAAGAATAAAGTGCCATTCCAATCTATCATACGCTTTGTCGAAGTCAATCTTAATGAATATCAGACCTTGTGCAGACTCCTCAACAAACGCAACGCCTTCCCAAATATCGACAATTGCTTCAAGTATACATCTATCTTTGATAAAACCTTTATGGTCCTCACAAACCCATCACTTTAAATGACCATCAAACCTTGATGGTCCTCACAAATCCATCACTTTAAATGACAAGAGATTTTGCTGGCGATAACTTAGGCAATTATCTGGTATCTAGTTTGCAGCATGGTAATCGGCCGCCAATTTTAAATTTTGTTCTTATCTCCCCTTTTGTGCATTACGTTGATGACATGATTATTAAGACACCCAGGGAGGGAGTCGAAGGAGAGAGCCTCTTGCCACACCAAACATAGTGGGGTGGCCAGCTCATGCTTGAAGGACTTGAAGAGCTCATTGGTGAGGCCATCAGGAGCCGAAGCTTTCCCATTGGGAAGAGCATCAATAACCTCGATAATTGCATTCTTAGAAATGTTAGCATCCAACAGAGAATTCATGTTCTGAGGGATTCTAGATTGAGCAACCCTCAAGATGGTTGCCAAGGAGTCACGCCTGTGCGCGGAAAGAGGAGTCAAGAGCCCAAGAAGATGGGTAAAGTGCTCAACGATGATAGATCTTCTCTCAACTTGTGTGCTACATTCGATCCCATTGTTATCGCCCAAGAAGGAGATAGATTCCCTAGCTTTTTTCTTTTTCAGGATGTTACACATCTTTTTCGATGGTGTGTCGACCTTCCCTGCCCACCAATCTTTGAAGAATATTTGAAGATTTTTCCTTTGAACTTCCTCCTTGAATCTTAGTCTTCCCCTGATTTTAAAAAGACCTTTTTGCCATTTCAAGTTACCTTTATTCACTTCTTCTTGAAGACCAGAGAGCCTCTGGTACACAATTTCTCTTCTTCTTTTTTGGATATCTCTTATAGCCTTATGAGTCCTGATCAGAATTTGTCAAGTTCTTTTGCACCGCGGGGGAGTAGGCTTCGGGGGAACCTCCATTAAAAAACACAATTTCTTGCTAAATCTGAACCTCGGGGAGTAGGCTTCGGCTGAACCTCCATGAAAAAAAATATATAAAGGAGTTGCAAAGATGAAGCAAGAGAGGATAGAACTATGGATAAGCTACCTTTCAGCACGTTACCTTTGAGAATGGCGAGTTCTCACAGAAGGCATAAGCGTGGCACAATCATACAGGAAATACATTTTCCACAATTAACCAACAGATTGATCTCATCATTTTGTATCTTGGAGCTTATGGTTTCAAAACATATATGTATGCATCTGAATTTATGCATGTATGTATGTATTTGTTTGTATGTACATTTCATGTATTTATGTATGCATGTACGTATATCTTTATGAAAGTACATAACTATGTAGCCATGTATGTATGTAGTCATATAATATGCATGCATGCATGTATGTGTGCAGAGACAGTGCATGTACGCATCCATGTCAAGCTATTTATAAAAATAAGAAAAAAGAAAGAAAGGGAGAAGTATAAGTTATGTATGTGTTATGTATGTATGCATGTATGTATGTATGTATGTGTGTGTGTATAGATGTATGAATGTGTGTATGTATGTGTGTATATATGTATCTATGTATGTATGCATGTATGTAGGTATGTATGTATGTACATATTTCTTAATGCATGCATGTATGTATCACTATATGTATGTATGCATGCATGTACGTATGTGTGTATGAATCTGTCCATTTTTTTGTCTATGTATCTACCTACTTATCTATCGGTCTATCTACTTATCTATCTATCTATCCATCTATATATCTACCTACCTATCTATCTATCTATTTATCTATCTATCTATCTATCTATCTATCTATCTATCTATCTATCTCTCTATCTATTTATCTGTCTCTCTATCTATTTATCTATCTATTTATCTGTCTATATAGCTATCTATCTATCTATTTATCTATCTATCTATCTATCCATCTATCTATCTATCTATCTATCTATCCATCTATTCCAATTGAAAGCACCATATTGATGAGACATTCAATTATCATGAGTGGTTTAAAGGATGATTCCATATATACCATTACGAAAGAATCAATAGTCAATTAGGGTACTATTATACACATTGGTGGAGTTCTAGGTAATTCGCATTGTTTTTCGCACGATTTGAAAGTGATATTATCATGAGAAATCCTTAAGCTACATAAATAAAATGGGAGACTTGCAAGCATAATATGAAGTTTTCTATCAATTGTAATGAAGTACTTGCATAAATACATTTCCTCTTGTATGTTCAATTACATCATTGATTTTGTGGCTGTTTTCACCCTTTTAAAAATTCTCAAAATATCTCCTTGTAGGTCATCTATCTCTTAATTTTGTAAAATATTTTCTTTAGTTCATACATATATAGTGGATATTGCATTCATCCATAGAATTCACATAGTGTACAATTCTCAAGTAAAGCAATTAGACTTGCTCGATAGAAAGGAACATTTCATTGTAATTCTAGTGACTTACAAAAAAAAATTCTGATTTCTCCTCATTCTTCTAATTCACTCAAATACTATGGGATCCGATGTAACAAACATATTCATTGAAGGAAAAAGTCCTTCTAAATATCTAAAATTCAAATGGATTTTCAATATATGCTTTTCTTTGAGAATTAGGAGGCACGTTTAGAAGAAATGATAGTTCATTAAGTTGTGCACATGCGAGCTTGAACACTCACTCTTTTAATAAGATCACATTCTTAGTCTATATATTCATGGAAAATGCACTCTCTCTGTTTTATCATATTTCTACCTGTAGTTAGGCATATTTGTACACACACAAGATGAGTGAATTCTAGTATAGTCTATATAAACCTAAGATTTGTTTCTTTTCATTCAACTTTGGTCTGCTCTCAATCATGCTTTCAAGATTTTCTTAATTTCAAAGGTGTGCAAAGTTTGGAGCTTAAGTTTTTACTCGGGTTCATTCCCTATCAAATCTCTAGATGTGGTTAAATTAAAGAAATAACTCCATGAATCCCATCATTTTAGGATTCAAAGTCCCCACATACACGGTATTTCGATGTTGCAAAGCTTTGGAGACATCTAACCTATGGTTGAGGAAGAGATTGGAGTTGTATAACATATCACATGAGCATTTACACAAAGAAAGTAAATTCAAAGAAACAAAGGAGGTTGCAAAGATGAAGCGAGTGGATATAGAGCTATTATACAACCTACCATTCAATACATATTCTCTGAGCATGGTGAGTCCTCATGGATAGTATCATGGTGGAACAACGATATAGGAAACACATTTTACACAACATACCTAAAGGAAAGCAACATAAGCCCGATCCTAGCTCTTTGAATATGTAAAATAGACCTTGTACGCTTGTTGTTTGTTCAATAAACCCAATCGTTACTTTTGAACATGAACAAGAAACATTTAATGCAACATAGATAACATGCACCTTTAACAGCTCACAAAAAGCTTCTAAATATGGATGGAAGTTATGAGTTCAAACACTCAAAGCAACCACCACAATTACAATTGGAAACATCCGTCTTATGGGAGTGTCATACATAGGGTTGACTTGCTAAAATGCATAATATCCCTAATTTATATCAAGCAATAAAGGAGCAATAGCCTTAAAACAGATTGGATGCCATTCCGATATTGCAGGGATACATAGAAGATGACCCCGAGATTGTAAGATTTCTTGAAATCTACTAAACCAAATGCCTTCGATATTTGAACAAACAAACTAGACAGTGACACCTACTTAAACATTTGATTTGGAGCTTTATAATAACAAGAGTAGCAACCTTTGCAATGTGGGATCCAATGTAACAAACATATTCATTGAAGGAAAATGTCTTTCAAAATTTCTAAACTTCAAAATCGATGTTCAACATATGCTTCTCCTTGAAAATTAGGGGGCACTTTTTGAAGAGCTTATAGTTCATTAACCTGTATACATACGAGCTTGAACATTCACTGTTTTAATGAGATCACATTGTTAGTGTGTGTTCATGGAAAACCGACTCTCTCTATTCTGCCGCATTCCCACCTATAGCTAGCCATATTTCTACACACACATGATGAGTGAATTCTAGCATAGTCTATATAAACATAAGGCTTTTTTCTTTTCATTCAACTTTGGTTTGTTCGCAATCATGCGTTCAAGTTTTTTGTTATATTTCAAATGTGGCCAAAGTGTGGAGCTTGAATTTTGGCTAGGCTTCATTTCATATGCAATCCGATCATTGTACGATTCAAACTTCCCACATACATGGTATTATGATGTAGCGTTGGAGACCTCTAATCTATGGTTGAGAAAGATATTGGAGTTTTACAACATGTCACATGAGCTATTACACAAAGAAAGTAAATTCAAAGAAACAAAGGAGGTTGCAAAGATGAAGCGAGAGGATATAGAACTATGGGACGACCTACCTTTCAACACATATACTTTGAGCATGGGGAGTCCTCCTAGAGGGTATCACGGTTGAAAAATGATATAGGAAACATGTTTTACATAGCACACCTAAAGCAAAGCAGCATAGGACCAACCCTAGTTCTTTGAATATGTAAAATACGCCTTGTAGGCTCGTTTTTAGTACAATAAAACCCAACGGCTACTTTCAAACATCAGGAGGAACAATTTGATGCAAAATAGATAACTTGCACGTTGACAAGCCCACAAAAACCTTGGCAAGCTAGAGGGCATTACAAATGAGGCCGATAAATGTATTATCTCCCTCATGTGGGACCCATTTGGGTTTCAACTTGTTGTTTTCGAGGAGATAAATACAATGATGTCTAAACGGTGTAGATCTCTTATCTCGAGAGATTATTTTACCTAGAAGAAACAAGGATTTCTCGATCGACCATTCCTTAGGAGTTTCGCCAAAAATGACAGCACATCGCTCCCTCCAAATCTTCGAAAGAGTCTCACCCTAATGGCATTCCACAGCCTCGATGAGCAGCCGACCACCTCATCCAACAGCATCTGTTTCCAATTGATTTGGTTTGTGAGTCTGAATACCTGCATCACATGACACCACATAACACCGGACTTGGGGCAATCAAAGAACATGTGAGCTAAATCTTTGATGCATCGATGGTAGCACTTGCACCATGGCAGCACACCACAGATGTTGTTAGCCCTTGCATTGGACCAGATGACCTTATGCCAGATTTGCCACATGAGAAAAGACTTTTTGATCTCAATTACGGGGTGCCAAATAGACATGAACTTTACTTCCCATCAAAGTTTGGTCCAAGAAAGGAACCACCTCTTGTTAAGGGTGTGATGAACATCTAAGTCCTCTTTGAAGTTGGAGATTCTGGATATTTTCTTACCATTGCTCCAATTGAGGCCCTCAAGGCAAGGAAGATCTTGTCGGCAGAGAAGGCGGGTAGTTGAGCGGTCCCACGCTAAACACCTGCCTTGAAGAAGAGTCCATTCCTCGAGGGTAACTCTATGTCTCGGGTCTAAGTCTTCGAACCTAATCCACTAGCTGGTCTCTTGTTTCCGGAGCTGTTTTCAAGGTTTGAACCCCTTCTTCCATAACCTCTTTGCAGTTTTGAGGTTGCAAGGCACCACCCCCCCTAATGCCACTGATTGGGAACCAAATGAATCATTTTTTCTTATCCCAGGAGCCTGCTTCCACTCATCACTCATTCTGATGAATTGTTTGGCCTTGTTCCAACTCTTCCATAAAGAACACATGAGGCTAGAGCCTTTAGCGGACACCGGGTTGGGGAAGAACAAAAGTGTGAGAATCCCTATGTCCTTCCAACCAAGATGGCCAACTAAGGTAAGGTCGTCCATGTTTCTGAATATCAAGTTAGCCCAAGAGGACTCACTATTGCTCCCAGCCTTGATAAGCCACTTTACCGCGAGCTTGTCAGCCAACCCAACGATATCGAAAATACCCAAGCCCCCTGAGTCTTTCGAGCTAATCCAAGTTTCCCATTTGATTTTAGGAATCCCCCTCCTGTTGGGGTCCCCAATCCAAAGGAAGTTTCTACAGATTCTTTCCGCTTTGGCCAACTCCTTCTCCTTAGGTCTCCAACACGAGAATAAGTAAATAGTCGTTAAAAGCATAAATGTGTTAACAACCATAGCATGTCTTGCCAAGTTGACTTGCATACCTTCCCAATGATTTAGTTTGCTATCCAGCTTGGCTCACACCTAGTTCCATCGTTGGTCCATTGGGATGTCGAAGCCCATCGGAATGGTGAGGAGACGGAAGACTTGATCTCTAGGGATAACTTGACACCCCTGATCTAAAAACATTTGGGGTGGAGGTCCACAGTTTGCTCTGAAAGCAATTTTAGCATGGTTGATTTTTTAACATGACGCCACACAAAAGGTGTCGAGGCAACTCTAGAACGCCTCAATGGTGTTCATATCATTATGTACAAAGGCATTCATATCATCGGCAAAGAGTCTATCAATCATTTGGCCGTGATTTAGAGGTAGGGAAAGACCCTTGAGATTGTCAGAGTCCATGTGATGCTTTAATAGGCGATTGAGGCCGTGCGAGGTGATAGCGAAGAGTAGTGGAGCTAGAGGGCAGCCTTGCCTTATAGATCTTTTTAAACGTATGGGATCCGAGAGCTTACCATTGATGAGTGGAAACCATCTTCGTGAACTTTTGGGTGCATCCAAGGTCTTTTCGTGATTAAAGAATCAAGTCCCATTCTAATCTATCCAATTGGGTGCATCCAAGGTCTTTTAGTGATTAAAGAATCAAGTCCCATTCTAATCTATCATATGCTTTGTCGAAGTCGATCTTAATGAATATCAGATCTTGTGCAAACTCCTCAGCAAACGCAAGGCCTTCCCAAATATCGACAATTGCTTCAAGTATACATCTACCTTTGATAAAATCTTTTTTTTCTCACCAATCCATGACTTCAAATGATAAGAGATTTTGTTGGCAATAACTTTGGCAGTTATCTTGTATCCAGTTTGTAGCATGGTAATCGGCCGCCAATTTTCAATTTTGTTGTTGTCTCCCCTTTGTGAATTAACTTGATGACACCATTATTAAGACACCCAGGGAGGGCGCCGAAGGAGAGAGCCTCTTGCCACACCAAACGTAGTGGGGTGGCCACCTCATGTTTGAAGGACTTGAAGAACTCATTGGTGAGGCCATCAAGACCCGCACTTTTCCCATTGGGAAGAGCATTAATAACCTCGATAATTTCGTTCTTAGAAATGTTAGCATGCAACAGAGAATTCATGTTCTGAGGGATTCTAGATTGAATAACCCTTGAGATGGTTGCCATGGAGTCACACCTATGCGGGGAAAGAGGAGTCGAGGCCCCGAGAAGATGGGTAAAGTGCTCAACAATGATAGATCTGTTCTCAGCTTCTGTGCTACATTCGATCGCATTCTTATCAACCAAGAAGGGGATAGATTCCCTAGCTTGTTTCTTTTTGAGGATTTTACACATCTTTTTTGATGGATTGTCGGGCTTCCCCGCCCACCAATCTTTGAAGAATATTTGAAGATTTTTCCATTGAAACTCCTCCTTGAATCTTAATCTTGGCCTGATTTTCGAAAGACCTTTTTGCCATCGAAGGTTACCCTTGTTCCTTTTTTCTCCAAGACGTGAGAGCCTCCGGTACACCATTTCTCTTCTTTTTTTTTCGAATGTCTCTTATAGCCTTATGAGTCCTGATCAGAATTTATTGAGTCCTTCCCACCGCAGGGGAGTAGGCTTTAGGGGAACCTCCATTAAAGAAAACAATCTCTTGCTAAATCTGAAGCTCGGGGGAGTAGGCTTCGGCTAAACCTCCATTAAAAAAATATATATAAAGGAGTTGCAAAGATGAAGCAAGAGAGCATAGAACTATGGATAAGATACCTTTCAGCACGTATCCTTTGAGCATGGCGAGTTCTCACCGAAGGCATAAGGGTGGCACAATCATACAGGGAATACATTTTCCTTAATTTACCAACAGATTGATCGCATCATTTTGTATCTTGGATCTTGTGGTTTCAAAACATATATGTATGCATCTCAATGCATGCATGTATGTATGTATTTGTTTGTATGTACAGTTTCATGCATTTATGTATGCATGTACGTATATCTTTATGAAAGTACGTAACTATGTAGTCATGTATGTATGTAGTGATATAATATGCATGCATGTATGTGTGCAGAGACAGTACATGTACCATGGATACGCATCCATGGCTAGATATTTATAAAAATAAGAAAAAAGAAAGAAAGGGAGAAGTATAAATTAGTACAGAGATTGCCTTACGTGTTACTAAAGAAGTTACTATGCATCTATGCACATATGCATGTATGTATGCACATGTTGCACATATGTTTGGACATGTGCATGTATGCATGTATGTATTTATGTATGTGTTATGTATGTATGCATGTATGTATGTGTAATAAAGTAAGTCTATGATCCAAGGGTTTGGTCAGTTCAGACAGATCTGAAATCGGACACCGTTTGGTCATCCGTGTGTATGACCAAAGATCTCGAGTTTAGACTTACTAGGAGGTCTTGTGCTTTTGTGAACAAGTGATCTACTTAGCTTAGTGGTTAAGTGTCAAGGATGTGAAGGAGGAGATCTTGGATTCAATCCCCATGGGAGACATGGGGAGAGTATTTTGCCCAAAGATCTCTAGAGCCTTCTAGAAGCATCCACTTGAGTTAACTCGAGTTAACTGGGACACTTGGCGTACATGTAGTTACATGGCTGACATTTGGATGGTTAGTATCCACCTGCTCAAGAAGGCAGTCCCCTGGAGAGAGCTATATATAGAGGCATTTGGTTGGGAGGAGAGTGATCTCTCTAGCATGTGGTGGTCGTAATCCTTGTTCTCTTACATTGGTATCAGAGCCATCTCCATAGCTCTCTTCATCATTTTGCTCCTAAGTCCTTGCGTGCATAACTCTCTAAAGGCGACTCCATCTTGCTCGGATCCGTCTCGGGGTTTCATCCCGCACCACATGAGTCATGGCGGCGTTGGCTACAGCTCAAAGCGGAGATCATCAAAATAATTATCCTTTGCTGTGCAGAGCAAAGGACTTGAACCCCCGCCCTCATTTCATGGAGTCTTAAGTCTGTCGCCTATCCACAAAGCTCACAAACGCTAACAAATACTTGGCGGCACTTTATACGTATTTAAAGTGTGGCTGAAGACATCCAGGAGCTAAGAGTAGCAAAAGCTGAGCGTTAAACTCTGTCGTCAGCTCGAGGAGATTCGAGTTCAGAACCTCTCGTTTAGCGCCCAGACTATTACGCCGTGGCAGTTTATAGTGATCTAGCTTTTCGGCTGAAAAAGCTTACATCTAGGAGCAAATTATGAATATCATCTCTACTGCGAGCCCGCACAGATTCGAACCCAGAGTTTCTACTTGTCGGAGCGCTGCCTTATCCACAAGCCCACAAGGTTCACGTTACACGTGTGCAACTGCAAATATATTTTGTGTAATGAGCGTTGAAGAGTACTACGGAAAAGGTCAAAAAATATGAGGTTTGATCACGAGGGGGCCAGGATTCGATCCCAAAACCTGCAAGCTGACAAGTATCTCGCACATCCAAGTTGGCGGCGCTAGACTCTAAAGTACTTCGGCATTCTAATCTATACTGAAGTTTAAACTGTAGAGCGACAGAATCGAACCCGAACGTTGTCACTACTACATTTATTTGGCGGACATATAGAGACGTTAGCAGAGCCGAGGCTTGAACCTACATCGTCAATAGAAGAGACTTATACTCTATCCAT
Organism: Ceratopteris richardii; assembly: GCA_020310875.1. Classification (NCBI taxonomy): domain Eukaryota; kingdom Viridiplantae; phylum Streptophyta; class Polypodiopsida; order Polypodiales; family Pteridaceae; genus Ceratopteris; species Ceratopteris richardii. The sequence goes on along the minus strand of CM035426.1, from coordinate 18,970,416 downwards.
GAGATCAAGCCAAGCCAAAGAAAGTTAAAGTTTTTGAGCAAAGTTTGAAGGAAGAGGAGCTATGGAGTGAAGATCCGGAGATGCTCACTAAAGCCTTAAAGGATAGTGAATAACTTCTGGCAAGGATCAAGGGAAGGACGTAGCTCTATGTGGAGCTAAGTATTTTCCAAGTTATGTTTTCATTTTGATATTTGTTTGCTCGAATGCTTTCATTTAGGATGCATTAATTAGGACTAAAAGCATAGTCCAATTATGATTATTTCAATATGAAAGCTAATTAGAGGACTAAACAATATTGAAATGACACAAAAGTATGTAAAGTACTTTTTAGTTTTCGGTATGCAATTGAAATTTCTATTTCCATTCATGAAAAGATTATTTGTGCATAAAAGAATGTTTTGTGCACATCAAGTTCGCACTTGCTTGGGAAAGGTAGCTAATTCTCTAGTTCACACACTTGAATAAATACCTTTTGCCAGAATAGCAAGCAGGTTGTTTTTGCATGGATGCTTGTTTGCATACCTAATAAGCTCAAGATTTGCTTAAGTTCATTGCACTTGCATGAACTCACATGCATTTGCACCCAAGAATGGGCATTTGCATACATGAACATGCATTTGCATGCAAGTAGATGCATGAGCATACGCATGATCTTTTGGTAAGTAGCTGAACACATATATTTTCATTCCTTTCTTTTTCTAACTTGACTTAGCTAGGTGGAAAAAAATAGAAAATTACCTAGTTGCAAGGATCTTGACCATCATGCAACTAAGTATCTAGCCTATTTTTTCCCAAAAAGTGATACATAGGTACCACTTAGTAGGAGTCTTTTTGAGGAAAAGAAAGCATGTTGAAAGTAAGTATTCATCTTTTCTTGTCATTAAAGATGCAAAGAAAATAGAGCTACCATCCAATGAGCATGCTTAGTCGTACTATTCCTTGTTATTGATCTTCGAGGGCTAACTTTCCTCCTGTGTCTCACTTCAATGAATCCTTCTGAATCCGTCTCAACAACGCGAGTTCCCTCTTCTTCCTCCATTGGAGGGGGATGACCCCGAGTGTCATCTAGGGGGAGAGGGTCTAGGGTCCCATTTGGTTTGAGCTTGTTTTTACTGGTACTTCTCTTCAGGGGGCAGTCTTTGATCCTATGACCTTGATGCCCGCACCGGAAGCACGTGTTTGGCAAATTCTTGTAAGTAAGCTCTTGTGTCGAGGTCTTACCATCTCCACAGTTTATGGAGATCTTCGAGGGAAGGACCTGGTTCAGGTGTGTTTCAACGCAGATCTGTGGATGCCATCTTGCATTGAAAGAATGTTGAGCACCATCGTAGATTAACCCCCCAACATCCTGTCTTGCGGCCATCGGGCGACCGATCGGTGAGACGATTTCACGAAGAAATCCATACATGAAGAAAGGCAGATTGGGAAGCTCCACCCAAAGCGGGTAACGAAGAGGCTTTGATCTATTCGGGACAAAGTCTGGGGTGCACTTAAAAAGGCAAAGGGTGGACTGGCCCACTTGCCAGGAGCCGGCTTGCAGGGCTTGGAAAGCCATCTCTTCGTTCTCAAATACTAGAAGCAGGTGATTCGCCGGCAGGAATTGACATTTGCCAGGAAGTTATATGCACTCTCCTCTTCTTCGACCAGGAAGAACTCATTCTTCCCCTCCTGTCTCCATGACAAGACCCTTCCGTTGTCGGCATTCTCCATCATTAAGTCTTCTCCCTCGGAAATGAACGGCCTGGACTCCCGAGTCCTGTACCGGAATCTATAGAAGGGACCTTGTTCGGACAGACGAACACAGTAGGTGGACATATCCTCGTTCCACTCGGGTGATAGGAAGCCCGGCATCCCGGAACCCACGAATTGCAACTTATACACCTCGCTAGCATATTAGCCAGGCTGCGAGCACCTGCTCCAGTACAGGAACACAGGTTCCCTGCCCTTCCGCCCTTCCAGACATCTTTCCTCTACCGCTTCGGCTGTCGCTATTGTAATCACTACAGTCATAGCCAGAAATGCGAGTCTCTCGGTGCACCTGTTGACAGTCGTGAAAGTCGTGAGACAACGATGACGCACCAAGAACACGATGGAAAAACTGTTATTGATTCAGAACTACGTGGTAGTTTTATACATGTGTAGCCGATTGTTAAGCCCGACTTCATTGGATATCATGGGACTAGCTTGTGAATGTAATATCATACGTGGCAATACAATTTATTATTCCAACACACCCCCCTTAATTGTAGGGCTAAGAGACAATTTGTTTGCAGTACAAAATAAGGTGCATTGAAAGCTCTAAATATGAAGTTCATAACTAAACTGTGTAAAAGGCGTGTGAACAGTTTTAAAGCTTATCCGAATGTTATGGTTGATCATTGCTTTGCTTCCGTTGTGATTGCTCTTGAGTGAAGCATCATTGGTTGTTGAAAGATTGGAGTTGATTGGTGAAGCCTTGAGGTTTGCTTGATAGCTTCTTTGCACAGGCTTGAGGACTGTAGTGTTGACATACACCATCCCCTCCTTTTTTCACACCAATCCGATTTGGGTTCGAGAGTAGAACATTGTTAAGCACGACTTGGTAAAATTGATGAGCATCATATGGCCATGACTGAACGGTTACCATGAGAGCTTGACTTTCCATAGGTGTCAGGTTTGAATCTGGGGCCGTGAACGGGTCTGCCACATTTTGAGCATTTTCCAAAGATTGGCGTGATCCGTTCCATTACATGGACATATTTGAGTTCTGGGCAGTCGTTGCTTTCACTTTCAGTGCCACCTTGGTTGATTTGTTTTACTACTCCCTCTCTCTCTCCCTCTCTCTCTCTCTCTCCCTCGCGGTCTCTCTCTCTCTCTCTCTCTCTCTCTCTCTCTCTCTCTCTCTCTCTCTCTCTCTCTCTCTCTCTCTCTCTCTCTCCCGCTACCCGCATGACCCCTCCCTCTTCTCTCTCTCTCTCTCTCTCTCTCTCTCTCTCTCTCTCTCTCTCTCTCTCTCTCTCTCTCTCTCTCTCTCTCTCTCTCTCTCTCTCTCTCTCTCTCTCTCTCTCTCTCTCTCTCTCTCTCTCTCTCTCTCTCTCTCTCTCTCTCTCTCTCTCTCTCTCTCTTTGTCTCTCTTTGTCTTTGTCTCTCTCTCTGTCTCTCTCTCTCTCTCTCTCTCTCTCTCTCTCTCTCTCTCTCTCTCTCTCTCTCTCTCTCTCTCTCTCTCTCTCTCTCTCTCTCTCTCTCTCTCTCTCTTCCTCTCTCTCCCCTCCCTGCCACCCCCCCCTCTCAGTTCCGCCCAGTTCTGCCCCTCACCACCCCACCCAGTTCCGCCCCCTCCCGCCCCCCCTAGTTCCGCCCAGTTCCGCCCCTCACCACCCCGCCCAGTTCCGTCCCCTCCCGCCCCCACCCAGTTTCGCCCCCTCCCCCCTCTGCCCCCGCACTCCCCCGCCACCCCCACCCACCTAGTCCCGCCCACTTTCGCCCCCTCACCCCGCTGCCCCCGCCACCCCCCGCCCCTCTCTGTTCCGCCCAGTTCCGCCCCTCACCACCCCGCCCAGTTCCGCCCCCTCCCGCCCGTGCCCAGTTCCGCCCAGTTCTGCCCCTCACCACCCCGCCCAGTTCCGCCCCCTCCCGCCCCTGCCCAGTTCCACCCCCTCACCCCGCTGCCCCCACACTCCCCTCGCCACCCCCACCCACCTAGTCCCGCCCACTCACGCCCCCTCACCCCGCTGCCCCCGCCTCCCCGCTCACTCTCGCACCCTCGCCCCCGCTCACTCCCACACACTCCACCCCCTCACTCTCTATCTCTCTCTCATGCTCACACACGCACACTCACACATACACATACACACACTCACACACTCACACACGCACACTCACACATACACATACACACACTCACATACGCACACTCACACATACACATGCACACGCCCGCACACTCACACACACACTCTCTCATACACACATACGCACACTCACACATACATAGACACATACATACACACATACGCACACTCATATACACACACACACCCATACATATACATACACACCCACACAATCACACACACACCCACACAATCACACACACACCCACATACATACACACACGCGTACACATTCACACATGCACACCCACACATTGCAACATGTTGAGTCAGCAATGGATCCAATGATGGTTGGTTCAAAGCCAGTGGACTCGGATAATTTGATAAAGAAGCATATAGATAGCACAAGGAGGGAGGATGCTTTCTCTGTCATGAATGTAGGTGTGGTGCTTCGTCTGTGGAGAACTTGGAAGCTTTCATTGCCTCGGGTTCATCCATTCTATGCTGTGAAGTGCAATTGCAATGTACCACTTTTTGGTTCTCTTGTCAGCTCTTGAAGCGGGATTCGAGGTTGCAAGCAAGTTAGAGCTTGATTTGGTGAGAAGCCTGGCCGTAGGTGGAGGTAGAGTTATTTTGCCAATCCTTGCAAGTTGCCCTCTCACATCCTTCATGCTGCCAATCACAACGTTCATCTAACAAAGGGGAGCTTTACAAACTTCACAAGTTGAATCCTCAAGCTGAGATTGTTCTTAGAATCAGGGTTTGTGATTCTGGTGCGAGATGCCTTTTCCAATTAAGGTATTTCTTGGGGCTCTGAGATTGGTGAAGTTACAATCAATATCTACCCTCCCTTTCTCACACTCAAGGGGTGTTTCTAAATCACCAACAACACAAAGTAAGGATCTCAATTTGAATAAAAAAGGGTATGTGATAAAAGTGTGCAGGGTAAAAAGTGGAAGCGGAGAAAAGACTATTGCCACCAACCATTCACGGCGACTACCTATTTTTTGAATCCAATTCAAATCAAGTGGAATATTTGATTTACCCCTTCAGTTTTGGGCAATCCACCGATGCGTGATCAGTGGACATGAAGAATCCGCAAGACCCTCTTGGCCTATTGGGACCTATAAAAACAATGGATTTGTGCTCATTAAGGGTACAACTTTTAGAGTTACATTAGTTCAAATACACATTTGTGTACGTGCAGAAGTCCTCTCTTGCACTTTGTGGTTTCAAGCCTACTGTAGGAGCCACTTTGTAGTGTGGATACAGAGCGTGGGCTTCCTAGTGGAGGGCTAGTAGCACTATAGTGTAAGAGAGTGGCTTGTATTTTCTTGGGAGAGTGATATTGTAAGCCCTATTTTCTAGAGAAATACTCCTCCGCTGGTATTGATCTGTGTTTGTCTGCATAGAGTGCCATGAAGCTCTGAGCATTAGTCTTTGAGCATTGCTTTGACCAATCTTGTAATCATCTTATTTGAATCAAGAAGTGGAGGGTCTTCCTTGATCATTTGTTGTTGATGTTTTCTGGAGTATCTACAACTCTGTGCGATTATTTACCTCTGCCTCCTCACAGAAATGTTAAAGGCTATACTTCCCTAAAGAGAACCCCCCTTGAGTAGGCGACGTACTGGACGTATTTAATCTCTATTCTTGATAAAGGTGGACACCCCAGTACCTCCTCTACAGTTTGGCACGCACGGTGGGACCTTTGCATTTCTGTGAGAGGTATTTTTGCCCTATTACATTGCAAGTAGGTACATGACCCATACAAGAGCAGATAAGGAGTCTCTTCGTGTTCGGAGGAGCCTTAACAAGTTAGCCATAACCACGATTAGTGAGTCTATCTCCCCTCTGCCCTCCCTAAATTTATCTATTGATTTGGGTGCGACACCATTGTCAAAAGAGAGGTATAGGAGAACCTTAGACTTCTCCTCAGATACGTCTGAAGAAACACCAGTACAAATGGTGGATCTCTCTCATTTACTCTCTAGATTAAACATCAAATTCCCTATCTTCAAGGGACAAGCTTATGAGGATGCTGATGATCATGTGAGGAGATTCATCTCTTTATGCCGTGGACGAGGTCTGCAGAATAGAGAGGACGCAATGCTGGCACTCTTTCCATCCACATTGGATGGTCTTGTAGATAAATGGTAAAGTCAATATGCAGATGGCCATTTCACTACATGGGAGGCTCTCAAGGCGGCGTTCTCACAGACATTCCGACCAAGTGATTCCTCGGAAAGAGCTCTAGATCAGCTAGAGAACTTGAAGCTGAGATCAGGTGAATCTTTTCATGAACTTCACACTAGAACAAAAGCACTTGTTGCACGTCTGCCACATGCTCCAGGTGACTTCTTGGTTAAAAAGTGGATAGAAAAAGCTTTGCCCAGGTCATCTCAATAAAGCTTCGTGAGTCTCTTAGATTGGATGCAACCCTCAATGATTTTGTTGCAGCGGCATCACGCATAGAAGAAGCAAGGCAACATTTTGAAGAGGATACACAAAGAAATTATGCTGCAGACCTGGATCCTATTGGGCAACTGAGGAAGGAATTGGAGGCATTGAAAATGCAACAAAATCAACAAGAAGAGAAGGTCTTGCCACCACTGCGTCACACTGATGATGAAGTAGCTCAACTTCGCCGGGAGTTAGAAGATTTGAAGACCACTCAGGATATAAGGAGACAAATTTGGTGTACAATCTGTAACAACAATGGACATTCCAATGCTAATTGCCCTATTAAGGTAAGCTGTCAATTCTGTGGAAAGGATGGTCATGAAGCTAGGGATTGCTACTACCTCAAGGGTACACAGCAAAGAGGTAACCCTCAAACTTTGGATTCATATTATGCTAGTACTTCAACTACATCTAATAGAGAGGAGAATCGGCCTGCAAAGCCTAGATATAATAGACCTTTGATGTGCTATCGCTGTGGTGAGTATGGCCACATGCAAAATCGGTGTTCCCTCCAAGAAGATGCACCTCCTTGTCAACATTGTCCAGAGGCCAAGGATCATTATACCAAAGATTGCCCAAGAGGTCGTCCTGCTCCAATCCACATGATTGCAGTCTCTCCACATGAAGAAGGGAAAATCACTCAGTCTTATGCCGTTTCATCCTCTGCAATGCTCATGATGACTAGAGCTAGGCAAGCAGCTGCAACCCATAGAGATGAACAACAAGGATTTCAGGATAAAGAGGAGGAAAAGAAGTCTGGATGGAAGGACCAAGTAGAAATTGAAGGAGCTTATGATAAGATGGCTATTTCTCTAAAGGGCCAACCAACCAGTCTGCAAGAAGACACTCATAAGGTAGACATTGAGCAGATCTTGAAAGGTATACATCATAAGGTTAGTCTATACGAACTTATCAAAATGGATTCAAAAATAAGAAGTGACTTACTAAAGATTATACACTCTGCTCACTTGGTCCAATCACCTAGTATAGATGGTTTCATGGTTGATTTTCCCCCTGCACCTTTAGCAGACTACCAAAGCTCAAGATTATCTGTTTGTGTAAAGGATGAAGCTCTCACAGGTGTGATCATAGATGGAGGCTCTAGTATCAATCTGATGCCAGATTTTACAATGAAGAAACTGAAATTGAACCCCACCAAGTTGGCACCATTAACGGTTACATTAGCAAATGAACATCGGGTTGCGCCACTTGGCATTATTGAAAAGGTACTGATGGTAGTACAGGACTACCACTTTGTTCTAGATTTTGTTGTTATTGCACTTCCACAGGAGACTTCTTACCCTTTACTCCTGGGGAGACCTTGGCTGAGACAAGCAAAAGCTTTGCAAGATTTGGGCAAAAATAAACTACGGATTTCAACAAGTACCAATAGCCAACTGCAACTACATTTGGAAGAAGGATTCGACTCAGGAAAAACTACAAATCAGGGTTTGTGATTCTGGTGCGAGATGGCTTTTCCAATTAAGGTATTCCTTGGGGCTTTGAGATTGGTGAAGTTACAATCAATATCTACCCTCCCTTTCTCACACTCAAGGGGTGTTTCTAAATCACCGGCAACACAAAGTAAGGATCTCAATTTGAATACAAAAGGGTATGTGATAAAAGTGTGCAGGGCAAAAAGTGGAAGCGGAGAAAAGACTATTGCCACCAACCATTCACAGCGACTACCTATTTTTGTGAATCCAATTCAAGTCAAGTGCAATATTTGATTTACCCCTTCAATTTTGGGCAATCCACCGGCGCGTGATCAGTGGACGTGAAGAATCGGCAAGACCCTCCTGGCCTATTGGGGCCTATAAAAACAATGGATTTGTGCTCATTAAGGGTACAATTTTTAGAGTTAGATTAGTTCAAATACACATTTGTGTACGTGCAGAAGTCCTCTCTTGCACTTTGTGGTTTCAAGCCTACTGTAGGAGCCACTCTGTAGTGTGGATACAGAGCGTGGGCTTCCCAGTGGAGGGCTAGTAGCACTATAGTGTAAGAGAGTGGCTTGTATTTTCTTGGGACAGTGATATTGTAAGCCCTATTTTCTAGAGAAATTCTCCTCCGCTGGTATTGATCTGTGTTTGTCTGCATAGAGTGCCATGAAGCTCTAAGCATTAGTCTTTGAGCATTGCTTTGACCAATCTTGTAATCATCTTATTTGAATCAAGAAGTGGAGATTCTTCCTTGATCATTTGTTGTTGATGTTTTCTGGAGTATCTACAACTCTGTGCGATTATTTACCTCTGTCTACTCAGAGAAATGTTAAAGGGTATACTTCCCTAAAGAGAACTCCCCTTTAGTAGGCGACATACTGGACGTATTTAATCTCTATTCTTGATAAAGGTGGACACCCCAGTACCTCCTCTACAAAGACAGTAGCATTATTCCCCCGTGCAAGGCAAGAAAAGCAGCAATGGGAAATTCCAGGATCAAAAGGTAGGGTACACAGTGAAGTGTGCTGACGTAGATGCACAGGAAAGTTATCCACCATAGGTAGTTGGAGGTTTGAAGGTACAATACCCAAGGGATGTCCATGCCAAATTATTGCATCATCTGTAAACTCAAAAATGAAATAGAGATAATGAGCAGAAGGATCGCTTACTAGAGAGAGCAGTACAGTTGATTCATTGGTGAAGAAATTGCGAGGTAATATGTTCCTCATTGGTGTAGGGGTTAGCTGGAATCGGCACTCAATATGCACTGGGGTGAGGTCATTTCTGTTCTCAAAAGTAGAGGGAAAGGTCGGGGTCCCGCTATCGTGCAGAGCCGCCATGGTGGCAATCGTGGCAAGATTTGAGCCCACATTGTTGGGTAGCATACCGTTGATACGTAGACGTCACAAAAACCCTGAGGAGTGGTGTGGAGCAGGCAATCGACCTATTCGGCTATGTATAAATTAGAAGGCACGTTTAGAAGAAATTATAGTTCATTAAGTTGTGCACATGCGAGCTTGAACACTCACTCTTTTAATAAGATCACATTCTTAGTCTATCTATTCATGGAAAATGCACTCTCTCTGTTCTATCATATTTCTACCTGTAGTTAGGCATATTTGTACACACACAAGATGAGTGAATTCTAGTATAGTCTATGTAAACCTAAGATTTGTTTCTTTTCATTCAACTTTGGTCTGCTCTAAATCATGCTTTCAAGATTTTCTTATATTTCAAAGGTGCGCAAAATTTGGAGCTTAAGTTTTTACTCGGGCTCATTCCCTATGAGATCTCTGGATGTGGTTAAATTAAAGAATTCATTCCAAGAACCCCGTCATTTTAGGATTCAAAGTCCCCACATACATGATATTCCGATGTTGCAAAGTCTTGGAGACATCTAACCTATTGTTGAGGAAGAGATTGGAGTTGTATAACATATCACATGAGCAATTACACAAAGAAAGTAAATTCAAAGAAACAAAGGAGGTTGCAAAGATGAAGCGAGTGGATATAGAGCTATGGTACAGCCTACCTGTCAATACATATTCTTTGAGCATGGTGAGTCGTCATGGATAGTATCATGGTGGAACAATGATATAGGAAACACATTTTACACAACATACCTAAAGGAAAGCAGCATAAGCCCGATCCTAGCTCTTTGAATATGTAAAATAGACCTTGTACGCTTGTTGTTAGTGCAATAAATCCAATCGTTACTTTTGAACATCAACAAGAAACATTTAATGCAACATAGATAACATGCACCTTTAATAGCTCACAAAAAGCTTCTAAATATGGATGGAAGTTATGAGTTCAAACACTCAAAGCAACCACCACAATTACAATTGGAAACATTCGTCTTATGGGAGTGTCATACATAGGGTTGACTTGCTAAAATGCATAAAATCCCTAATTTATATCAAGCAATAAAGGAGCAATAGCCTTAAAACAGATTGGATGCCATTCCGATATTACATGGATACATAGAAGATGACCCCGAGATTGTAAGATTTCTCGAAATCTAGTAAACCAAATGCCTTCAATATTTGAACAAACAAACTAGACAGTGACACCTACTTAAACATTTGATATGGAGCTCTGTAATAACAATACTAGCAACCTTTGCAATGTGGGATCCAGTGTAACAAACATATTCATTGAAGGAAAATGTCTTTGTAAATTTCTAAACTTCAAAATCGATGTTTAGCATATGCTTCTCCTTTAAAATTAGGGGGCACTTTTTGAAGAACTTATAGTTCATTAACCTGTATACATACGAGCTTGAACATTCACTGTTTTAATAAGATCAAATTGTTAGTGTGTGTTCATGGAAAACCGACTCTCTCTATTCTGCCGCATTTCCACCTATAGCTAGCCATATTTCTACACACACATGATGAGTGAATTCTAGCATAGTCTATATAAACATAAGGCTTTTTTCTTTTCTTTCAACTTTGGTTTGTTCGCAATCATGCGTTCAAGATTTTGTTATATTTCAAATGTGTCCAAAGTGTGCAGCTTGAATTTTGGCTAGGCTTCATTCCATATGCAATCTCTAGATGTGGTAAATTGAAGAGGTAATTCGACGAATCCCATCATTGTACGATTCAAACTTCCCACATACATGGTATTATGATGTAGCGTTGGAGACATCTAATCTATGGTTGAGAAAGATATTGGAGTTTTACAACATGTCACATGAGCTATTACACAAAGAAAGTAAATTCAAAGAAACAAAGGAGGTTGCAAAGATGAAGCGAGAGGATATAGAACTATGGGACGACATACCTTTCAACACATATACTTTGAGCATGGGGAGTCCTCATAGAGGGTATCTCGGTTGAACAATGATATAGGAAACATGTTTTACACAGCAAACCTAAAGCAAACCAGCATAGGACCAACCCTATAGCTCTTTGAATATGTAAAATACGCCTTGTAGGCTCGTTTTTAGTACAATAAAACCCAACGGCTACTTTCAAACATCAAGAGCAACAAGTTGATGCAAAATAGATAACTTGCACCTTGACAAGCCCACAAAAACCTTGGCAAGCTAGAGGGCATTACAAATGAGGCTGATAAATGTATTATCTCCCTCATGTGGGACCCATTTGGGTTTCAACTTGTTGTTTTGGAGGAGATAAATACAATGATGTCTAAACGGTGTAGATCTCTTATCTCGAGAGATTCTTTTACCTAGAGGAAACAAGGATTTCTCGATCGACCATTGCTTAGGAGTTTCGCCAAAATTGATAGCACATTGCTCCCTCCAAATCTTCGAAAGAGTCTCACCCTGATGGCATTCCACAGCTTCGATGAGTCTGAATACCTGCATCACGTGATGCCAGATAACACGGGACTTGGGGCAATCGAAGAACATGTGAGCTAAATCTTTGATGCATCGATTGTAGCACTTGCACCATGGCAGCACACCATAGATGTTGTTAGCCCTTGCATTGGACCAGATGACCTTATGCAAGATTTTCCACATGAGAACAGACTTTTTGATCTCAATTAGGGGGTGCCAAATAGACATGAACTTTAGTTCCCATCAATGTTTGGTCGAAGAAAGGCACCACCTCTTGTTAAGGGTGTGATGAACATATAAGTCCTCTTTGAAGTTGGGGATTTTGGATATTTTCTTATCACTGCTCCAATTGAGGCCCTCAAGGCAAGGAAGATCTTATCGGCAGAGAATGCGGGTAGTTGAGCGGTCCCACGCTAAACACCTGCCTTGAAGAAGAGTCCATTCCTCAAGGGTAACTCTATGTCTCGGGTCTAAGTCTTTGAACCTAATCCACTGGCTGGACTCTTGTTTCCGAAGCTGTTTTCACTGTTTGAACCCTTTGTTCCATAACCGCTTTGCAGTTTAAAGTTTCCAAGGCACCACCCCCCTAATGCCACTGATTGGGAACCAAATGAGTCATTTTTTCTTATCCCAGCCGCCTACTTCCACTCATCACTGATTTTGATGAATTTTTTGGCCTTGTTCCAACTCTTCCATAAAGAACACATGAGGCTAGAGCCTTTAGCAGACACCGCGTGGGGGGAGAACAAAAGCGTGAGAATCCCTATGTCCTTCCAACCAGGATGGCCAACTAAGGTAAGGTCATCCATGTTTCTGAATATAAATTTAGACCAAGAGGACTCACTATTGCTCCAAGCCTTGACAAGCCACTTTGCCGCCAGCTTCTTAGCCAACCCAACGATATCCAAAATACCCAAGCCCCCTGAGTCTTTCGAGCTAATCCAAGTTTCCCATTTGATTTTAGGAATCCCCCTCCTGTTGGGGTCCCCAGTCCAAAGGAAGTTTCTACAGATTCTCCTTAGGTCGCCAACACGAGAAGAAGTAAATAGTCATTGAAAGCATAAATGTGTTAACAACCATAGCATGTCTTGCCAAGTTGACTTGCATACCTTTCCAATGATTTAGTTTGCTATCCAACTTGCCTAGCACCTAGTTTCATCATTGGTCCATTGTGATGTCGAAGCCCATCGAAATGGCAAGGATATGGAAGACTTGACCTCCAGGGATAACTTGACACCCCTGATCTAACAACAACTCGGGTCGAGGTCCATAGATTGCTCTGAAAGAAATTCTAGCATGGTTGATTTTTTAACGTGATACCACACAAAAGGTGTTGAGGCAACTCTAGAACACCGCAATGCTGTTCATATCATTATGTACAAAGGCATTCATGTCATCAGCAAAGAGTCTATCAATCATTTGGCCGTGATTTAGAGGTAGGGAAAGACCCTTGAGATTGTCAGAGTCTATGTGATGCTGAGGTTGGAGAAGGCAGAGAGCTCACACAGGTGGAAAAGGTGAGTTTTTGCCCGTATGCCTTGGAGAGCACCGGTGTTATGTTGTGGAGTAGGAAGACGATAGTCTGAGCCATATAATCCTCCGAGAAGTCTGCCACAATAGGTATAGGTGGTTGCGCATCAAGCACTAATGGCTGCATCAGAGGCTGCTCGATTTGAGCCTTTGAATGAGGAGAGTCGCCAGGATGCATAGTTACATCGGGTGTCTGTATCAGACGTGCCTGCCCACAGAGGGACAAGGAGGGACCTACGAGGCTGCTGTTGGAAGGGAAGGATGCGTGAAGTGGAGCAGTCAAAAAATCTTCCGTCAGGCTGGATGAGCACGCGTCCGACATAGGAGGCCTGGGGAGAGATTGCGAGGGTGTTTGGACCCGATGAACGTCAGAAGCAGGTTGCAAAGCTTCTGGTAGAACCTTGTCGAAGGAGACATCTAGGTGTCGTACGTGAAGAGAACGGAAGGAAGGGGCCGATCGTTGCGCAGATGGAGGCTGGAGTCGCGGGTTGTAAGGGCCCTTCGCTTCACTATCGCTCGCTAGAGATTGCGCCAAGAAAAACGCAAAGAAAAACACATGACATGGTGTAGAAGGCGGGAGGGGCGGTGCCTGCTGGTTGAATGGTTGCGCCATTAGATGGTAAAAACCAAGATGTTGACTAGTGAGGGCCTGCAGAGGAGGCAGATTCAGGAGATGCGTGCGCGATGTCATCACCGGTGTTGAGCACACGCCGTGATGCCAATGGGGCAGAATGAGTGTTGGTCATCACCACAGGAACGTGTGCAAGTTGGGTCCTCGATCAATTGGAGTTGCCAAACATGTGGAATGCTGTAGACATTCACGATGGTTCTACATAGGCGGAGGCATGCACTGAAGCTTGTGAATCTTCTCACCGAGGGGTGGGCGAGGCATCTCTTTGGGGTGGCTGATCAGGCCAGAAAGAGGGAACTCGATTGATGATTGGAGCAGCGCAGCGTGGAAGGGAGGGGCTTGAGCAAGCCTGCGTCACTGAAGACGGGGCAGGAGCAGGGAGCAAGGGGTATGCCAAAAAGAACGCTCTGATACCATGTTGAGAGTTGTGAGACAACGATGTCACACCAAGAAGACGATGGAAAAATTGGTATTGATTCAGAATGACGTAGTAGTTTTATACATGTGTAGCGGGTGGTTAAGCCCGGCTTCATTGGATATCATGGGACTAGCTTGTGAATGTAATATCATACGTGGCAATACAATTTATTATTCCAAGCGCACCACCTTCCAAAATGCACATAGAATCACTCCTGTCACTTATCACAATCTTCCAAAATGCACATCCACAAAACAAGCCATAAATATAGTCGTCAACCAGATACAGCCCACACACACACACGGAGATCACAGAGAGAGGTGCTGCGTACCTCAAACGAGCCATGCCTGCAAACCTTGACAGGCTTGAATAGATCCTCGTTATAATGCGCGGCCTTTGGCTTCTCTTCAGATGATCCGTATCGAATCCCGCTTCGCCCATCCAAAATATATAAACTGATGAACTGCAAGACTTGCTCGTTCCTACCCCTACACGTCTGCGAGTACGCCCATCCATTTCTTCGTTTCTTCTGTATCCGGAATTTCGGATGACCAAGTGTTGCCATGCTCCATATCCCGTCAGCAGTTTTTGAAAACTACCAGCCACCATTAACATTAAACAACAAACACACTCATCGAAGAACAATCTCTTGCTACTCTACAAGTGAGTCTCCATTAAGAAAAACAATCTCTTTTTTTGTTTAATAAAAGAAAGTTCGGTCTTAGTCTATTCTCCGGGATTTTAATTAAAATAAAGAAGAAAAGTTACAAGTGGATGGGACTAGTGCGCATGAGACCCCCAAATCCCACAATGCAAGGGAGGTGTATGGCAAGCTAGAGGGCATTACAAATGAGGCGGATAAATCTAGTATCTCCCTTATATGGGACCCATTGGGGTTTCAACTTGTTGTTTTCGAGCAGATAAATACAACGATGTCTAAAGGGTGTAGATCTCTTATCTCAGGAGATTCTTTTACCTAGAAAAAACAACGTTTTCTCGATCGACCATTCCTTAGGAGTTTGGCCAAAATTGACAGCACATTGCTCCCTCCAAATCTTCCAAAGAGTCTCACCCTGATGGCATTCCATAGCCTCGACGAGAAGTCGACCACCTCATCCAACATCGCCTGTTGCCAATTGATTTGGTTCGTGAATCTGAATACCCGCATCACGTGATGCCAGATAACACGGGCCTTGGGGCAATTGAAGAACATGTGAGCTAAATCTTTGATGCATCGATGGAAGCACTTGCACCATGGCGGCACATCACAAATTTTGTTAGCTCTTGCATTGGACCAGATTCCATTATGCAAGATCTACCACATGAGAACAAACTTTTTTATCTCAATTAGGGGGTGCTAAATAGACATGAACTTTAGTTCCCGTCAACGTTTGGTCCAAGAAAGGTACCACGTCTTGGTAAGGGTGTGACGGACATCTAAGCTCTCTTTGAAGTTGGGGACTCTCGATATTTTCTTACCATTGCCCCGATTGAGGCCCTCTAGGCAAGGAAGATCCTATCACCAGAGAAGACGGGTAGTTGAGCGGCCCCATGCTAAACACCTGCCTTGAAGAAGAGTCCATTCCTCGAGGGTAACTCTATGTCTCGGGTCTAGATCTTTGAACCTAATCCACTGGCTGCTCTCTTATTTCCAGAGTTCTTTCCACTATTTGGACCCCTTGTTCCATAACCGCTTTGCAGTTTGGAGGTTCCAAGGCTCTATCCCCTAATGCCATTCATTGGGAACCAAATGAGCCATTTTGTCTTATCCCAGCCGCCCACTTCCACTCATCACTGATTCTGATGAATTATTTGGACTTGTTCCAACTATTCCATAAAGAACATATGAGGCTAGAGCGTTTAGGGGACACCGGGTGGGGGGAGAACAAAAGCGTGAGAACCCCTATGTCCTTCCAACTAGGATGGCCAAATAAGGTAAGGTCGTCCATGTTTCTGAATATCAATTTAGCCCAAGAGGACTCACTATTGCTCCAAGCCTTGATAATCCACTTTGCCGCGAGCTTGTCAGCCAACCCAACGATATCCAAAATACACAAGCCCCCTAAGTCTTTCGAGCTAATGCAAGTTTCCCATTTGATTTTGGGAATCCCCCTCCTGTTGGGGTCCGGAGTCCAAACGAAGTTTCTACAGATTCTTTCCACTTTGGCCAACTCTTTCTCCTTAGGTCTCCAACACGAGATGAAGTAAATAGTTGTTGAAAGCATAAATGTGTTAACAACTATAGCACGTCCTGCCAAGTTGACTTGCATACCTTTCCAATGATTTAGTTTGCTATCCAGCTTGGCTAGCACCGAGTTCCATCGTTGGTCCATTGTAATGTCGAAGCCCATCGGAATGCCGAGGAGATGGAAGACTTCACCTATAGGGATAACTTGACACCCGTGATCTAACAACAATTGGGGTGGAGAACCATGGATTGCTCTGAAAGCAGTTTTAATATGGTTGATTTTGGTGTTGAGGCAACTCCAGAACACCTCAATGTTGTTCATATCATTATGTACAAAGGCAGTCATTTCATCGGCAAAGATTCTAGCAATCATTTGGTAGTGATTTACAAGTAGGAAAATAAACTTGAAATTGCCAGAGTCCATGTGCTGCTTTATTAGGCGATTGAGGCCGTGCGAGGCGATAGCGAAGAGTAGTGGAGCTAGAGGGCAGCCTTGCCTTATAGATCTTTTTAAACGTATGGGCTCAGAGAGCTTAGCCTGGATATTTATTCTAGTTGAAGCATTTCCAAGAAAAGGGGAAACCATCTTCGTGAACGTTTGCTTGCATCCAAGGTCTTTGAGTGATTGAAGAATAAAGTCCCATTCCAATCTGTCATACACTTTGTCGAAGTCGATCTTAATGAATATCAGACCTTGTGCAGACTCCTCAACAAACGCAACGCCTTCCCAAATATTGACAATTGCTTCAAGTATACATCTATCTTTGATAGAACCTTTATGGTCCTCACAAATCCATCACTTTAAATGACAAGAGATTTTGCTGGCGATAACTTGGGCAATTATCTTGTATCTAGTTTGCAGCATGGTAATCGGCCGCCAATTTTAAATTTTGTTCTTATCTCCCCTTTTGTGCATTACGTTGATGACATGATTATTAAGACACCCAGGGAGGGAGTCGAAGGAGAGAGCCTCTTGCCACACCAAACATAGTGGGGTGGCCAGCTCATGCTTGAAGGACTTGAAGAGCTCATTGGTGAGGCCATCAGGAGCCGAACCTTTCCCATTGGGAAGAGCATCAATAACCTCTATTATTGCATTCTTAGAAATGTTCGCATCCAACAGAGAATTCATGTTCTGAGGGATTCTAGATTGAGCAACCCTCAAGATGGTTGCCAAGGAGTCACGCCTGTGCGCGGAAAGAGGAGTCAAGAGCCCAAGAAGATGGGTAAAGTGCTCAACGATGATAGATCTTCTCTCAACTTGTGTGCTACATTCGATCCCATTGTTATCGCCCAAGAAGGAGATAGATTCCCTAGCTTTTTTCTTTTTCAGGATGTTAGACATCTTTTTCGATGGTTTGTCGACTTTCCCTGCCCACCAATCTTTGAAGAATGTTTGAAGATTTTTCCTTTGAACTTCCTCCTCGAATCTTAGTCTTCCCCTGATTTTAAAAAGACCTTTTTGCCATTTCAAGTTACCTTTATTCACTTCGATCCCATTGTTATCGCCCAAGAAGGAGATAGATTCCCTAGCTTTTTTTCTTTTTCAAGATGTTACACATCTTTTTCGATGGTTTGTCGACCTTCCCTGCCCACCAATCTTTGAAGAATATTTGAAGATTTTTCCTTTGAACTTCCTCCTCGAATCTTAGTCTTCCCCTGATTTTAAAAAGACCAGAGGCTCTCTGGTCTTCTCTTGAAGACCAGAGAGCCTCTGGTACACAATTTCTCTTCTTCTTTTTTGGATATCTCTTATAGCCTTATGAGTCCTGATCAGAATTTGTCGAGTTCTTTTGCACCGCGGGGGAGTAGGCTTCAGGGGAACCTCCATTAAAGAACACAATTTCTTGCTAAATCTGAACCTCGGGGAGTAGGCTTCGGCTGAACCTCCATGAAAAAAAATATATAAAGGAGTTGCAAAGATGAAGCAAGAGAGGATAGAACTATGGATAAGCTACCTTTCAGCACGTTTCTTTTGAGAATGGCGAGTTCTCACAGAAGGCATAAGCGTGGCACAATCATACAGGAAATACATTTTCCACAATTAACCAACAGATTGATCTCATCATTTTGTATCTTGGAGCTTATGGTTTCAAAACATATATGTATGCATCTGAATTTATGCATGTATGTATGTATTTGTTTGTATGTACATTTCATGTATTTATGTATGCATGTACGTATATCTTTATGAAAGTACATAACTATGTAGCCATGTATGTATGTAGTCATATAATATGCATGCATGCATGTATGTGTGCAGAGACAGTGCATGTACGCATCCATGTCAAGCTATTTATAAAAATAAGAAAAAAGAAAGAAAGGGAGAAGTATAAGTTATGTATGTGTTATGTATGTATGCATGTATGTATGTATGTATGTGTGTGTGTATGTATGTATGAATGTGTGTATGTATGTGTGTATATATGTATCTATGTATGTATGCATGTATGTAGGTATGTATGTATGTACATATTTCTTAATGCATGCATGTATGTATCACTATATGTATGTATGCATGCATGTATGTGTGTATGAACCTATCCATTTTTTTGTCTATGTATCTACCTACTTATCTATCGGTCTATCTACTTATCTATCTATCTATCCATCTATATATCTACCTACCTATCTATCTATCTATTTATCTATCTATCTATCTATCTATCTATCTATCTCTCTATCTATTTATCTGTCTCTCTATCTATTTATCTATCTATTTATCTGTCTATATAGCTATCTATCTATCTATTTATCTATCTATCTATCTATCTATCCATCTATTCCAATTGAAAGCACCATATTGATGAGACATTCAATTATCATGAGTGGTTTAAAGGATGATTCCATATATACCATTACGAAAGAATCAATAGTCAATTAGGGTACTATTATACACATTGGTGGAGTTCTAGGTAATTCGCATTGTTTTTCGCACCATTTGAAAGTGATATTATCATGAGAAATCCTTAAGCTACATAAATAAAATGGGAGACTTGCAAACATAATATGAAGTTTTCTATCAATTGTAATGAAGTACTTGCATAAATACATTTCCTCTTGTATGTTCAATTACATCATTGATTTTGTGGCTGTTTTCACCCTTTTAAAAATTCTCAAAATATCTCCTTGTAGGTCATCTATCTCTTAATTTTGTAAAATATTTTCTTTAGCTCATACATATATAGTGGATATTGCATTCATCCATAGAATTCACATAGTGTACAATTCTCAAGTAAAGCAATTAGACTTGCTCGATAGAAAGGAACATTTCATTGTAATTCTAGTGACTTACAAAAAAAAATTCTGATTTCTCCTCATTCTTCTTATTCACTCAAATACTATGGGATCCGATGTAACAAACATATTCATTGAAGGAAAAAGTCCTTCTAAATATCTAAAATTCAAATGGATTTTCAATATATGCTTTTCTTTGAGAATTAGGAGGCACGTTTAGAAGAAATTATAGTTCATTAAGTTGTGCACATGCGAGCTTGAACACTCACTCTTTTAATAAGATCACATTCTTAGTCTATATATTCATGGAAAATGCACTCTCTCTGTTTTATCATATTTCTACCTGTAGTTAGGCATATTTGTCCACACACAAGATGAGTGAATTCTAGTATAGTCTATATAAACCTAAGATTTGTTTCTTTTCATTCAACTTTGGTCTGCTCTCAATCATGCTTTCAAGATTTTCTTAATTTCAAAGGTGTGCAAAGTTTGGAGCTTAAGTTTTTACTCGGGTTCATTCCCTATCAAATCTCTAGATGTGGTTAAATTAAAGAATTAGCTCCATGAATCCCGTCATTTTAGGATTCAAAGTCCCCACCTACACGGTATTTCGATGTTGCAAAGCCTTGGAGACATCTAACCTATGGTTGAGGAAGAGATTGGAGTTGTATAACATATCACATGAGCATTTACACAATGAAAGTAAATTCAAAGAAACAAAGGAGGTTGCAAAGATGAAGCGAGTGGATATAGAGCTATTATACAACCTACCTTTCAATACATATTCTCTGAGCATGGTGAGTCCTCATGGATAGTATCATGGTGGAACAACGATATAGGAAACACATTTTACAAAACATACCTAAAGGAAAGCAACATAAGCCCGATCCTAGCTCTTTGAATATGTAAAATAGACCTTGTACGCTTGTTGTTTGTTCAATAAACCCAATCGTTACTTTTCAACATCAACAAGAAACATTTAATGCAACATAGATAACATGCACCTTTAACAGTTCACAAAAAGCTTCTAAATATGGATGGAAGTTATGAGTTCAAACACTCAAAGCAACCACCACAATTACAATTGGAAACATCCGTCTTATGGGAGTGTCATACATAGGGTTGACTTGCTAAAATGCATAATATCCCTAATTTATATCAAGCAATAAAGGAGCAATAGCCTTAAAACAGATTGGATGTCATTCCGATATTGCAGGGATACATAGATGATGACCCCGAGATTGTAAGATTTCTTGAAATCTACTAAACCAAATGCCTTCGATATTTGAACAAACAAACTAGACAGTGACACCTACTTAAACATTTGATTTGGAGCTTTATAATAACAAGAGTAGCAACCTTTGCAATGTGGGATCCAATGTAACAAACATATTCATTGAAGGAGAATGTCTTTCAAAATTTCTAAACTTCAAAATCGATGTTCAACATATGCTTCTCCTTGAAAATTAGGGGGCACTTTTTGAAGAACTTATAGTTCATTAACCTGTATACATACGAGCTTGAACATTCACTGTTTTAATGAGATCACATTGTTAGTGTGTGTTCATGGAAAACCGACTCTCTCTATTCTGCCGCATTCCCACCTATCGCTAGCCATATTTCTACACACACATGATGAGTGAATTCTAGCATAGTCTATATAAACATAAGGCTTTTTTCTTTTCATTCAACTTTGGTTTGTTCGCAATCATGCGTTCAAGTTTTTTGTTATATTTCAAATGTGGCCAAAGTGTGGAGCTTGAATTTTGGCTAGGCTTCATTTCATATGCAATCTCTAGATGTGGTCAAATTGAAGAGGTTATTCGTCGAATCCCATCATTGTACGATTCAAACTTCCCACATACATGGTATTATGATGTAGCGTTGGAGACCTCTAATCTATGGTTGAGAAAGATATTGGAGTTTTACAACATGTCACATGAGCTATTACACAAAGAAAGTAAATTCAAAGAAACAAAGGAGGTTGCAAAGATGAAGCGAGAGGATATAGAACTATGGGACGACCTACCTTTCAACACATATACTTTGAGCATGGGGAGTCCTCCAAGAGGGTATCACGGTTGAAAAATGATATAGGAAACATGTTTTACATAGCACACCTAAAGCAAAGCAGCATAGGACCAACCCTAGTTCTTTGAATATGTAAAATACGCCTTGTAGGCTCGTTTTTTGTACAATAAAACCCAACGGCTACTTTCAAACATCAGGAGGAACAAGTTGATGCAAAATAGATAACTTGCACGTTTACAAGCCCACAAAAACCTTGGCAAGCTAGAGGGCATTACAAATGAGGCCGATAAATGTATTATCTCCCTCATGTGGGACCCATTTGGGTTTCAACTTGTTGTTTTCAAGGAGATAGATACAATGATGTCTAAACGGTGTAGATCTCTTATCTCGAGAGATTATTTTACCTAGAAGAAACAAGGATTTCTCGATCGACCATTCCTTAGGAGTTTCGCCAAAAATGACAGCACATCGCTCCCTCCAAATCTTCGAAAGAGTCTCACCCTAATGGCATTCCACAGCCTCGATGAGCAGCCGACCAGCTCATCCAACAACATCTGTTTCCAATTGATTTGGTTTATGAGTCTGAATACCTGCATCACATGACACCACATAACACCGGACTTGGGGCAATCAAAGAACATGTGAGCTAAATCTTTGATGCATCGATGGTAGCACTTGCACCATGGTAGCACACCACAGATGTTGTTAGCCCTTGCATTGGACCAGATGACCTTATGCCAGATTTGCCACATGAGAAAAGACTTTTTGATCTCAATTACAGGGTGCCAAATAGACATGAACTTTACTTCCCATCAAAGTTTGGTCCAAGAAAGGAACCACCTCTTGTTAAGGGTGTGATGAACATCTAAGTCCTCTTTGAAGTTGGAGATTCTGGATATTTTCTTATCATTGCTCCAATTGAGGCCCTCAAGGCAAGGAAGATCTTGTCGGCAGAGAAGGCGGGTAGTTGAGCGGTGCCACGCTAAACACCTGCCTTGAAGAAGAGTCCATTCCTCGAGGGTAACTCTATGTCTCGGGTCTAAGTCTTCGAACCTAATCCACTAGCTGGTCTCTTGTTTCCGGAGCTGTTTTCAAGGTTTGAACCCCTTGTTCTATAACCTCTTTGTAGTTTGGAGGTTGCAAGGCACCACCCCCCTAATGCCACTGATTGGGAACCAAATGAATCATTTTTTCTTATCCCAGGAGCCTGCTTCCACTCATCACTCATTCTGACTAATTGTTTGGCCTTGTTCCAACTCTTCCATAAAGAACACATGAGGCTAGAGCCTTTAGCGGACACCGGGTGGGGGAAGAACAAAAGTGTGAGAATCCCTATGTCCTTCCAACCAAGATGGCCAACTAAGGTAAGGTCGTCCATGTTTCTGAATATCAAGTTAGCCCAAGAGGACTCACTATTGCTCCCAGCCTTGATAAGCCACTTTGCCGCCAGCTTGTCAGCCAACCCAACCATATGGAAAATACCCAAGCCCCTTGAGTCTTTCGAGCTAATCCAAGTTTCCCATTTGATTTTAGGAATCCCCCTGCTGTTGGGGTCCCCAATCCAAAGGAAGTTTCTACAGATTCTTTCCACTTTGGCCAACTCCTTCTCCTTAGGTCTCCAACACGAGAATAAGTAAATAGTCGTTAAAAGCATGAATGTGTTAACAACCATAGCATGTCTTGCCAAGTTGACTTGCATACCTTCCCAATGATTTAGTTTGCTATCCAGCTTGGCTCACACCTAGTTCCATCGTTGGTCCATTGGGATGTCGAAGCCCATCGGAATGGTGAGGAGACGGAAGACTTGATCTCTAGGGATAACTTGACACCCCTGATCTAAAAACATTGGGGGTGGAGGTCCACAGTTTGCTCTGAAAGCAATTTTAGCATGGTTGATTTTTTAACATGACGCCACACAAAAGGTGTCGAGGCAACTCTAGAACGCCTCAATGGTGTTCATATCATTATGTACAAAGGCATTCATATCATCGGCAAAGAGTCTATCAATCATTTGGCCGTGATTTAGAGGTAGGGAAAGACCCTTGAGATTGTCAGAGTCCATGTGATGCTTTAATAGGCGATTGAGGCCGTGCAAGGTGATAGCGAAGAGTAGTGGAGCTAGAGGGCAGCCTTGCCTTATAGGTCTTTTTAAACGTATGGGATCCGAGAGCTTACCATTGATATTTATTCTAGTTGTTGCATTTCTAAGATGAGTGGAAACCATCTTTGTGAACTTTTGGGTGCATCCAAGGTCTTTTAGTGATTAAAGAATCAAGTCCCATTCTAATCTATCCAATTGGGTGCATCCAAGGTCTTTTAGTGATTAAAGAATCAAGTCCCATTCTAATCTATCATACACTTTGTCGAAGTCGATCTTAATGAATATCAGATCTTGTGCAAACTCCTCAGCAAACGCAAGGCCTTCCCAAATATCGACAATTGCTTCAAGTATACATCTACCTTTGATAAAATCTTTTTTTTCTCACCAATCCATGACTTCAAATGACAAGAGATTTTGTTGGCAATAACTTTCGCAGTTATCTTGTATCCAGTTTGTAGCATGGTAATCGGCCGCCAATTTTCAATTTTGTTGTTGTCTCCCCTTTGTGAATTAACTTGATGACACCATTATTAAGACACCCAGGGAGGGCGCCGAAGGAGAGAGCCTCTTGCCACACCAAACGTAGTGGGGTGGCCACCTCATGTTTGAAGGACTTGAAGAACTCATTGGTGAGGCCATCAAGACCCGCACTTTTCCCATTGGGAAGAGCATCAATAACCTCGATAATTTCGTTCTTAGAAATGTTAGCATGCAACAGAGAATTCATGTTCTGAGGGATTCTAGATTGAATAACCCTTGAGATGGTTGCCATGGAGTCACACCTATGCGGGGAAAGAGGAGTCGAGGCCCCGAGAAGATGGGTAAAGTGCTCAACAATGATAGATCTGTTCTCAGCTTCTGTGCTACATTCGATCGTATTCTTATCAACCAAGAAGGGGATAGATTCCCTAGCTTGTTTCTTTTTGAGGATTTTACACATCTTTTTTGATGGATTGTCGGGCTTCCCCGCCCACCAATCTTTGAAGAATATTTGAAGATTTTTCCATTGAACCTCCTCCTTGAATCTTAGTCTTGGCCTGATTTTCGAAAGACCTTTTTGCCATCGAAGGTTACCTTTGTTCCTTCTTTCTCCAAGATGTGAGAGCCTCCGGTACACCATTTCTCTTCTTTTTTTTTCCAATGTCTCTTATATCCTTATGAGTCCTGATCAGAATTTATTGAGTCCTTCCCACCGCAGGGGAGTAGGCTTTAGGGGAACCTCCATTAAAGAAAACAATCTCTTGCTAAATCTGAAGCTCGGGGGAGTAGGCTTCGGCTAAACCTCCATTAAAAAAATATATATAAAGGAGTTGCAAAGATGAAGCAAGAGAGCATAGAACTATGGATAAGATACCTTTCAGCACGTATCCTTTGAGCATGGCGAGTTCTCACCGAAGGCATAAGGGTGGCACAATCATACAGGGAATACATTTTCCACAATTTACCAACAAATTGATCGCATCATTTTGTATCTTGGATCTTGTGGTTTCAAAACATATATGTATGCATCTCAATTCATGCATGTATGTATGTATTTGTTTGTATGTACAGTTTCATGCATTTATGTATGCATGTACGTATATCTTTATGAAAGTACGTAACTATGTAGTCATGTATGTATGTAGTGATATAATATGCATGCATGTATGTGTGCAGACAGTACATGTACCATGGATACGCATCCATGGCTAGATATTTATAAAAATAAGAAAAAAGAAAGAAAGGGAGAAGTATAAATTAGTAGAGAGATTGCCTTACGTGTTACTAAAGAAGTTACTATGCATCTATGCACATATTCATGTATGTATGCACATGTTGCACATATGTTTGGACATGTGCATGTATGCATGTATGTATTTATGTATGTGTTATGTATGTATGCATGCATGTATGTATGTGTAATAAAGTAAGTCCATGATCCAAGGGTTTGGTCAGTTCAGACAGATCTGAAATCGGACACCGTTTGGTCATCCGTGTGTATGACCAAAGATCTCCAGTTTTAGACTTACTAGGAGGTCTTGTGCTCTTGTGAACTAGTGATCTACTTAGCTTAGTGGTTAAGTGTCAAGGATGTGAAGGAGGAGATCTTGGGTTCAATCCCCACGGGAGACATGGGGAGAGTATTTTGCCCAAAGATCTCTAGAGCCTTCTAGAAGCATCCACTTGAGTTAACTCGAGTTAACTGGGACACTTGGCGCACATGTAGTTACATGGCTGACACTTGGATGGTTAGTATCCACCTGCTCAAGAAGGCAGTCCCCTGGAGAGAGCTATATATAGAGGCATTTGGTTGGGAGGAGAGTGATCTCTCTAGCATGTGGTGGTCGTAATCCTTGTTCTCTTACATTGGTATCAGAGCCATCTCCATAGCTCTCTTCATCATTTTGCTCCTAAGTCCTTGCGTGCATAACTCTCTCAAGGCGACTCCATCTTGCTCGGATCCGTCTCGGGGTTGCATCCCGCACCACATGAGTCATGGCGCCGTTGGCTATAGCTCAAAGCGGAGATCACCAAAACAAATAACCTTCGCTGTGCAGAGCAAAGGACTTGAACTCCCGCCCTCATTTTAGGGAGTCTTTCGTCTGTCGCCTATCCACAAAGCTCACAAACGCTAACAAATATTCTGCGTAGCAGCATTTTATACGCATCTAAAATGCGCTGAAGACATCCAGGAGCTAAGAGTAGCATAAGGTGAGCGTTAAACTCTGTCGTCAGCCCGAGGAGATTCGAGTTCAGAACCTCTCGTTTAGCGCCCAGACTATTACGCCGTGGCAGTTTATAGTGATCTAGCTTTTCGGCTGAAAAAGCTTACATCTAGGAGCAAATTATAAATATCATCTCTACTGCGAGCCCGCACAGATTCGAACCCAGTGTTTCTACTTGTCGGAGCGCTGCCTTATCCACAAGCCCACAAGCGTTCACGTTACACGGTGTGGAACTGCCAATATATTATGTGTAATCAGCGTTGAAGAGTACTCCTGAAGGGGTAAAAAAATATGAGGTTTGATCGCGAGGGGGCCGGGATTCGATCCCATCACCTGCAAGCTGACAAGATTCTCGCACATCCAAGGTAAGCCGCTAGACTCTAAAATACTTTTGCATTCTACCATATACTGACGTTTAAACTGTAGAGCGACAGAATCGAACCCGAACGTTGTCACTACTACATTTATTTGGCGGACATATAGAGACGTTAGCAGAGCCGAGGCTTGAACCTACATCGTCAATAGAAGAGACTTATACTCTATCCATGAGATCAAGCCAAGCCAAAGAAAGTTAAAGTTTTTGAGCAAAGTTTGAAGGAAGAGGAGCTATGGAGTGAAGATCCGGAGATGCTCACTAAAGCCTTAAAGGATAGTGAATAACTTCTCGCAAGGATCAAGGGAAGGACGTAGCTCTATGTGGAGCTAAGTATTTTCCAAGTTATGTTTTCATTTTGACATTTGTTTGCTCGAATGCTTTCATTTAGGATGCATTAATTAGGACTAAAAGCATAGTCCAATTATGATTATTTCAATATGAAAGCTAATTAGAGGACTAAACAATATTGAGATGACACAAAAGTATGTAAAGTACTTTTTAGTTTTCGGTATGCAATTGAAATTTCTATTTCCATTCATGAAAAGATTATTTGTGCATAAAAGAATGTTTTATGCACATCAAGTTCGCACTTGCCTAGGAAAGGTAGCTAATTCTCTAGTTCACACACTTGAATAAATACCTTTTGCCAGAATAGCAAGCAGGTTATTTTTGCATGGATGCTTGTTTGCATACCTAATAAGCTCAAGATTTGCTTAAGTTCATTGCACTTGCATGAACTCACATGCATTTGCACCCAAGAATGGGCATTTGCATACATGAACATGCATTTGCATGCAAGTAGATGCATGAGCATACACATGATCTTTTGGTAAGTAGCTGAACACATATATTTTCATTCCTTTCTTTTTCTAACTTGACTTAGCTAGGTGGAAAAAAATAGAAAATTACCTAGTTGCAAGGATCTTGACCATCATGCAACTAAGTATCTAGCCTATTTTTTCCCAAAAAGTGATACATAGGTACCACTTAGTAGGAGTCTTTTTGAGGAAAAGAAAGCATGTTGAAAGTAAGTATTCATCTTTTCTTGTCATTAAAGATGCGAAGAAAATGGAGCTACCATCCAATGAGCATGCTTAGTCTAAGTTTGGGAAGAAACCTAGACATTCTTAGCAACTATCGAGGATTTAGTTGTTTTTGGATGTTCATGTTCATGCATCCGAGTAAGGAAGTTTCTGTTGAAACACAAACCAATTGAACTTGTAAGTTCAAGAGATTTTGGAAGGTTTAATACTTTAATATTCATCAAACATTGATGAAAATAAGTAGAAGTATTGAACTTCTAGAATCCCTGGAACTCTAGTGTTCATAGTTGTTAGTTTCCAGAAATGCATCTCAAGGCATGATGCAAGGTCTTCAATCGACGCGGAAACTTTTCAAGGAAACTTGCTTGATTCTATTTAAGCTAATTCAAGGCTTAAAAAGGAAAGACAAATATTAATTGATCTTTAGGAATCAAGTAATTTCCTAAAGTCATGATAATTAATGAAACGATTCAAATTATTTTCATTTCTGAAACAAATATCTTAGGAAATCACGATATTTCCTAAAGACAATTTAGGAAACAAGTTCTTTCCTAAAAGATTAGCTTCAAGTGGTAAGGCCGAAGAAACCCAAGCAAAGTAATCTTTGGAAATTAAGCTATTTCCTACAGATAAGCTAATGAAAGAGTCCAATTAACTATTTCATTAGTTAAATGAGAATTGACTTTTGGACAAGCAAAGCCTTAAGTCTTGGTCTTATCCAAAAGTTTAGAATTCCATTTGAAGATCTTTCCAGTAAAGGAGAAGATTCCAAGATGAATCATTGGACTGGAAAGCAAAAGATTCCAAGATGAATCATTAGTTTAGTATTACTTGATTCCTTGGTAGGAATCAAAAAGTTCTTGAAAGAAAAATCTCCCCAGATCTGAGACTAGCATCTTTCAAGAGAAGTTTTATAGCAAGTAGTTCCCAGCAAATCCCTAACCACCAGGTTTGGTATTTAAGTTCAAATAAGTGATATAACCTTAAGGTATATCATAGATTCTTAGCTTTGGAATCTGAAAAGCATTAGAAAATGCTTGGACTTAAGTTGAGGAAAAGATCTCTAAAATCCTGCAGGTAAGCAAAGAAGCTTAAGATAGTTTAAGAGATCTTAAAAGATAAAGACTAAGTCTTTATTTTTGTCGCAAGTATCAACTAGACTTGATCAAGCTTGGCCATGATTGTCCAAGAATGTGCGATTAGAACTACTCTGTAGATTGCCCAAGTGTTGGCAGCAAAAAATTCCATTAGGAATTATTCACTCAAGTTCCATTTATTCAATGGAAAATTGTGAAAAAGTAAGTTGTTCCCAGTCTGAACATAGTGAAGTAATTCCAAGTATGTAGTCTGGAACCGTAAAGACGGTACTTAAGTCTGTGGAAGGTAAAACATAAGTGTTTGCCTATCCTTAAAGGGATTTTGGTACAAATCCAGAAAGCATGAGCGGATGCTTAGACTAAGGCAGTAGAGAGATTCCTGTAAAAGTCCCGGCCGGGATAGGTACCTAAAAGCATCAGTACAGAAAGGAATCTAAAGACAAGAAGTCAAAAGCTCTTGTCACTATAAAATTGGTCAAGAATAACCAATTGAGCTTGAATCTATGAAAATCAAGTACTTGGAATTTTGATTGGTTTTCATTTGAAAAATCCTAGCAAAGAAGAATTGATATTCTGTCAAGAGGTTTTCAAGTTTCCAAGGCAAAGCACATGATTGTAAGGTGATCATGCGAAGGAATCAAAACCTAGGAAAATCTAGTTAGAGGTAATGCCTGAAATTTCTAAATTCTTATAAAAGAATTGAAGAAATAAGGTACTCTATCAAGAGATGTTTTGACTTTAGGATAAGAATTACCCACACATTAATGTGAATATAAAATAGGGTGGTATGGGACACCAAATTTTATACTCAGATTGATGTAAGAAAGATGGTATGGGACATCGGACCGTGGGATGATAATTATCTTTTAGTCCTAGTTTGGATCTTAAAGTTAGGTTTGATCTTCAAGGAAATTAAAACTTCAAAGAAGGAGTTTAAATTCAAGAAGAATCTCAAGATACTTCAAGACGACTTCAAGATCAAGGAAACTGAAGATATGAAGTAAGTAACTTCCAAGATCTTCTTAGAACACTTCAAGCTTAAGTGTTATTGATAAAAAATATTTGATAAATTTCTGAAAGAAGTTGGACTTTGATTTTGAGTTGATCTTTTCAACTAAAGATTTAATTGACTAAGTCAAGCATCCAGTTTCTAGTGTAACTTGGTAAATTCACTCTTTTGACTCAAAGAAATGCACAAGAATTGCATTCACGATTAGGAGTCAAAAAGACTGAATGTGACTTGAACTTAATCTCAAGTGAAGCATTATTTGAATACAAAACTCATCAACATAACCTCAGTGGGTCGACACACTGATGTTGGTTTTCCACACGAGTATCTTGTGGTTGGATGATGTTTTCAAGTTGCTTTGAATCTTTTTGAGAGTCCAGCTTATTTCTCTTAAAGATAAAGAAAATGCTTGAAATCTTTATTGAAATAGATCATTCAAAAGTTAAAATCCTGAGTCAACTAGACTTTGACTCATAGCAAGTTTATGTATGTTCGAAGTTTGAATTGGTTGTACAGAGTTTTAGTTATTTCTTTTTGCTTTCGAAATCTTTTGGAATTGACTCAGATATGGTATCTGATTCCTTTTGCAAAAGACCAGGGTTAGCCGGTTAGAATAAAATAACTAACTTGAACATCCTAGATAGATGTTATGTACAAGAACCTTTTCAATCTTCAAAAGATGATAAGTCTAAGTGGAATTATTCATTTGAGTTAGCTTCAAGCTAAAGCATAAATGATTTCCTAGAGTCCAGTATACTCTAGAATAAAGAAGTTAGGAATTGCTCATCAGATTGACAATTCCCAAGAATTTTCACTTAAAGTCTTTGAGAAAAGTGTCCTAAGTTGGACAAATTTCATTATGGATTTATATTGGACAAGTTATAGTATGGTTGACTCAAAGAAATGGTAAACTTTCTCCTACAGTTTACAAAGGATTTTTAAACCCATTAGGACAAAGTAGTGAAGGGGTTCGGTGTGCCGAACAAGAGGAGGAAGGAGGAGATGGAGGGAGAGAGAAGAGAGGAACGACGCGCGGATATGCGTGGGAGCCTCGAAACCCACATAATGATCTCTCTTGAGGCAATGCTCTATATATGATGTATATATATGAATATGGGCGTAAAGTCACATGACCCTTACATCCCCAACAATCTCCCACTTAAGGGTCAATGTGACCATAAGTGGAAAAATATACAAAGAATGATGTTATCCATGCACCTCAAACTGCTCTAGACTCATATCAACAGGAGCCGAGCTCATATATGACTGACACAAGAACTGATGAAGTTCCTGCAAAGCTCCCACTCGCTCTATGCCTGTGTCAATCATCGAACGACTGACAACTCCAAGTGCAAATGCTCCAATAGCAACTGCAATGTCTGGTCTCGAGCATAACAACTCATACATCAAACTCCCGAATGCTGACGAAACATGTGCTATCCTGGCTAACCTAAGCATGTCAGCCATGCCTCTATCCAAGGCATCCAAAGCACCATCGTCAAGACCAACATGTCCTGACATATCTATGTCAACATCTGGCATGAGCGAATCCAAGAATGACTGCATAACTGCTGACTCCTCAGCATCTAAATCAGCCATGCTCACAACCAAGGATGTATCTAGCTGTGCATCATGAGAGCTAATATGCTCTGGTATACGCTGTGTATCATAAGAGCTATCCTGCTCTACCACACCAAGTATATCATCATGCTCCGCATGAGCTAACTGCACAACATCAACACCAAGGTCAAACTGATGATCTAACTCTAACTGAGTATCATCACAATACTCTACATGAGCATCCATATCATGCTCTAAAGCATCCAACTGATCATCCGAAGTGTGCTCTACATGAGCATCCATATGATCAACAAAATCATGCTCTATATAAGCATCATGAGCATCCAAAACATGCTCTATATATGCATCCGTCTGAGCATCCGAATCCTGCCATACATGTGCATCATGAATGTCTATAGACCTATCTGTAGGTAGACAAAATGAGACATGACGAGTCTCACATCGCACATAAGGCTGAACTCCCACTGAGACGAGACTGTCTCTCACATGAAGTACCTGCAGTGGATACCTGTGCCCAATCCTAGCACCTCTGACAAGCGTAAGCTGTCCCAACTGCAATTGAAAATGATGCTCACCAAGGAATGCATAACATCTGCTCTCCTGTAACTGGCTAACTGAAATCAAGCTCATAGGGAATGAAGGCACATAACGTACATGTCTGAGTATAAGTGATGCTCCACTAGGTAGCATAAGACATACATCTCCTGCACCCTCAATATC
The DNA here is from genome assembly GCA_020310875.1 of Ceratopteris richardii. Taxonomy (NCBI): domain Eukaryota; kingdom Viridiplantae; phylum Streptophyta; class Polypodiopsida; order Polypodiales; family Pteridaceae; genus Ceratopteris; species Ceratopteris richardii. Next base: position 18,938,224 of record CM035426.1, on the reverse strand, counting down.
ATATATCATGCCATCAGGCATGTGCACATATCCACGACTCTCACCTAAGAATCGGCAAAACCACTCACGATGTGGTGTAACATGAAAACTGGCTAATGCATCAAGCAACCAAGCCATATGTGTGCTATCTAATGAGCAAGAGGAATCCTGAGATAAACCATAGGAGAAAGTGATATCACCATCACTGGCATAATCAACTGCTATAGACTCTCCTGAAACTACTACCTGACCTGCATCACGTGCATATCTCTGACGTCGTCGTCGCATCCGCCTGAAGCAACGTCGTCGAATATGGCCCTCATGACCACAATGCCAACATCGAAGTCGTCGATGTGATCTGTGTCTCACATGAGTCAATGGACTCTCATACATATCATGTAGTCTCTGCCATAATGCACTACTCGTCTCCTCATACATAACAGACTCATATATAGAATCCACAAGCTGTAATCGGATAGTGGAGCTGGCCAATGCATCCATATCCATCCATATATGGTCGGGCATGTCACGAGGCCTTTGTGCATCTCTATGCACATACATGTGTAACCCTGCACGAACCAATGTATGCCACATCTGAGCTTTCCATCTCGGAAAGTCAGTGCCATCAAATTGAGAAGACACCATGCTGGCAATCCAATAGACTAGCAATATAACAATAGACTAGAAACAATACTCTATCCTGAATAGGATCACACCTGCATATCCATATGCATAAGTCATATCACAAATGTCTCGATGGAGAAGGAACTATGTGAACCACATGTCACATAACCATGCATCTAGCATGCATATAAAACCATGAGCATAAGCCTGCTCACCAAGTCTCCAAAGGGACCAAATAGATGTGAAAGAATCCTGGGAAAAATTCGACAGAGTATCCCCTGAAAACTGAGCAATCAAACAAGATAACCAATCAGCAAAGAACAATGAATAATCTGTCACCACCTGTCACTGATATAAATCAAGAGGATAATGGCAACTACATGTGCCAAAAAACTAATGGCAATACACGCCAATACAATGGCAATACAACTCCCACTCAAGAATAAATCCTGCAAGATGGTCCAACTTGTCACAAACAACCTGTGACCAAGTCCAAGTGAATGGAGATAGTCAATGATCCAAAGCTATCGCAAAAGCTTCAAGATCCACAAGAGCTCCTTTCTAGCATAAAAGCCGATGAAATTTCGGCAGCATCTCCTCTGTAAAATGGACTCTAGAACCAAAATAACCATGTGGGAATCACCATCCACATATGCCAAGAATCACACTGGCAAATATATATCAATCAATGACCAAATGCTAATAATGGTGACAAACAAACATGTAACTGAGGCTCCAATCTGGATCATGTACCTGCAAAGAAAACAAAAGATACAAGTACCAAACAAGATCCAAAATCAACTCTCACAAAAGTATGTGCAACCGGCAAGTAAATCCATAACCAAGTGGCATAAGCAAGATGTAGACCACAATGCCACTATACATCCATGATCAAACTCATGATGACATAAACCTCAAAAAGAGTATACCACAATGTCATCTTACATGTCAAACACATGACAAGATCATGCTCTACTCTCATATGGAGGAGCTACCACAGTGATCATACATGTACAATGCTTTGAAGCTCTGAAAATAAGAGCTTGCACACCATAAATTCTCTCTCGAAGAAGTTCCAAAGCAAATTCAACCTCCAAGTGCAATTAAGGTTGTTTGGGCAAAACTGTACTGCTCTGTGTTTTGCTGTTTCAGAGGTGATAACCTCTGAATCTGAACTTTTGGTCTTCAGCAAACTTGAAGATCTGCTTCTTGGCTACGTAACGACATAAAGAACACCTCAATCGGAGGTGCGTAGCTCAAGATATGCTTAAGACAAGCACCTGTTGTCAATTTCACTATCACTTGCAATAGTACTGCTCTGTATTCTGCAATTTCGGCAACTTAAAACTCAGAATCTGGATCTGAGTTCTTCTACAACGTTGTAGCTATCTTTACAAGCTACAAGCAACAAGTTGAATCATTGCATTCCGAGCTGTAGAACTCAAGTTATTACAAAAAAACCGACCTGCTGTCCTACTCAATGTAGATTCGCCTTCTACAATTCTCTGCATTTCTCGAATTTTCGGCACTTCAGAAGTCCGAACCAGGTTTTGCGCCCTTCTGTGAAGTTGTAGCTCTCTGTGTTAGCTACGCACAGAACTTTAAAACGCGTCAATCCGAGCTTCTTAGCTCGAGTTATGACCGAAATACTGAACAGCTGTCAAGAGATGCCGACTTGCACTTCTACCTCTTCTCACCTAAGCTTCCATTGAAGCTTCTTGCACACTAACCTTCAACATGCTCTGATACCAATGAAGGGGTTCGGTGTGCCGAACAAGAGGAGGAAGGAGGAGATGGAGGGAGAGAGAAGAGAGGAACGACGCGCGGATATGCGTGGGAGCCTCGAAACCCACATAATGATCTCTCTTGAGGCAATGCTCTATATATGATGTATATATATGAATATAGGCGTAAGGTCACATGACCCTTACATCCCCAACAAGTAGTCCTCTAGTCGGGTGAAAAAATCAAGTAACTGTTAGATCAAAGTAAACCATTGTACAAACATCTAAAGTTAGATGTATGGGACAATCAAACTTCAAGTTCTCCAAAACAAATTCAAGCGAATCTAGAATTCTTAAAGTCTTGCGAGGGATAAGAATTCCACCTTCATTACTAAGTCCATGCACCAGTTATGCCTAGAAATGGACTAGTAATTTGAATCCACCCAATTCACATATTTGTGCCTAGATCGTACATCTAGAAACTATGAATTGGCGAGGGATGTGTTTAGATCCACCCTTATTACTCTTCACTAGTTTGTACTTTGTCCCGTTCATCAAAGTGCAAACCCGGATAGTGTTTTGAATCATTTGGGCAGGGATGCCACCACAGAGATGAGACATGTTCTTCCAGTTCTAGAACATGACCATGTTCTTCCAGTTTTAGAACATGAGGCTCGGGGGTTGCCTACAGTATGTATATAGCTCTATTTTTGAGGACGAAAATATTTTCCAAGGGGGGAAGAATATAATAAAGTAAGTCTATGATCCAAGGGTTTGGTCAGTTCAGACAGATCTGAAATCGGACACCATTTGGTCATCCGTGTGTATGACCAAAGATCTCGAGTTTTAGACTTACTAGGAGGTCTTGTGCTCTTGTGAACAAGTGATCTACTTAGCTTAGTGGTTAAGTCTCAAGGATGTGAAGGAGGAGATCTTGGGTTCAATCCCCATGGGAGACATGGGGAGAGTATTTTGCCCAAAGATCTCTAGAGCCTTCTAGAAGCATCCACTTGAGTTAACTCGAGTTAACTCGGACACTTGGCGCACATGTAGTTACATGGCTGACACTTTGATGGTTAGTATCCACCTGCCCAAGAAGGCAGTCCCCTGGAGAGAGCTATATATAGAGGCATTTGGTTGGGAGGAGAGTGATCTCTCTAGCATGTGGTGGTCGTAATCCTTGTTCTCTTACAGTATGTGTGTGTAAATTTCTATGATTCAAATGTATTTTTAATATATGCTTTTCTCGAAAAATTAGGAGGCACGTTTTGAAGAAGTTATAGTTCTTTAAGTTGTGCACATGCGAGCTTGAACACTCACTCTTTTAATAAGATCACATTCTTAGTGTGTCTATTCATGGAGAATGGACTCTCACTGTTCTATCATATTTCTACCTGTAGTTAGGCATATTTGTACACTTACAAGATGAGTGAATTCTAGAGTAGTCTATATAAACCTAAGATTTGTTTCTTCTCTTTCAAATTTGGTCTGTTCTGAATCATGCTTTCAAGATTTTCTTATATTTCAAAGGTGTGCAAAGTTTGGAGCTTAAGTTTTTGCTTGGGTTCATTCCCTATGAAATCTCTAGGTGTAGTTAAATTAAATACTTAGTTCGATGAATCCCATCATTTTAGGATTCAAAGTTCGCACACACATGGTATTCTGATGTTGCAAAGCCTTGGCGACATCTAACCTATGGTTAAGGAAGAGATTGGAGTTGTATAACATATGACATGAGCAGTTACACAAAGAAAGTAAATTCAAAGAAACAAAGGAGGTTGCACAGATGAAGTGAGTGGATATAGAGCTATGGTACAACCTACCTTTCAATACATATTCTTTGAGCATGGTGAGTCCTCATGGAAGGTATCATGGTGGAACAATGATATAGCAAACACATTTTACACAACACACCTAAAGAAAAGCAACATAAGCCCGATCCTAGCTCTTTGAATATGTAAAATAGACCTTGTATGCTTGTTGTTAGTGCAATAAAACCCATTGATTACTTTTGAACATCAACAAGAAAAATTTAATGCAACATAGATAACATGCGCCTTGAATAGCTCACAAAAACCTTCTAAATATGGATGAAAGTTATGAGTTGAAACACTCAAAGGAGCCACCACAATTACAATTGGAAACATTCATCTTACGGGAGTGTCATACATAAGGTTGGCTTGCTATAATGCATAAAATTCCTTGATATAAAAGCAATGAAGGATCAATAGCCTTAACACGGATTCGATGTCATCCCAATATTTCAGGGATACATAGAAGATGACCCCAAGATTGTAACATTTCTTCAAATCTACTAAACCAAATTCCTTGGATATTTAAACAGACAAACTAGACAATGATACCTACTTAAACATTCCATTTGGAGCTCTATAATAACAAGACTAGCAACCTTTGCAATGTGGGATCCAATATAACAAACATATTCATTGAAGGAAAATGTCTTTCTAAATTTCTAAACTTCAAATTCATCTTCAACATTATTCTCCTTGAAAATTAGGGAGCACTTTTTAAAGAACTTATAGTTCATTAAGTTGTATACATACGAGATTGAACGTTCACTCTTTTAGTAAGATTACATTGTTAGTGTGTATGCTCATGGAAAACCGACTCACTCTATTCTGTCGCATTTCCACCTATAGTTAGGCATATTTGTGCACAGACATGATGAGTGAATTCTAGCATAGTCTATGTAAACATAAGGCTTTTTTCTTTTCATTCAACTTTGGTTTGTTTTCAATCATGCTTTCAAGATTTTGTTATACTTTAAAGGTGTGCAAAGTGTGGAGCTTGAATTTTCGCGGGGCTTCATTCCATATGCAATCTCTAGATGTGGTTAGATTGAAGAGGACGTAATTCGATGAATCCCATCATTGTAGGATTCAATGTTCCCACATACATGGTATTATGATTTAGCGTTGGAGACATCTAATCTATGGTTGAGAAAGATATTGGAGTTTTACAACATGTCACATGAGCAATTACACAAAGAAAGTAAATTCAAAGAAACAAATGAGGTTGCAAAGATGAAGTGAGACGATATAGAACTATGGGACGACCTAGCTTGCTACACATACTTTGAGCATGGGGAGTCCTCATAGAGGGTATCATGGTGGAACAATGATATAGGGAACATGTTTTACACAACACACCTAAAGCAAAGCAGCATAGGACCAACCCTAGCCCTTTGAATATGTAAAATACACCTTGTAGGCTTCTTTTTAGTACAATAAAACCCAACGGCTACTTTCAATCATCAAGAGGAACAATTTGATGCAAAATAGATAACTTGCACATTGACTAGGCCACAAAAGCCTTCTAAATATGGATGGAAGTTATAACTTCAAACACTTAGAGTAGCCACCACAGGTACAATTGGAAACACTCATCTTAGTAGAGTTTCATACATAGGGTTGACTTGCTATAATCCATAAAACCCCTAATTTTTGGAAAGAGCAATAACCTTAACATTGATTGGATGTCATCTTGATATTTCAGGGATATGTAGAAGATGGACCCCAAGATTGCAAAAGATGTCTCGAGATCTACTAAACTAAATGTGTTGAATATTTGAACAGACAAAGTAGACAATGAAGGAGGAGCAAAGAATCAAAATGGTACCAAGCAATGATCAAAGATTATATGTATTGAATCAAAGCAACACGTTCATAATGTATAGATAATTTCGAGTCTTTATATCGACTCTTGAGGATATATCCATGCCTTTTCTTCATGAATTTGAATTATAAATTAGGCCACTTTGGTAGTTTAAGATGATTGGAAGCTTTACCTATAATCATAGAAAAGAAAAAGTTGGAGTTTCAACTACTTTCTGATTAATTGATTGAGAATTAATCTCAACCACTCAAAACTCGTGGATTTCAGTCCTTTTACTCTTTCCTTTTACATAGGTAATTATCTTGAATCTTACAAGAAATTAACATAAGTGATCAACCAATAAATACAAAGAAATAAACTGCACAAAAGTGCTATTCTTCAATGAACATATATGCAACCATCGAAAGATGGTTTTGATGTACATCATATCCACCTCAAGCATAGTTCAAGCTTGATGTTCCAACACAATAGTTTTGTAGTGTAGAGGAGGTACTGGGGTGTCCTCTTTTATCAAGAGTAGAGAATAAATACGTCCAGTACGTCGCCTACTCAAGGGAGGTTCTCTTTAGGGAAGTATACCCTTTAACATTTCTGTGAGCAAGCAGAGGTAAATAATTGCACAGAGTTGTACATACTCCAAAAAACATCAACAACAAATGACCAAAGAAGACCATCCACTTCTTGATTCAAATAAGATAATTACAAGATTGGTCAAAGAGATACTTAAAAACTCATGCTCAGAGCTTCATGGCACTCTACACAGACAAAACACAGATCAATACAAGCGGTGGAGAATTCTTCTAGAAAATAGGGCTTACAATATCATTGCCCTAAAAAAAATCCAAGCCACTCTCT
>CM035426.1:18923906-18926406 GCA_020310875.1 Ceratopteris richardii | reverse complement strand
TCAAACCTGTTTTGAGACATTGCTCAAAAATTTCTTTTAGATTTTCCAAATGCTCATGGAAATCTTGAACTGCTGCTCTTTTATCTGTACCTGAAAATACTGAAAAATCATCCATGAAAATGCATAGAAAGGTTGTTAACCATTTGCCCAATATCAGATACATCGTTCTATTAAATGAAGCTGGTGCATTCTTCAAACCAAAAGCCATGCGAGTATAGACATAAGTGCCTCAGGGAGTAACAAAGGCTGTTTTGTCCCTATCATCAGGATGGATCACTATCTGATTGTAGCCACTAAAACCATCCAAGAAACTATACAAGGTGTGACCAGCTACTTCCTCAAGTACTTGCTCTGTGAAGGGCTGAGGAAATCCATCTTGAATGGTCACTTTATTCAAAGCACGGAAATCAACACATACTCTTATTTTTCCACTATTTTTCTTGGGCACAATAACCATAGAAGAAAGCCACCTGGAATGTTCTACTGGGACAATTATACCTGCTTCTTCCAGTTTTGTAATTTCTGCTTTTACTGCCTCTGCATACTTCGGATTGAGTCGATATGGTCTACTTCTTGCAGGCGCGGCTCTCTCAACTAAGGGTATCCGATGTAACCCAAGCTCTTCTGGTATCCCTGTTAGATCTTTGTAGGACCATGCAAAGACACTTTTATAGGCAAAAATCAAAGAAGTTACCTTCTGTAGTAAAGGAGGATAGTGCCACAACCAGGATGCCAAGTGAACTACTTGAGGGTTCTCTTCATCCCCTAAATTGAATTCTTGAACCAATGTTTCAGGACTGGTCTTGTTTGAGAAATCATCTCCACTATATGCAGGAGTGGATTTTAATTTATATTCTGCAACATGTTCTTCTATCCATCCTTTAGGTATATCTGAGAAAGGAAGATCTTCTCTGCTCTTAGGTTCATAATCTTCCCTCTCCGATACTTTTATATGGGTTGCCTCTTCAAAGTTTGTATTTTCCTGCAATTGCTCATTCTCCAACACCTTGTGGTCTTCATTGCCCTTTCCTGTAATTACCTTATCTGCAACTTCTTCCTCAATTTCATTGATCTCCACTGTGCAACACTCTACACTTCCCATCATCCAATTTAACAATGTATCATCTTCTTGGGGTAGAGAGGGCATTATCTGAGTGTCCACAGTATATCTAGTGGTTTTTCCTTAGTCGAATCCTTCTTCCAAATGTAATTGTAGTTGGCTATTGGTGCTTGTTGAAATCCATAGTCTATTTTTCCCCCAATCTTGCAAAGCTTTTGCTTGTCTCAACCAAGGTCTCCCCAGGAGTAAAGGGTAAGACGTCTCCTGTGGAAGTGCAATAACAACAAAATCTAGAACAAAGTGGCAGCCCTGTACTACCAACAGCACCTTTTCAATAATGCCAAGTGGTGCAACCCGATGTTGATATGCTAATGTAACCGTGAATGGTGCCAACTTGGTGGGGTTCAATTTCAGTTTCTTCATTGTAAAATTTGGCATCAAATTGATACCAGAGCCTCCATCTATGATCACACCTGTGAGAGCTTCATCCTTTATTCAAATAGATAATCTTGAGCTTTGGTAGTCTGCTAAAGGTGCAGGGGGAAAATCAACCATGAAACCATCTATACTAGGTGATTGGACCAAGTGAGTAGAGTGTATAATCTTCAGTAAGTCACTTCTTATTTTTGAATCCATTTTGATAAGTTCGTACAAACTAACCTTGTGATGAATACCTTTCAAGATCTGCTCAATCTCTACCTTATGAGTGTCTTCTTGCAAATTTGTTGGTTGGCCCTTTAGAGAAGTAGCCATCTTATCATAAGCTCCTTCAATTTCTGCTTGGTCTTTCCATCCGGACTTCTTTTCCTCCTCTTTATCCTGAAATCCTTGTTGTTCATCTCTATGGGTTGCAGCTGCTTGCCTAGCTCTAGTCATCATGGGTATTGCAGAGGATGAAATGGCATAAGACTGAGTGGTTTTCCCTTTTATCATGTGCAGAGACTCCAATCATGTGGATTGGAGGAGGACGACCTCTTGGGCAATCTTTGGTATAATGATCCTTGGCCTCTGGACAGTGTTGACAAGGAGGTGCATCTTCTCGGAGAGAACACCTATTTTGCATGTGGTCGTACTCACCACAACGATAGCACATCAAAGGTCTATTATATCTAGGTTTTGGAGGCCGATTCTCCTCTCTATTTGATGTATTTGAAGTACTAGCATAATATGAATCCAAATGTTGAGGGTTACCTCTCTGCTGTGTACCCTTGAGGTAGTAGCAATCTCTGGCTTCATGACCATCCTTTCCACAAAACTGACAGCTTACCTTAATAGGGCAATTAGCATTGGAATGTCCATTGTTGTTACAGATTGTACACCAAATTTGTCTCCTTATATCTTGAGTGGTCTTCAAATCTTCTAACTCACGACGAAGTTGGGCTACTTCATCATCGGTGCGACGCAGTGGTGGCAATACCTTCTCTTCTTGTTGATTTTGTT
>CM035426.1:18901406-18918906 GCA_020310875.1 Ceratopteris richardii | reverse complement strand
TTGAGTAAGAGGATTAATTCTAGGATGCCAACTAGATAATGGATCTAGAAATATACCTAGTTAAGTCACTTAAGGGCTGGTTAGCTTTGCGATACTTATGATCACACGATAACCTATGAGAAGCTAGTCTAGTTACATCATAGAAGGATACACCAGAGTCGACGACTATGATAGATCATAGAAGAATTCAATCCTAGCTGTGGAATTCATATATGTGACTTGTTTACTGCCATTGTAGGGAGATCTTAGAAGGATACACGAGAGTCGACGACTATGATAGATCATAGAAGAATTCAATCCTAGCTGTGGAATTCATATATGTGACTTGTTTACTGCCATTGTAGGGAGATCTTCTTCTTATTATCCACCTCACGAGTATCAAAACCACATACCAGTAGCAGATATATATAATAGTGAAAACCATTTAACACTAGCATGTAAATGTCCAAACCGAAAAACACTTGCATTTAATGTACTTCTCTGATGTATAGTTCGAGAAGATTGTCAACACCTTTTGGATTACCACTTTTCATAACCATTACAAACTACGGGTTCGCCATCACATCGGTAGGCAGACCACAGGCAGTTACACTTTCTTATTTTCCTTTGTCATGTAGCCTAATACACATGGAACTCTTTCAAATAACTGGAGCGCCATAGCCTATGTAAAGTATGTTAGGCCTCTGTAACAGAGCGCAAAGAAGCTCTCTCGGCCTCTTCGAAATCGTAGGAGCTCTTGCTTTTGAGAGCGATCGTTAGGAGCTGCTCACTTGGATCTCCTAATGTAGATGGTTTCTCCTTCCCGATGGGCGGCCATACCAGCTGCGGAGGATGAGCGAGACGATGGCAGGAAGTTATATGCACGGCAACGTGCTCCTTCGATGCGAGGACAGGCCAAGGACACATCCTCTTGCGCAGACAACTGAAACATGGCAGCCGCGTCACTCTCCTCTTCTTCGACCAGGAGGAACTCATTCTTCCCCTCCTGTCTCCATGACAAGACCCTTCCGTTGTCGGCGTTCTCCATCATTAAGTCTTCTCCCTCGGAAATGAACGGCCTGGACTCCCGAGTCCTGTACCGGAATCCGTAGAAGGCACCCTTTTCGGACAGACGAACACAGTAGGTGGACATATCCTCGTTCCACTCGGGCGATAGGAAGCCCGGCATCCCGGAACCCACGGATTGCAACTTATACACCTCGCTAGAATATAAGGCAGGCTGCGAGCACCTGCTCCAGTACGGGAACACAGGTTCCCTGTCCTTCCGCCCTTCCAGACATCTTTCCTCTGCCGCTTCGGCTGTCGCTACTGTAATCACTAAGTCATAGCCAGCAATGCGATCCTCTGGGTGCACCACCTTCCAAAATGCACACAGACTCACTCCTGTCAATTATCACAATCTTCCAAAATGCACATCCACAACACAAAACATAGATATAGTCGTCAACCAGATACAGCCCCCACACACACACGGAGATCGCAGAGAGAGGTGCTGCGTACCTCAAACGAGCCATGCCTGCAAACCTTGACAAGCTCGAATAGATCCTCGGGATAATGCGCTGCCTTTGGCTTCTATTCAGATGATCCGTATCGAATCCCGCTTAGCTCATCCAAAATATATAAACTGAGGAACTGCAAGACTTGCTCGTTCCTACCCCTACACGTCTGCGAGTACGCCCATCCATTTCTTCGTTTCTTCTATATCCGGAATTTCGGATGACAAAGTGTTGCCATGCTCCATATCCCGTCAGCAGTTTTTGAAAACTACCAGCCACCATCAACATTAACAAACACACTCATTGAGAAATAATCTCTTGCCACTGTACAAGCGAATCTCCATTAAGAAAAACAATCTCTTTTTTTTTTTAATTAAAGAACGTTCGGTCTTAGCCTATTCTCCTATATTTTAATTAAAATAAGGAGAAAAGTTACAAGTGAATGGGACTAGTGCCCATGAGACCCCCCAAATCCCACAATGCAGGGGAGGAGTATGGCAAGCTAGAGGGCATTACAAATGAGGCCGATAAATCTATTATCTCCCTCACGTGGGACCCATTTGGGTTTTAACTTGTTGTTTTCGAGGAGATAAATACAATGATATCTAAACGGTGTAGATCTCCTATCTCCGGAGATTCTTTTACCTAGAAGAAACAAGGATTTCTCGATCGACCATTCCTTAGGAGTTTGGCCGAAATTGATAGCACATCGCTCCCTCCAAATCTTCCAAAGAGTCTCACCCTGATGGCATTCCACAGCCTCGATGAGCAGCCGACCCCCTCATCCAACAATGCCTGTTGCTAATTGATCTCTCTCTCTCTCTCGTTCTCTCTCTCTCGGCCTCTCACTGTCTCTCTCTCTTTTTCTCTCTCTCTCTTTCTCTCTCTCTCTCGGTCTCTCTCTCTCTCTCTCTCTGTCTCTCTCTCTCTCTCTCTCTCTCTCTCTCTCTCTCTCTCTCTCTCTCTCTCTCTCTCTCTCTCTCTCTCTCTCTCTCTCTCTCTCTCTCTCTCTTCCCCCTCTCTTCTCTCTCCTCCCCCGCCGCCTTTCCCCGCTGACCCGTTTGCAATCCCCAACCTACCCCCCGCTAACCCGCCCGCAACCCCCGCCCTACCCCCCCGTTGACCCGCCCGTAGCCCGCGCTCCTCCCCGTAGCTTCCCCCGCCCCTCCCCGCCACCACCCCTGCTGCCCCCCGCCTTGCCCTTGCTGACCCCGCCTAGCCCCCCCGCTGACCCCGCCTAGCCCCCCCACTTACCCCGCCTAGCCCACCCGCTGACCCCGCCTAGCCCACCCGCTGACCCCGCCTAGCCCCCCCGCTAACCCCGCCTAGCCCCCCCCCACTGACCCCGCCCCCCTCCCCGCAGCTTCCCCCGCCCCTCCCCGCCACCACCACCGCTGCCCCCTGCCTAGCCCCCCCACTGACCCCGCCTAGCCCCCCCGCTGACCCCGCCTAGCTCCCTCCACTAGCCCCGCCTAGCCCCCCCGCTGACCCCGCCTAGCCCCCCTGCTGCCCCGCCTTGCCCCCCCCTCAAACCCCGCAGCCCGCCCCCCCTGAGTCCCACCACCCCCCGCCCCCGCTGACTCCCGCACACCCCCGCCCCTCGCACTCCTGCCACCTCTCTCCCTCTCCTCTCTCTCTCATACACACACACACCCACACATACACACACACACACCCACACATACACACACACACCCACACATACACACACACACACATACACACACACACCTACACATACACACACGCACACCCACACATACACACACACACACCCACACATACACACACACACCCACACATACCCACACACACCCTCACACACACACACCCACACACACACACACCCACACACACACACGCACACACACCCACACACCCACACACACACACCCACACACACACACGAACGCGCGATCGTACACACAAAGGTCCCCGCATCGAGAAGAATTTCTCTAGCTTTATGGAAAATATGTGGATGAGGAGGAGAAATTGTTTTTATATTTTTGAGCAAGTTAGGAATGTTAGCACTATCTGGGCCACACTCTTGCAAATATCCTTGAAATAGAAGATAACCACGGATTCTTCAATGCTTGGATACTAGCATGCTCGTCATCAGTATGAACTCTTGTGATGATGGTCATTCAGGAGCTGAGCATGCTTAGTAAACCACCATCAATTAATGGTTTAATCTGCATCTTTCAGATCTTCAGAAGGGAGTTTTTATTATACATGGATACGACCTTCTGTTCACAAATTCAAGGCATGACCTAGATGCTATTCATGGGCCTTTCCATCAGGACAAGCAGTTGGACCAATCGGCTTCATTTGAATTGCCAGGGATTAAATCAGTGAGGAAATAACAAAACAATACAAAATGAGAATCTCAGATGGCAAGTGAAAAGGTAAAAGGAAACTGTTAAAAGTGGAGGAGAAGAAATAATGGTTGCTACCAACCATTCATTACGACGACCTATTTTTTTGGATCCAATTCAAATCAAGGGAATAATTGACCTACCCCTCCAATCTTGGGTAATTAACCGACGCGTGATCAATGGACGTGAAGACTTAGCAAGGCCCTCTTGGCCTATTGGAGCCTATAAAAGCAATGGAATTGTGTTCATTTGGGACATTAGTTCAGATACACATTTGTATACGTGCATACAGAGGTCCTCTCTTGGTACTTGTCGTTTCAAGCCTACTGGAGGAAGTCACTCTGTGGTGTGCATACAAAGTGTGGGCTTCCCAGTGGAGGGCTGATAGCACTATAGTTGAAGAGAGTGACTTGGTTCCATTCCGCGTATATCTGTGGTACTTTCATGTTCATTTAGAACAAGTCTCTATACAGTGTATTGCTCAGTACTACTCTGCATCAGTTGTGATCATTATACGGATTGTACGAGTCTCTTGTATTGAGGTTGTTAGTTCAAAGCACCAGTATCTATAGCATTTCCTTGGCTTACAATGTAATCATTTGATTGATCTGAGGAATGTTCGGGTTCTCCAAAGATTGTCATTTATCTTAATCCTTACTCTGGGAGTCATTGTTATCTACCTGCTCACAGAAGTGTTAAAGGGTATACTTCCCTAAAGAGAACCTCCCTTGAGTAGGTGACGTATTGGAAGTGTTTATTCTCTACTTCTAATAAAAGTGGATATCCCAGTACCTCCTCTACAGTTTGGCACGCACAGTGGGACCTTTGCATTTCTGTGAGAGGTATTTTTGACCTATTGCATTTGCAAGTAGGTACATGACCCATACGCGAGCAGATAAGGAGTCTCTTCGGGTTTGGAGGAGCCTTAACAAGTTAGCCATAACCACGACTAGTGAGTCTACCTCCCCTCTGCCCTCCCTAAATTTATCTATTGATTTTGGTGCGACACCATTGTCAAAAGAGAGGTATAGGAGAACCTTAGACTTCTCCTCAGATACATCCGAAGAAACACCAGTACAAATGGAGGATCTCTCTCATTTACTCTCCAGATTAAACATTAAATTCCCTACCTTCAAGGGACAAGCTTATGAGGATGCTGATGATCATGTGAGGAGATTCATCTCTTTATGCCGTGGACGAGGTCTGCGAAATAGAGAGGATGCAATGCTGGCACTCTTCCCATCATTATTGGATGGTCTTGCAGACAAATGGTATAGTCAATATGCAGATGACCATTTCACTACATGGGAGGCTCTGAAGGCGGCGTTCTCACAGACATTCCGACCAAGTGATTCCTCGGAAAGAGCTCTAGATCAGCTAGAGAACTTGAAGTCAAGATCAAGTGAATCCTTTCATGAACTTCACACTAGAACAAAAGCACTTGTTGCACGTCTGCCACATGCTCCAGGTGACTTTTTGGTTAAAAAAATGGATAGAAAAAGCTCTGCGCAGGTCATCTTAGCAGAAGCTTCGTGAGTCTCTTAGATTGGATGCAACCCTCAATGATTTTGTTGTAGCGGCATCACACATAGAAGAAGCAAGGCAACATTTTGAAGAGGATACACAAAGAAGTTATGCTGCAGACCTGGAGCCTATTGGGCAACTAAGGAGGGAACTGGAGGCATTGAAAATGCAACAGAATCTACAAGAAGAGAAGGTCTTGCCACCACTGCGTCGCACTGATGACAAAGTAGCCCAACTTCGCCGTGAGTTAGAAGATTTGAAGACGACTCAGGATATAAGGAGACAAATTTGGTGTACAATATGTAACAACAATGGACATTCCAATGCTAATTGCCCTAACAAGGTAAGCTGTCATATTTGTGGAAAGGATGGTCATGAAGCTAGAGATTGCTACTACCTCAAGGGTATACAGCAAAGAGGTAACCCTCAAACTTTGGATTCATACTATGCTAGTACTTCAAATACATCTAATAGAGAGGAGAATCCGCCTGCAAAGCCTAGATATAATAGACCTTTGATGTGCTATCGTTGTGGTGAGTATGGCCACATGCAAAATAGGTGTTCCCTTCCAGAAGATGCACCTCCTTGTCAACATTGTCCAGAGGCCAAGGATCATTATACCAAAGACTGCCCAAGAAGTCGTCCTGCTCCAATCCACATAATTGTGGTTTCTCCACAAGAAGAAGGTATGACCGCTCAGTCTTATGCCGTTTCATCCTCTGCAATGCCCATGATGACCAGAGCTAGGCAAGCAGCAGCAATCCATAGAGAGGAACAACAAGGATTTCAGGATAAAGAGGAAGAAAAGAAGTCTGGATGGAAAGACCAAGCAGAAATTGAAGGAGCTTATGAAAAGATGGGTACTTCTCTAAGGGGCCAACCAACAAGTTTGCAAGAAGACACTCATAAGGTAGACATTGAGTAGATCTTGAAAGGTATTCATCACAAGGTTAGTTTGTACGAACTTATCAAAATGGATTCAAAAATAAGGAGTGACTTACTGAAGATTATACACTCAGCTCACTTGGTCCAATCACCTAGTATAGATGGTTTCATGGTTGATTTTCCCCCTGCACCCTTAGCAGACTACCAAAGCTCAAGATTATCTGTTGGTATAAAGTGACTGTTCAAGATGGATTTCCTCAGCCCTTCACAGAGCAAGTACTTGATGAAGTAGCTGGTCACACTTTGTATGGTTTCTTGGATGGTTTTAGTGGCTACAATTAGATAGTGATCCATCCTGAGGATAGCGACAAAACAGCCTTTGTTACTCCCTGGGGCACTTATGTCTATACTCGCATGGCTTTTGGTTTGAAGAATGCACCAGCTTCATTTAATAGAACGATGTATCTGATATTGGGCAAATGGTTAAGAACCTTTCTACGCATTTTTATGGATGATTTTTCAGTATTTTTAGGTACAGATAAAAGAGCAACAGTTCAAGATTTCCATGATCATTTGGAAAATCTAAAAGAAATTTTTGAGCAATGTCTCAAAAGAGGGTTGAAGTTGAATCCTGATAAATGTCACTTTTTGGTCACTAAGGGCACTCTTCTTGGTCACATAGTATCTGCTGAAGGTATAACCGTGGACCCTGCAAAGGTTACGGCTATTCTTTCCATGCCCATTCCACAAAGCCCAAAGGAAGTGCAAAGTTTCTTGGGTCATGCAGGATATCACAGAAGATTCATTCGGATGTATTCTCATCGAGTGCTGAAGCTGACAAAGCATTTTGTGAACTAAAATTGAGGCTATGTACTGCACCACTTTTAAGTGTTCCTAATTGGTCATTAGAATTTCATGTGCATACAAATGCTAGTCTTCATGTTGTTGGTGCAGTTCTAGCTCAACCATCATCACATAAGGTTGATAGACCTATCGCCTATGCCAGCAGACTACTCAACCAAGCTGAAAGGAATTACAGTACAACGGAAAGAGATTTTGGCTATCGTATTTGCTCTTCAGAAGTTCCGACATTATCTCCTTGGTGTACATTTTATAGTTATATCTGATCAGATCATCAGCCCTTGAAGTATTTGATAAAAATGCCTAGAGTAGCTGGAAGGATTTGGAGATGGTTACTCTTATTTCAAGAATTTAATTTTGATATTCATATTAAGCCAGGAAAAGAGCACTACATGGCAGATCAAGTGTCGAGGACGGCAATGAGCGAAAAAGCAATAGGTATTAATGATGAACTGGTGGATAGCAATCTTTTCCTAGAAGCAATTCGGACTGGTTGGTATGATGAAATTCTTCATGTTCTGACTACTCGAAAGATCCCAGAACACTTGACACCTGTAGAAAAAGAAGATTGTTTTTGAAAACCAAAGCATATTCTCTTATAAATGGAAATTTATATAAATACTGTCAGGATGATACATTCAGAAGGTGTGTCTATCGAGAGGAGGTAAATCTTCTGCTAGAGGCTGCACACAATGAAGGACATCTAAAGGGGGAAGAATTGGCTCATAGAATCATCCACAAAGGCCTATGGTGGCCTCATATTTACAAGGATGCGATCAAGTTCGCTAAAGAATGCCACATCTGCTAGAGGTGTGCTCCTACGCCGACCAGATTGAATTTCCAACCATTAGTCATATCTACAGGATGGCTCCCATTTGAACGATGCGGTCTTGATTTCATTGGACCAATTAGTCCAACTGGTCAACCAGGGGGTAAAAAGTATATATTGATGGACACATGTTATGCCACTAAATGGATAGAGGCTAAAGCTATTGTGGACTGCACGGCTTTAACAGTTGCCAAGTTCTTGTATAAACGTATTTTCTCAAGATTTGGTTGCCCACTAGAAATTACTAGTGATAGGGGCACACATTTTGTAAATCAATTACTCCAGTCTATATTTGACAGGTATAAAATCTTCCATAAAAAATTCTTGTGCCTACTATCCGAGGGCAAATGGCCAAGCAGAGAATTCCAATAAGATTTTGATTGGATTGCTTTGCAAATTATCTTTCGATCATCAAAGCTCCTGTCCACAAGCATTGATCGGTGCAATTTGGGCTTTCAAAACCTCGAAGAGGGGAACCACTGGCGAAACCCCATTCCGCTTAGTATATGGAAAAGAGGCATTGGCCCCATTTGAGTTCATTATCAGAGAGGAAACAGGAATCAAAACGATTGGAATTGAACCCCCCATTTAGAGATTGGTGGCATTAGAAGAGTATAGAGAAGGGGCAATACAGAAACTTCTGGTAACACAAGAAGAGCGCAAGAGATTGCATGACAGGTATCTGAGATCCAATGAAGTTCAGGAAGGGTCCATGGTTTTAGTGCATCTAATTCCACCAATTCAAACTAAATTGGTACCCAAATGTGCAGGACCATATAAGGTTATCAAAGTATTGCCATATGGCGCAGTGCATCTCGAAGATCTGCAGGGTAAAAGGATTCCCCTGGCCAACATCTCCAGGGTGAAGAAGTATCTGAATCAAGTCAAAATGGAAGCACTCCATCCCTTGTACATACCGTGTTTCTTTTCAGTAATTGCAGTATAACTAGATCTCATCGAAATGAGTAAAATAAGGGAAAAATTGCACCAGGGACGGTGCAAAAGCTTGATGTGGGGGTCTGTAGATCCCTCTCTTCCCTCTCTCTCTGAAGTATCTCCTTCCTGTGCAAGTGCATGCTTTCCCAAGGGCAAATCTCACTCCCTCTCTCGCTCAGAGAGATGGCGCACACAGTACATAGTTGTGCGGCTCCCCTTCCACTCACTCCGCCCATACAACTCTATGCTACTGCTCAATGCGAGCGAGATGCTAAAGTATGCCAAGCTTAAGTGCTGCGCGATGGGTGTATGTCCTCAATTTGTGCTCTAGGTCTTGCAAAGAAGTTGTCAGAACCTCTTCGGCCCCTGAGTCTTTTGAGCTAATGCAAGTTTTCCATTTGATTTTGGGAATCCCCCTCCTGTTGGGGTCCCAATCAAAAAGAATCACTCCTGTCAATTATCAAAATCTTCCAAAATGCACATCCACAACACAAAACATAGATATAGTCGTCAACTAGATACAGCCCAGACACACACACACGGAGATCACAGAGAGAGGTGCTGCGTACCTCAAAGGAGCCATGCCTGCAAACCTTGTGTAGAGGTCGGAAACTCTCAGATGCCTTGGGATGAAGCTTCAGGGAATAGTCCATCCCATTTCATGGACATAATGGTGTTCCGGGCAGTTGTTGCTTTCACTTGTTGATTTCACTCTCAATACCACCTCCGTTGATTTGTTTATCTCTCTCTTTTTCTCTCTCTTCCTATCTCTCTCTTCCCCATCTTTTCTCTCAACTCTCCTCTGCCCCGAAAAACCCCCCTCAGCCTTCCCCGCAAAGCCCCTCTGACCCCCTTCAGCCCGCAAGCCCCCTCTCGTACCCTCTCTCTCTCCCCCTCTTTTCTCTCTCTCTCCCTCTCTCTCTTCTCCTCTCACTATTTTTCCCTCTCTCTCTCGGTCCCTCTCTATCTCCCTCTCTTTCTCTCTCTTTCTCTCCCTCTCCTTCTCTCTCTCCATCTCTCTCTCTCTCTCTCTCTCTCTCTCTCTCTCTCTCTCTCTCTCTCTCTCTCTCTCTCTCTCTGTCTCTCTCTCTCTCTCTCTCTCTCTCTCTCTCTCTCTCTCTCTCTCTCTCTCTCTCTCTCTCTCTCTCTCTCTCTCTCTCTCTCTCTCTCTCTCTCTCCGCCCCCGTCCTTTTTTCTCTCTCTCTCTCTCTCTCTCTCTCTCTCTCTCTCTCTCTCTCTCTCTCTCTCTCTCTCTCTCTCTCTCTCTCTCTCTCTCTCTCTCTCTCTCTCTCTCTCTCTCTCTCTCTCTCTCTCTCTCTCTCTCTCTCTCTCTCTCCTCCCCCGTCCCTTTCTCTCTCTCTCTCTCTCTCTCTCTCTCTCTCTCTCTCTCTCTCTCTCTCTCTCTCTCTCTCTCTCTCTCTCTCTCTCTCTCTCTCTCTCTCTCTCTCTCTCTCCTTCCCTCCCTCTATCCCCCCTCCTTCTCTCTCTTCCCCCGCACCCTTCCGCCTCCGCCCTCCGCCCACCTTCTCCGCCCAGTTCCCCCCGCAGCCCCCTCCACCTAGCCCCCGCCCCCCTCCGCCCAGTTCCCCCCGCAGCCCCCTCCACCTAGCCCCCGCCCCCTCCGCCCAGTTCCCCCCGCAGCCCCCTCCACCTAGCCCCCGCCCCTCTCCACCCAGTTCCCCCCGCACCCCCCTCCACCTAGCCCCCGCCCCCCTCCGCCCAGTTCCCCCCGCAGCCCCCTCCACCTAGCCCCCGCCCCCCTCCGCCCAGTTCCCCCCGCAACCCCCAGCACCTAGCCCCCGCCCCCCTCCGCCCAGTTCCCCCCGCAGCCCCCTCCACCTAGCCCCCGCCCCTCTCCGCCCAGTTCCCCCCGCACCCCCCTCCACCTAGCCCCCGCCCCCTCCGCCCAGTTCCCCCCGCGGCCCCCTCCACCTAGCCCCCGCCCCCCTCCGCCCAGTTCCCCCCGCGGCCCCCTCCACCTAGCCCCCGCCCCCCTCCGCCCAGTTCCCCCCGCAGCCCCCTCCACCTAGCCCCCGCCCCCCTCCGCCCAATTCCCCCCGCAGCCCCCTCAACCTAGCCCCCGCCCCCCTCCGCCTAGCTCCGCCCCACCCCCTCCGCCATAACTCCGCCCTCTCGTACCCTCTCTCTCTCCCCCTCTTTTCTCTCTCTCTCTCCCTCTCTCTCTTCTCCTCTCACTATTTTTCCCTCTCTCTCTCGGTCCCTCTCTATCTCCCTCTCTTTCTCTCTCTTTCTCTCTCTTTCTCTCCCTCTCCTTCTCTCTCTCCATCTCTCTCTCTCTCTCTCTCTCTCTCTCTCTCTCTCTCTCTCTCTCTCTCTCTCTCTCTCTCTCTCTCTCTCTCTCTCTCTCCTCCCCTGTCCCTTTCTCTCTCTCTCTCTCTCTCTCTCTCTCTCTCTCTCTCTCTCTCTCTCTCTCTCTCTCTCTCTCTCTCTCTCTCTCTCTCTCTCTCTCTCTCTCTCTCTCTCTCTCTCCCTCCCTCTCTCCCCCCTCCTTCTCTCTCTTCCCCTGCACCCTTCCGCCTCCGCCCTCCGCCCACCGTCTCCGCCCAGTTCCCTCCGCAGCCCCCTCCACCTAGCTCCCGCCCCCCTCCGCCCAGTTCCCCCCGCAGCCCCCTCCACCTAGCCCCCGCCCCCCTCCGCCCAATTCCCCCCGCAGCCCCTTCCACCTAGCCCCCGCCCCCCTCCGCCTAGCTTCGCCCCACCCCCTCCACCATAACTCCACCCCCGCCCTCCTCTCCTTCCGCCACCCGCACCCCCCCACCTAGCTACCCACACCCCTCCGCCCTCCTCCACCACTTCCCCCACGCGTCCCCACTCTCCTCCACCCCCTGCCACACACACACACCCTCATGTACACACATGCACACATACACTCCCACACCCATGCACATACACGGACAATTATACATACACACATATGCATTCACATACACACACACCCACACAATCACACACACACACACCCACACACACACACCGAGACATACACTCACACACCCACGCAAGCACACACAAAGGCCCCCACATTTATGCCCACACACCCACGTACACAGATAAGCACACTCTCACGCTCACACACAAGCACGTGCACACACACACACACACATGCGGCACACACACACATGCACCCACACATATGCCCAAGGAGGCTGAAGAGATTGCTAAGTATACCAAACCGCAGAGATCTCCCGAAGAAGAGAAAGAAGTTGAATCCAAGACATTTGGTTGAAGAACATGCAGAGCTCCATATGGAGAAGTGCAATTTGGGGTCCTTTGAATGTTTGGGTTGTCGAAATGTTGACCCTGAAAAGAGCAAGACATTTTGGAATATTGCCTGCAAAGAGCAAGACATTTTGGAATATTGAACCAGTTATCTCTAGAAGATTGCTACAAGGTGGGTGCAGTGCTGAGCTAGGGTGGTAAGAGCCCTTGAAGAAGAACATACAGTGAATGCACAAAAGGCTTGAGTTGTAGAACCTTCCATCCAAGGGAATTCACAATGTCACACCCATTTAGAAATCGGTTTCCTGGTCCAAATCGTGATTCTCTCCTAAATTATGGAAGCTCTTTAGTATGGAAAGGTAAAAGTGAATTGTTAAAAGTAAAAGTGGAGTTGCCACCAACCCTTCACGGCGACGACCTATTTGTGTGGGCCCAATTCCAATCAAGGAATATTGCACCTACCCCTCCAATTTTGGGCATTCAACCGGCGCATGATCAGTGGACGTGAAGAATCGGCAAGGCCCTCTTGATCTATTGGGGCCTATAAAAACAAGGGATTTGTGCTCATTTGGGGTACAATTTTTGAGACACGGTGGTTCGTGTATACGTGCAGAAGTCCTCTCTTGCACTTGGTGGTTTCAAGCCTATTGTAGGAGCTACTCTGTAGTGTGTATACAGAGGGTAGGCTTCTCAGTGGAGGGCTATGAGCACTATAGTGTAAGAGAGTAGCTTGGATTCTTCTTCTTTTATGTGAGTCAGTGATTGTTGATTAGGTTCTATCCTCTGGAGAAATTCTTTGTATTGTTCTGAGTTAGTCTGCATATCAGTGGCCCCTTATGCTGATGGGAAGAATCTGTTGTGTTAGAGTTATTTACTTTTAGAGTGGCTTGTTAGCCCTAAGCTTGCGGTTCGTTAGCACAAAGTTTGCACTTTTGAGCATCACTCTGCCCAACCTTGTAATCACCTGATTTGAATCAAGAAGTGTACGGTCTTCTTTGGTCATTTGTTGTCCATATTTTTTCGAAGTATTTACCACTCTGTGCAATCCGTGTTATCTACCTGCTCACTGAAATGTTAAAGGGTATACTTCCCTAAAGGGAACCCCCCTTGAGTAGGCGACATACTGGATGTGTTAATCTTTAACCTCTACTTTTGTTAAAAGCGGGTACCCCAGTACCTCCTCTACAGTTTGGCACGCACGGTGGGACCTTTGCATTTCTGTGAGAAGTGTTTTTCCCTATTGCAATTGCGAATAGGTGCATGACCCATACACGAGCAGATAAGGAATCTCTTCGTGTTCAGAGGAGCCTTAACAAGTTAGCAATAACCACGGCTAGTGAGTCTACCTCCCCTCTGTCCTCCCTAAACTTATCTATTGATTTGGGTGCGACACCATTGTCAAAAGAAGGGTATAGGAGAACTTTAGACTTCTCCTCAGATACGTCAGAAGAGACACCAGTCCAAATGGAGGATCTTTCTCACCTACTCTCCAGGATCAACATCAAGTTCCCTACCTTCAAGGGACATGGTTATGAAGATGCTGATGATCATGTGAGGAGATTATCTCTTTATGCCGTGGACGTGGTCTGCAGAATAGAGAAGATGCAATGTTGGCACTTTTTCCATCCACATTGGAGGGTCTTGCAGATAAATGGTATAGTCAGTATGCAGATGGCCATTTCACTACATGGGAGGCTCTGAAGGCGGCTTTCTCACAAACATTCCGACCAAGTGATTCCTCGGAAAGAGCTCTAGATCAGCTAGAGAATTTGAAGCTAAGACCAGGTGAATCCTTTCATGAGCTTCACACTAGAACAAAAGCACTTGTTGCACGTCTGCCACATGCTCCAGGTGACTTTTTGGTTAAAAAGTGGATTGAGAGGGCCCTGCCAAGGTCATCTCAGCAGAAGCTTCGGGAGTCTCTTAGATTGGATGCCACTCTCAATGATTTTGTTGCAGTGGCATCACGCATTGAAGAAGCAAGGCAACATTTTGAGGGGGATACACAACAAAAGTATGCTGCAGATCTAGATCCTATTGAGCAACTGAGAAGGGAATTGGAAGCATTGAAGATGCAACAAAATCAACAAGAAGAGAAGGTATTGCCACCACTGCGTCGCACTGATGATGAAGTAGCTCAACTTCGCCGAGAGTTAGAAGATTTGAAGACCACTCAGGATATAAGGAGACAAATTTGGTGTACAATATGTAACAACAATGGACATTCCAATGCTAATTGCCCTATTAAGGTAAGCTGTCAATTTGGTGGGAAAGATGGTCATGAAGCCAGAGATTGCTACTACCTCAAGGGTACACAGCAGAGAGGTAACCCTCAAAATTTGGATTCATATTATGCTAGTACATCAAAAACTTCAAATAGAGAGGAGAATCGGCCTGCAAGGCCTAGATATAATAGACCTTTGATGTGCTATCGTTGTGGTGAGTATGGCCACATGCAAAATAGGTGTTCCCTCCCAGAAGATGCACCTCCTTGTCAACATTGTCCAGAGGCCAAGGATCATTATACCAAAGATTGCCCAAGAGGTCGTCCTGCTCCAATCCACATGATTGGAGTCTCTCCACATGAAGAAAGGAAAACCACTCAATCCTATGCTGTTTCATCCTCTGCTATGCCCATGATGACCAGAGCTAGGCAAGCAGCAGCAAACCTTAGGGGGGAACAACAAGGAATTCAGGATAAAGAGGAAGAAAAGAAGTCTGGATGGAAGGACCAAGTGGAAATTGAAGGAGCCTATGAAGAAATGACTACTTCTCTAAGGGGCCAACCAACAAGTCTGCAAGAAACCACTCAAGGGGTAAACATTGAACAGATCTTGAAAGGTATTCATCACAAGGTTAGTCTATATGAACTTATAAGGATGGATTCAAAAATAAGAAGTGACTTACTGAAGATTATACACTCTGCTCACATGGTCCAATCACCTAGTATAGATGGTTTCATGGTTGATTTTCCCCCTGCACCCTTAGCAGATTACCAAAGCTCAAGATTATCAGTTTGTATAAAGGATGAAGCTCTTACAGGTGTGATCATAGATGGAGGCTCTGGTATCAATTTGATGCCAGATTTTACAATGAAGAAGCTGAAATTGAACCCCACCAAGTTGGCACCATTCACGGTTACATTGAAAGATCAACATCGGGTTGCGCCACTTGGGATTATTGAAAAGGTATTGATGGTAGTACAGGGTTGCCACTTTGTGTTGGATTTTGTTGTTATTGCACTTCCATAGGAGACTTCCTATCCTTTGCTCCTGGGGAGACCTTGGCTGAGACAAGCAAAAGCTTTGCAAGATTGGGGGAAAAACAAACTATGGATTTCAACAAGCACCAATAGCCAACTACAATTACATTTGGAAGAGGGATTCGACTCAGGAAAAACCACTGGATATACTGTGGATACTCAGGTAATGCCCTCTCTACCCCAAGAAGATGATACATTGTTAAATTGGATGATGGGAAGTGCAGAGTGTTGCACAGTGGAGATCAATGAAATTGAGGAAGAGGTTGCAGATAAGGAAATTACAGAAAAGGGCAATGAAGACCACAAGGTGTTGGAGAATGAGCAACTGAAGGAAAATACAATCTTTGAAGAGGCTACCAATATAAAAGTATCAGAGAGGGAAAATTATGAACCTAAGAGCAGAGAAGATCTCCCTTTTGCAGATATACCTCAAGGTTGGATGAAAGAACATGTTGCATAAATTAAAATCCACTCCTGCATATAGTGGAGATGATTTCTCAAGCAACACCAATTCTGAAACATTGGTTCAAGAAGTAAATTTAGGGGATGAAGAGAACCCTCAAATAGTTCACTTGGCATCCTGGTTGTGGCATTATCCTCCTTTGCTACAAAAGGTAACTTCTTTGCTTTTTACTTACAAAAGTGTCTTCGCATGGTCCTACAAAGATTTAACAGGAATACCAGAAGAGCTTGGGTTACATCGGATACCCTTAGTTGAGAGAGCCGCGCCAGTAAGAAGTAGGCCATATCGACTCAATCCAAAGTATGCAGAGGCGGTAAAGGCAGAGATTACAAAACTAGAGGAAGCAGGTATAATTGTGCTAGTAGAACATTCCAGGTGGCTTTCTTCTATGGTTATTGTGCCCAAGAAAAATAGCGGAAAAATAAGTATGTGTCGATTTCCGTGCTTTGAATAAAGTAACTATTCAAGATGGATTTCCTCAGCCCTTCAGAGAGCAAGTACTTGAAGATGTAGCTGGTCACACTTTGTATAGCTTCTTGGATGGTTTTAGTGGCTACAATCAGATAGTGATCCATCCTGATGATAGAGACAAAACAACCTTTGTCACTCCCTGGGGCACTTATGTCTATACTCGAATGGCTTTTGGTTTGAAGAATGCACCGGCTTCATTTAATAGAACGATGTATCTGATATTGGGCAAATGGTTAACAACCTTTCTACGCATTTTCATGGATGACTTTTCAGTATTTTCAGGTACAGATAGAAGGGCAGCAGTTCAAGATTTCCATGACCATTTGGAAAATCTAAAAGAAATTTTTGAGCAATGTCTCAAAACAGGTTTGAAATTGAATCCTGATAAATATCACTTTTTGGTCACTAAGGGCACTCTTCTTGGTCACATAGTATCTGCTGAAGGCATAACTGTTGACCCTGCAAAGGTTACAGCTATTCTTTCCATGCCAATTCCACAAAGCACAAAGGAAGTGCAAGGTTTCTTGGGCCATGCAGGGTATCACAGAAGATTCATTAGGATGTATTCGGAAATTGCTAAGCCATTGTCAAGGCTTACCAGCAAAAAGATCCCTTTCTCATGGAGTGCTGAAGCTGACAAAGCATTTTGTGAACTAAAGTTGAGGCTATGTACTGCTCCACTTTTAAGTGTTCCTGATTGGTCATTGGAATTTCATGTGCATATAGATGCTAGTCTTCATGCTGTTGGTGCAGTTCTAGCTCAACCATCATCTCATAAAGTGGATAAACCTATCTCTTATGCAAGTAGACTGCTCAACCAAGCTGAAAGAAATTACAGTACAACGGAAAGAGAAGGTTTGGCTATCGTATTTGCTCTTCAGAAATTCCGACATTATCTCCTTGGTGTACATTTCATTGTTATTTCTGATCATCAGCCCTTGAAGTATTTGATAAACAAGCCTAGAGTAGCTGGAAGGATTTGGAGATGGTTACTCCTATTTCAGGAATTTAATTTTGATATTCATATTAAGACATGAAAAGAGCACTACATGGCACATCAAGTGTCCAGGACGGCAATGAGCGAAAAGGCAACAGGTATTAATGATGAATTGGTGGATAGTAACCTTTTTCTAGTAGCAATTCGGACTGATTGGTATG
>CM035426.1:18863906-18891406 GCA_020310875.1 Ceratopteris richardii | reverse complement strand
TTTGGGAATCCCCATCCTGTTGGGGTCCCCAGTCCAAAGGAAGTTTCTACAGATTCTTTCCAGTTTGGCCAACTCTTTCTCCTTAGGTCTCCAACACGAGATGAAGTAAATAGTCGTTGAAAGCATAAATGTGTTAACAACCATAGCACGTCCTGTCAAGTTGACTTGCATACCTTTCCAATGATTTAGTTTGCTATCCAGCTTGGCTAGCACCCAGTTCCATCGTTGGTCCATTGTGATGTCGAAGCCCATCAGAATGCCAAGGAGATGGAAGACTTGACCTCTAGGGATAATTGACACCCCTGATCTAACAACAATTGGGGTGGAGGTCCACGGTGTAGATTTAACATGGTTGATTTTTGAACGTGACGCCACACAAAAGGTGTCAAGGCAACTCTAGAACACCTCAATGTTGTTCATATCATTATGTACAAAGGCATTCATGTCATCGGCAAAGAGTCTAGCAATCATTTGGCCATGATTTAGAGGTAGATAAAGACCCTTGAGATTGCAAAAGTCCATGTGACGCTTTAATAGGTGATTGAGGTTGTGCGAGGCAATAGCAAAGAGTAATGGAGCCAGAGGGTAGCCTTGCCTTATAGATCTTTCTAAACGTATGGGCTCAGAGAGGTTACCATTGATATTTATTTTACTTGAAGCATTTCCAAGAAGAGTGGAAACCATCTTTGTGAACTTTTGGCTGCATCCAAGCTCTTTTAGTGATTGAAGAATAAAGTCCCATTCCAATCTATCATATGCTTTGTCGAAGTCGATCTTAATGAATACTAGATCTTGTGCAAACTCCTCAGAATTTGCAAGGCCTTCCCAAATGTTGAAAATTGCTTCAAGTATACATCTACCTTTGATAAAACCTTTATGGTCCTCACAAATCCATGACTTTAAATGACAAGATATTTCGCTCGCGATAACTTTGGCAAGTATCTTGTATCCAGTTCGGAGCATGGTAATCGGCCGCCAATTTTAAATTTTGTTCTTATCTCCCCTTTTGTGAATTAACTTGATGACATCATTATTAAGACACCAAGGGAGGGCACCGAAGGAGAGAGCCTCTTGCCACACCAAACGTAGTGGGGTGGCCACCTCATGCTTGAAGGACTTGAAGAACTCATTGGTGAGGCCATCAGGACCCGGACTTTTCCCATTGGGAAGAGCATCAATAACCTCGATAATTTCATTCTTAGAAATGTTAGCATCCAAAAGAGAATTCATGTTTTGAGGGATTCTAGATTGAGCAACCCTCGATATGGTTTCCATGGAGTCACGTCTGTGTGAGGAAAGAGGACTCGAAACCCCAAGAAGATGGGTAAAGTGCTCAACAATGATAGATCTGTTCTCAGCTTTTGTGCTACATTCGATCCCATTGTTATCGCCCAAGAAGGAGATAGATTCCCTAGCTTGTTTCTTTTTGAGGATGTTACACGGCTTCGACTGAATCTCCATTAAAAATATATATATAAAGGAGTTGCAAAGATGAAGTAGGAGAGCATAGAGCTATGGATAAGCTACCTTTCAGCACGTATCCTTTGAGCATGGCGAGTTCTCACAAAAGGCATAAGGGTGGCACAATCATACACGAAATACATTTTCCACAATTCACCAACAGATTGATCTCATCATTTTGTATCTTGGAGCTTATGGTTTCAAAACATATATGTATGCATCTGAATTCATGCATGTATGTATGTATTTGTTTGTATGTACATTTTCGCGTATTTATGTATGCATGTACGTATATCTTTATGACAGTACATAACTATGTAGCCATGTATGTATGTAGTCATATAATATGCATGCATGTATGTGTGCAGAGACAGTACATGTACGCATCCATGTCTAGCTATTTATAAAAATAAGAAAAAGAAAGAAAGGGAGAAGTATAAGTTAGTAAAGAGATTGCCTTACGTGTTACTAATGAAGTTACTATGCATCTATGCATCTATGCACATATGCATGTATGTATGCACATGTGCATGTATGTTTGGACATGTGCATGTATGCATGTATGTATTAATGTATGTGTTATGTATGTATGTATGCATGTATGTATGTATGTATGTGTGTGTGTATATATGTATGAATGTGTGTGTATGTATGTGTGTATATATGTATCTATGTATCTATGTATGTATGCATGTATGTAGGTATGTATGTATGTAGGTAGGTACATATTTCTTAATGCATGCATGTATGCATCACTATATGTATGTATGCATGCATGTACGTATGTGTGTATGAATCTATCCATTTTTTTTCTATGTATCTACCTACCTATCAATCTGTCTATCTATATATCTACCTACCTATCTATCTATTTATTTATCTATCTATCTATCTATCTATCTATCTATCTATCTATCTCTCTATCTATCTATCTATCTGTTTATCTATCTATATGGCTATCCGTCTATCTATCTATATATCTACCTACCTATCTATCTATTTATTTATCTATCTATCTATCTATCTATCTATCTATCTATCTCTCTATCTATCTATCTATCTGTTTATCTATCTATCTATCCATCAATCTATCTATCTATCTATTCCAATTGAAAGCACCATATTGATGAGACATTCCATTAATGATTCCATATATACCATTACGAAAGAGTCAATGTTCATTTAGGGTACTATTATACACATTAGTGGCGTTCTAGGTTATTCGCATTCTTTTTCGCACAATTTGAAATTGATATTATCATGAGAAATCCTTAAGATACATAAATAAAATGGGAGAATTGCAAACATAATACGAAGTTTTCTTAACATGTTCCATCATCAATTGTAATAAAGTACTTGCATAAATACATTTCCTCTTGTATGTTCAATTACATCACTAATTTTGTGGCTGTTTTCACCCTGTTTAAAATTCTCAAAATATCTCCTTGTTGGTCATCTATCTCTTAATTTTGTAAAATATTTTCTTTAGCTCATACATATATAGTGGATAGTGCATTCATCCATAGACTCCACATAGTGTACAATTCTCAATTAAAGCAATTAGACTTGCTCCATAAAAAGGAACATTTCTTTGTATTTCTAGTGACTCATAAAAAGAAATTCTGATTTCTCTTCATTCTTCTAATTCACTCAGATACTATGGGATCCGATGTAACAAACATATTCATTGAAGGAAAAAGTCTTTCTAAATTTCTAAAATTCAAATGGATTCTCAATATATGCTTTTCTTTCAAAATTAGGATGCACGTTTAGAAGAAATTATAGTTCATTAAGTTGTGCACATGCGAGATTGAACACTCACGCTTTTAATAAGATCACATTCTTAGTGTGTCTATTCATGAAAAATGGACTCTCTCTATTCTATCATATTTCTACTTGTAGTTAGGCATATTTTTACACACACAAGATGGTTGAATTCTAGTATAGTCTATATAAACCTAAGATTTGTTTCTTTTCATTCAACTTTGGTATGTTCTCAATCAAGCTTTCAAGATTTTCTTATATTTCAAAGGTGTGCAAAGTTTGGACCTTAAATTTTTACTTGGGTTCATTCCCTATGAAATCTCTAGATGTGGTTAAATTAAAGAATTAATTCGATGAATCCCATCATTTTAGGATTCAAAGTCCCCACATACATGGTATTGCGATGTTGCAAAGCATTGGAGACATCTAACCTATGGTTGAGGAAGAGATTGGAGTTGTATAACATATCACATGAGCAGTTACACAAAGAAAGTAAATACAAACAAACAAAGGAGGTTGCAAAGATGAAGCGAGTGGATATAGAGCTATGGTACAACCTACCTTTCAATACATATTCATTGAGCATGGTGAGTCCTCATGGATAGTATCATAGTGGAACAATGATATAGGAAACACATTTTACACAACATACCTACAGAAAAGCAGCATAAGCCCGATCCTAGCTCTTTGAATGTGTAAAATAGACCTTGTACGCTTGTTTTGAGTGCAATAAAAGGCAATTGTTGCTTTTGAACATCAACACGAAACATTTAATGCAACATAGATAACATGCACCTTTAATAGCTCACTAAAACCTTCTAAATATGGATGGAAGTTATGAGTTCAAACACTCAAAGCAACCACCACAATTACAATTGGAAACGTTCATCTTATGGGAGTGTCATACATAGGGTTGACTTGATATAATGCATAAAATCCCTAATTTATATCAAGCAATGAAGGATCAATAGCCTTAAAATAGAGTGGATGCCATCCCGATATTACACGGATACATAGAAGATGACCCCCAGATTGTAAGATTTCTTTAAATCTACTAAACTTAATGCCTTCGATATTTGAACAAACAAACTAGACAGTGACACCTACTTAAGCATTTCATTTGGAGCTTTGTTATAACAAGACTAGCAACCTTTGCAATGTGGGATCCAATGTAACAAACATATTCATTGAAGGAAAATGTCTTTCTAAATTTGTAAACTTCAAATTGATGTTCAACATATGCTTCTCCTTGAAAAGTAGGGGGCACTTTTTGAAGAACTTATAGTTCATTAAGTTGTATACATACGAGCTTGAACATTCACTCTTTTAGTAAGATTACACTGTTAGTGTGTATGCTCATGGAAAACCGACTCACTCTATTCTGTCGCATTTCCACCTATAGTTAGGCATATTTGTGCACAGACATGATGAGTGAATTCTAGCATAGTCTATGTAAACATAAGGCTTTTTTCTTTTCATTCAACTTTGGTTTGTTTTCAATCATGCTTTCAAGATTTTGTTATACTTTAAAGGTGTGCAAAGTGTGGAGCTTGAATTTTTGCGGGGCTTCATTCCATATGCAATCTCTAGATGTGGTTAGATTGAAGAGGACGTAATTCGATGAATCCCATCATTGTAGGATTCAATGTTCCCACATACATGGTATTATGATTTAGCGTTGGAGACATCTAATCTATGGTTGAGAAAGATATTGGAGTTTTACAACATGTCACATGAGCAATTACACAAAGAAAGTAAATTCAAAGAAACAAACGAGGTTGCAAAGATGAAGTGAGACGATATAGAACTATTGGACGACCTAGCTTGCTACACATACTTTGAGCATGGGGAGTCCTCATAGAGGGTATCATGGTGGAACAATGATATAGGAAACATGTTTTACACAACACACCTAAAGCAAAGCAGCATAGGACCAACCCTAGCCCTTTGAATATGTAAAATACACCTTGTAGGCTTCTTCTTAGTACAATAAAACCCAACGGCTACTTTCAATCATCAAGAGGAACAATTTGATGCAAAATAGATAACTTGCACCTTGACTAGGCCACAAAAGCCTTCTAAATATGGATGGAAGTTATAACTTCAAACACTTAGAGTAGCCACCACAGGTACAATTGGAAACACTCATCTTAGTGGAGTTTCATACATAGGGTTGACTTGCTATAATCCATAAAACCCCTAATTTTTGGAAAGAGCAATAACCTTAACATTGATTGGATGTCATCTTGATATTTCAGGGATATGTAGAAGATGGACCCCAAGATTGCAAAAGATGTCTCGAGATCTACTAAACTAAATGTGTTGAATGTTTGAACATACAAAGTAGACAATGAAGGAGGAGCAAAGAATCAAAATGGTACCAAGCAATGATCAAAGATTATATGTATTGAATCAAAGCAACACGTTCATAATGTATAGATAATTTCGAGTCTTTATATCGACTCTTGAGGATATATCCATGCCTTTTCTTCATGAATTTGAATTATAAATTAGGCCACTTTGGTAGTTTAAGATGATTGGAAGCTTTACCTATAATCATAGAAAAGAAAAAGTTGGAGTTTCAACTACTTTCTGATTAATTGATTGAGAATTAATCTCAACCACTCAAAACTCGTGGATTTCAGTCCTATTACTCTTTCCTTTTACATAGGTAATTATCT
The DNA here is from genome assembly GCA_020310875.1 of Ceratopteris richardii. Taxonomy (NCBI): domain Eukaryota; kingdom Viridiplantae; phylum Streptophyta; class Polypodiopsida; order Polypodiales; family Pteridaceae; genus Ceratopteris; species Ceratopteris richardii. Next base: position 18,885,500 of record CM035426.1, on the reverse strand, counting down.
TGAATCTTACAAGAAATTAACATAAGTGATCAACCAATAAATACAAAGAAATAAACTGCACAAAAGTGCTATTCTTCAATGAACATATATGCAACCATTGAAAGATGGTTTTGATGTACATCATATCCACCTCAAGCATAGTTCAAGCTTGATGTTCCAACACAATAGTTTTGTAGTGTAGAGGAGGTACTGGGGTGTCCTCTTTTATCAAGAGTAGAGAATAAATACGTCCAGTACGTCGCCTACTCAAGGGAGGTTCTCTTTAGGGAAGTATACCCTTTAACATTTCTGTGAGCAAGCAGAGGTAAATAATTGCACAGAGTTGTACATACTCCAAAAAACATCAACAAAAAATGACCAAAGAAGACCATCCACTTCTTGATTCAAATAAGATAATTACAAGATTGGTCAAAGAGATACTTAAAAACTCATGCTCAGAGCTTCATGGCACTCTACACAGACAAAACACAGATCAATACAAGCGGTGGAGAATTCTTCTAGAAAATAGGGCTTACAATATCATTGCCCTAAAAAAAATCCAAGCCACTCTCTTACACTATGTTGCTGTTAGCCCTCCACTGGGAAGCCCACGCTCTGTATCCACACTACAGAGTGGCTCCTACAGTAGGCTTGAAACCACAAAGTGCAAGAGAGGACTTCTGCACGTACATACGCGTATCTGAACCAATGTAACTCTAAATTTTGTACCCGAAATGTGCACAAATCCATTGTTATTATAGGCCCCAATAGGCCAAGAGGGCCTTGCCGATTCTTCACTTCCTCTGATCACGCGTCGGTTAATTGCCCAAGATTGGAGGGGTAGATCAAATATTCCACTTGATTTGAGTTGGATCCACAAAAATAGGTAGTCGCCGTGAATGGTTGGTGGCAATAGTCTTTTCTCCACTTCCACTTTTTACCATGCATGCTTTTATCACATACCCTTTTGTATTCAAAGTGAGATCCTTACTTTTGTGTTGCCGGTGATTTAGAAACACCCGTTGAGTGTGAGGAAGGGAGGGTAGATATTGATTTTAACTTCACAAATCCCACAGCCCCAAGAAATACCTTAATTGGAAAGGTCATTTCCCTCATGCTTCTGCTCCAATCACCTGATAACCCTTCTCGAGAGTAGCCAACTTTTCATGTGCTTCTGAGAAGAACCATGGGAACCTTCGCCTCGCCCCCAGATACTCAGAGATGGAGGCCTCCAAACACTGTCTCGATCCTGCACAGTATCAACTTTTATGCTTCCTGGAGAGCCATATTTTCCATCATCTTTGTCGGGCCCAATCGATTTCTCCCGCCGAGCCTCATAATCTTTATCCTCTGGACCTTGATCTCCTTCCCGTGTGTGTGTGTGTGTGTGTTTGTGTGCTTGTGCATATGTGTGGGTGTGTGTTTGTGAGTGTGTGTGTGTGTTGGGGTGTATGGGTATGTGTGGGTGTGGGTGTGTGTGGGTGTGTGTGTGTGGGTGTGTGTGTGTGTGTGGGTGTGTGTGTGTGTGTGAGGGGGCGGGGATGTGCGGGAGTGAGCGGAGGGGGAGGGGCGGGAGTGTGAGGGGAAGCCGGCGGGGGTGGCGGGGGAGCGCGGGGGCAGCAGGGCGGGGGGTGGCGGGGATTGCGGGGGCAGCGGGGCGGGAGTGGCGGGGAGCGCGGGGAGGGCTGCGGGGTGGGGCGGACTCTGTGGGAGGCAGCGGGGCGGGGGTGGCGGGGGAGCGCGGGTGCAGCGGGGCGGGGGGTGGCGGGGATTGTGGGGGGCAACGGGGCGGGAGTGGCGGGGGAGCGCGGGCAGGGCTACGGGGTGGGGCGGGAGGCAGCGGGGGCGGGGGTGGCGGGGGAGCGCGGGGGAGCGCGGGGAGGGCTGCGGGTTGGGGCGGGTTTTGCGGGAGGCAGTGGGAGAGGGGGTGGCGGGGGAGCACGGGGGAGCGCGGGGAGGGCTGCGGGGTGGAGCGGGCTCTGCGGCAGGCAGCGAGGGCGGGGGTGGCGGGGGAGCGCGGGGGAGCCCCGGGAGGGTTGCGGGGTGGGACGGGTTTTGCGGGAGGCAGCGGGGGCGGGAGTGGTGGGGGAGCGCGGGGGAGCGCGGGGAGGGCTGCGGGGTGGGGCGGGTTTTGCGGGAGGCACCGGGGGCGGGGGTGGCGGGGAGAGTGAGGGAAGAGAGAGATAGAGAGAGAGAGAGAGAGAGAGAGAGAGAGAGAGAGAGAGAGAGAGAGAGAGAGAGAGAGAGAGAGAGAGAGAGAGAGAGAGAGAGAGAGAGAGAGAGAGAGAGAGAGAGAGAGAGAGAGATAGAGGGAGAGAGAGATAAAGAGGGAAAAGAGAGAGAAAGAGAAATCGAGGAAAGAGAGAGAGGGAGCGAGAGAGAGAGGGAGCGAGAGAGAGAGAGAGGAAGAGAAAGAGCGAGAGAGAGAGAGAGAGAGAGAGAGAGAGAGAGAGAGAGAGAGAGAGAGAGAGAGAGAGAGAGAGAGAGAGAGAGAGAGAGAGAGAGAGAGAGAGAGAGAGAGAGAGAGAGAGAGAGAGAGAGAGAGAAAGAGGGAGAGAGAGAGAGAGAGAGAGAGAGAGAGAGAGAGAGAGAGAGAGAGAGAGAGAGAGAGAGAGAGAGAGAGAGAGAGAGAGAGAGAGAGAGAGAGATAGAGGGAGAGAGAGAGAGAGAGAGGGAAAAGAGAGAGAAAGAGAAATCGGGGAAAGAGAGAGAGAGGGAGAGAGAGAGAGAGGAAGAGAAAGAGGGAGAGAGAGAGAGGGAGAAAAAGAGGGAGAGAGAGAGAGAGAGAGAGAGAGAGAGAGAGAGAGAGAGAGGGAGAGAGATTGAGAGGGAGAGAGAGAGAGAGAGAGGGAGAGAGGGAGATAGAAAAAGAGGAAAAAAGGGGGAAAAAAGGAAATCGGGGAAAGAGAGAGAGGGAGAGAGAGAGATAGAGAGAGAAAAAGAGGAAAAAGAGAGACCGACAAATAAAGCACTCCAATCTTTGAGTATTGGAAAATGGTCAAAATGTGGCAGACCCGCTCAGGGCCCCAGATTCGAACCCGACACCTATGGGAAGTCAAGCTCCCATGGTAACAGTTGAGTCATGGCCGTATGATGCTCATCAATTTTACCAAGTCGTGCTTAACAATGTTCTACTTTTGAACCCAAATAGGATTAGTATGAAAAAGGGAGGGGATGGTGTATGTCAACACTACAGCCCCCACATCAAGTCTTTGCATCGTCCCGGTGCAATCTTCTTATTGAATGAAATAACTGCAGATACTTGAATGACAGAATAACTGTAAATACTCAACTGATGAAATACTGCTAATACTCGAATGACACATGGTATGTACAGTGGTTGAAATTCTTCCAAGTTTACTTAGTTTAGATACTTCTTCACCCTAGAGATGTTGACCAGGGGAATCCTTTTACCCTGCAGATCTTCCAGATGCACTGCGCCATGTGGCAATACCTTGATAACCTTATATGGTCCTGCCCATTTGGGTGCCAATTTGGTTGAACTTGCTGGAACTTGATGCTCTAGAACCAAGGACCCTTCCTGAACTTGATTAGATCTCAGATACCTGTCATGCAATCTCTTGTGCTCTTCTTGTGTTACCAGAAGCTTCTTCATTGCCCCTTCTCTGTACTCTTCTAATGCCACCAATCTCTGAATGGGGGGTTCAATTCCAATGGTTTTGATTCCTATTTCCTTTCTGATAATGAACTCGAACGGTGCCAATGCCTCTTTCCCATATACTAAACGAAATTGAGTTTCGCCTGTGGTTCCCCTCTTCGTGGTTCTGAAAGCCCAAATTGCACCGATCAGTGCTTGTGGCGAGGAGCTTTGATGATCGAAAGATAACTTGCAAAGCAGTCCAATCAAAATCTTATTGGAACTCTCTGCTTGGCCATTTGCCCTTGGGTAGTAGGCACAAGATTTTTTATGAAAGATTTTGTACCTGTCAAATATAAACTGAAGCAATTGATTTATAAAATGCGTGCCTCTATCACTAGTGATTTCCAATGGGCAACCTAATCTTGAGAAAATACGTTTATACAAGAACTTAGCTACTGTTAAAGCCGTGCAGTCCACAGTAGCTTTGGCCTCTATCCATTTAGTTGCATAACATGTGGCCATCAAAATATACTTTTTACCTCCAGGTTGACCAGTTGGACTAATTGGTCCTATGAAATCAAGACCCCATCGTTCAAATGGGAGCCATCCTGTAGATATGACTAATGGTTGGAAATTCAATCTGGTTGGCATAGGAGCACACCTCAGGCAGATGTGGCATTCTTTAGCAAGCTTGATTGCATCCTTGTAAATATGAGGCCACCATAGACCTTTGTGGATGATTCTGCGAGCCAATTCTTCCCCCTTTAGATGTCCTTCATTGTGTGCAGCCTCTAGTAGAAGATTTACCTCCTCTGGATAGACACGCCTTCTCAATATATCATCCTGATAGTATTTATATAAATTTCCATTTATAAGAGAATATGCTTTGGTTTTCAAAAGCAATCTTCTTTTTTCTACAGGTGTCAAGTGTTCTGGGATCTTTCCAGTAGTGAGAACATGGAGAATTTCATCATACCAACCAGTCCGAATTGCTACTAGAAAAAGATTGCTATCCACCAGTTCATCATTAATACCTGCTGCCTTTTCACTCATTGCAGTCGTGGACACTTGATCTTCCATGTAGTGCTCTTTTCCTGGCTTAATATGAATATCAAAATTAAATTCTTGAAATAGGAGTAACCATCTCCAAATCCTTCCAGCTACTCTAGGTTTGTTTATCAAATACTTCAAGGGCTAACGATCAAATATAACTATAAAATGTACACCAAGGAGATAATGTCGGAACTTCTGAAGAGCAAATACGATAGTCAAACCTTCTCTTTCCGTTGTACAGTAATTCCTTTCACTTTGGTTGAGTAGTCTGCTGGCATAGGAGATAGGTCTATCAACCTTATGTGATGATGGTTGAGCTAGAACTGCACCAACAGCATGAAGACTAGCATTTGTATGCACATGAAATTCCAATGACCAGTTAGGAACACTTAAAAGTGGAGCAGTACATAACCTCAATTTTAGTTCACAAAATGCTCTATCAGCTTCAGCACTCCATGAGAAAGGGACCTTTTTACTGGTAAGCCTTGACAAGGGCTTAGCAATTTCTGAATACATCTGAATGAATCTTCTATGATATCCTGCCTGGCCCAAGAAACTTTGCCCTTAGTGACCAAGAAGTGACATTTATCAGAATTCAATTTCAAACCTGTTTTGAGACATTGCTCAAAAATTTCTTTTAGATTTTCCAAATGCTCATGGAAATCTTGAACTGCTGCTCTTTTATCTGTACCTGAAAATACTGAAAATTCATCCATGAAAATGCATAGAAAGGTTGTTAACCATTTGCCCAATATCAGATACATCGTTTTATTAAATGAAGCTCGTGCATTCTTCAAACCAAAAGCCATGCAAGTATAGACATAAGTGCCCCAGGGAGTAACAAAGGCTGTTTTGTCCCTATCATCAGGATGGATCACTATCTGATTGTAGCCACTAAAACCATCCAAGAAACTATACAACGTGTGACCAGCTACTTCCTCAAGTACTTGCTCTATGAAGGGCTGAGGAAATCCATCTTGAATGGTCACTTTATTCAAAGCACGGAAATCAACACATACTCTTATTTTTCCACTATTTTTCTTGGGCACAATAACCATAGAAGAAAGCCACCTGGAATGTTCTACTGGGACAATTATACATGCTTCTTCCAGTTTTGTAATTTCTGCTTTTACTGCCTCTGCATACTTCGGATTGAGTCGATATGGTCTACTTCTTGCAGGCGCGTCTCTCTCAACTAAGGGTATCCGATGTAACCCAAGCTCTTCTGGTATCCCTGTTAGATCTTTGTAGGACCATGCGAAGACACTTTTATAGGAAAAAAGCAAAGAAGTTACCTTTTGTAGTAAAGGAGGATAGTGCCACAACCAGGATGCCAAGTGAGCTACTTGAGGGTTCTCTTCATCCCCTAAATTTAATTCTTGAACCAATGTTTCAGGACTGGTCTTGTTTGAGAAATCATCTCCACTATATGCAGGAGTGGATTTTAATTTATATTCTGCAACATGTTCTTCTATCCATCCTTTAGGTATATCTGAGAAAGGAAGATCTTCTCTGCTCTTAGGTTCATAATCTTCCCTCTCCGATACTTTTATATGGGTTGCCTCTTCAAAGTTTGTATTTTCCTGCAATTGCTCATTCTCCAACACCTTGTGGTCTTCATTGCCCTTTCCTGTAATTACCTTATCTGCAACTTCTTCCTCAATTTCATTGATCTCCACTGTGCAACACTCTACACTTCCCATCATCCAATTTAACAATGTATCATCTTCTTGGGGTAGAGAGGGCATTATCTGAGTGTGCACAGTATATCTAGTGGTTTTTCCTTAGTGGAATCCTTCTTCCAAATGTAATTGTAGTTGGCTATTGGTGCTTGTTGAAATCCATAGTCTATTTTTCCCCCAATCTAGCAAAGCTTTTGCTTGTCTCAACCAAGGTCTCCCCAGGAGTAAAGGGTAAGACGTCTCCTGTGGAAGTGCAATAACAACAAAATCTAGAACAAAGTGGCAGCCTTGTACTACCAACATCACCTTTTCAATAATGCCAAGTGGTGCAACCCGATGTTGATCTGCTAATGTAACCGTGAATGGTGCCAACTTGGTGGGGTTCAATTTCAGTTTCTTCATTGTAAAATTTGGCATCAAATTGATACCAGAGCCTCCATCTATGATCACACCTGTGAGAGCTTCATCCTTTATACAAACAGATAATCTTGAGCTTTGGTAGTCTACTAAAGGTGCAGGGGGAAAATCAACCATGAAACCATCTATACTAGGTGATTGGACCAAGTGAGTAGAGTGTATAATCTTCAGTAAGTCACTTCTTATTTTTGAATCCATTTTGATAAGTTCATACAAACTAACCTTGGGATGAATACCTTTCAAGATCTGCTCAATCTCTACCTTATGAGTGTCTTCTTGCAAATTTGTTGGTTGGCCCTTTAGAGAAGTAGCCATCTTATCATAAGCTCCTTCAATTTCTGCTTGGTCTTTTCATCCGGACTTCTTTTCCTCCTCTTTATCCTGAAATCCTTGTTGTTCATCTCTATGGGTTGCAGCTGCTTGCCTAGCTCTAGTCATCATGGGCATTGTAGAGGATGAAATGGCACAAGACTGAGTGGTTTTCCCTTTATCATATGGACAGACTCCAATCATGTGGATTGGAGCAGGATGACCTCTTGGGCAATCTTTGGTATAATGATCCTTGGCCTCTGGACAATGTTGACAAGGAGGTGCATCTTCTCAGAGAGAACACCTATTTTGCATGTGGTCGTACTGACCACAACGATAGCACATCAAAGGTCTATTATTTCTAGGTTTTGGAGGCCGATTCTCCTCTCTATTTGATGTATTTGAAGTACTAGCATAATATGAATCCAAATTTTGAGGGTTACCTCTCTGCTGTGTACCCTTGAGGTAGTAGCAATCTCTGGCTTCATGACCATCCTTTCCACAAAACTGACAACTTACCTTAATAGGGAAATTAGCATTGGAATGTCCATTGTTGTTACAGATTGTACACCAAATTTGTCTCCTTATATCTTGAGTGGTCTTCAAATCTTCTAACTCACGGCGAAGTTGGGCTACTTCATCATCAATGTGACGCAGTGGTGGCAAGACCTTCTCTTCTTGTTGATTTTGTTGCATTTTCAATGCCTCTAGTTCCCTCCTTAGTTGCCCAATAGGATCCAGGTCTGCAGCATAATTTCTTTGTGTGTCCTCTTCAAAATGTTGCCTTGCTTCTTCTATGCGTGATGCCGCTACAACAAAATCATTAAGGGTTGCATCCAATCTAAGAGATTCACGAAGCTTCTGCTGAGATGACCTCGGCAGAGCCTTTTCTATCTTTTAACCAAGCATGTGGCAGACGTGCAACAAGTGCTTTTGTTCTAGTGTGAAGTTCATGAAAGGATTCACTTGATCTTAGCTTCAAGTTCTCTAGCTGATCTAGAGCTCTTTCCGAGGAATCACTTGGTCGGAATGTCTGTGAGAATGCCGCCTTCAGAGCCTCCCATGTAGTGAAATGGCCATCTGCATATTAACTATACCATTTATCTGCAAGATCCTCCAATGTGGATGGGAAGAGTGCCAGCATTGCGTCATCTCTATTCTGCAGACCTCGTCCATGGCATAAAGAGATGAATCTCCTCACATGATCATCAGCATCCTCATAAGCTTGTCCCTTGAAGGTAGGGAATTTGATGCTTAATCTAGAGAGTAAATGAGAGAGATCCTCCATTTGTACGAGTGTTTCTTTGAACATATGTGAGGAGAAGTCTAAGGTTCTCCTATACCTCTCTTTTGACAATGGTGTCGCACCCAAATCAATAGATAAATTTAGGGAAGGCAGAGGGGAGGTAGACTCACTAGTCATGGTTATTGCTAACTTGTTAAGGCTCCTCCGAACACGAAGAGACTCCTTATCTGCTCGTGTATGGGTCATATACCTATTTGGAAATGTATTAGGAAAAAAATACCTCTCACAGAAATGCAAAGGTCCCACCGGGCGTGCCAAACTGTAGAGGAGGCACTAGGGTGTCCTCTTTTATCAAGAGTAGAGAATAAATACGTCCAGTACGTCGCCTACTCAAGGGAGGGTCTCTTTAGGGAAGTATACCCTTTAACATTTCTGTGAGCAAGCAGAGGTAAATAATTGCACAGAGTTGTACATACTCCAGAAAACATCAACAAATGACCAAAGAAGACCATCCACTTCTTGATTCAAATAAGATAATTACAAGATTGGTCAAAGAGATACTCAAAAACTCATGCTCAGAGCTTCATGGCACTCTACACAGACAAAACACAGATCAATACAAGCGGTGGAGAATTCTTCTAGAAAATAGGGCTTACAATATCATTTCCCTAAAAAAAATCCAAGCCACTCTCTTACACTATGTTGTTGTTAGCCCTCCACTAGGAAGCCCACGCTCTGTATCCACACTACAGAGTGGCTCCTACAGTAGGATTGAAACCACAAAGTGCAAGAGAGGACTTCTGCACGTACATACGCGTATCTGAACCAATGTAACTCTAAATTTTGTACCCCAAATGTGCACAAATCCATTGTTTTTATAGGCCCCAATAGGCCAAGAGGGCCTTGCCGATTCTTCACTTCCTTTGATCACGCGTCGGTTAATTGCCCAAGATTGGAGTGGTAGATCAAATATTCCACTTGATTTGAGTTGGATCCACAAAAATAGGTAGTCGCCGTGAATGGTTGGTGGCAATAGTCTTTTCTCCTTTTCCACTTTTTACCATGCATGCTTTTATCACATACCCTTTCGTATTCAAAGTGAGATCCTTACTTTTGTGTTGCCGGTGATTTAGAAACACCCGTTGAGTGTGAGGAAGGGAGGGTAGATATTGATTTTAACTTCACCAATCCTAGAGCCCCAAGAAATACCTTAATTGGAAAGGTCATTTCCCTCATGCTTCTGCTCCAATCACCTGATAACCCTTCTCGAGAGTAGCCAACTTTTCATGTGCTTCTGAGAAGAACCATGGGAACCTTCGCCTCGCCCCTAGATACTCAGAGATGGAGGCCTCCAAACACTGTCTCGATCCTGCACAGTATCAATTTTTATGCTTCCTGGAGAGCCATATTTTCCATCATCTTTGTCGGGCCCAATCCATTTCTCCCCCCGAGCCTCATAATCTTTATCCTCTGGACCTTGATCTCCTTCCCGTGTGTGTGTGTGTGTGTTTGTGTGCTTGTGCGTATGTGTGGGTGTGTGTGTGAGTGTGTGTGTGTGTGTGGGTGTGTATGGGTTTGTGTGGGTGTGTGTGTGTGTGGGTGTGTGTGTGTGGGTGTGGGTGTATGTGTGTGTGTGTGGCTGTGTGTGTGTGTGAGGGGGCGGGGATGTGCGGGAGTGAGCGGGGGGGGGAGGGGCGGGAGTGTGAGGGGAAGCTGGCAGGGGTGGCGGGGGAGCGCGGGGGCAGCGGGGCGGGGGGTGGCGGGGATTGCAGGGGGCAACGGGGCGGGAGTGGCAGGGGAGCGCGGGGAGGGCTGCAGGGTGGGGCGGGCTCTGCGGGAGGTAGCGGGGCGGGCGTGGCGGGGGAGCGCGGGGGGCAGCGGGGCAGGGGGTGGCGGGGATTGCGGGGGGCAGGTGGGTGGGAGTGGCGGGGGAGCGCGGGGAGGGCTGCGGGGTGGGGCGGGCTCTGCGGGAGGCACCGGGGGAGAGGTGGCGGGGGAGCGCGGGGAGGGCTGCGGGGTGGGGCGGGTTTTGCGGGAGGGAGCGGGGGCAGGGGTGGCGGGGGAGCGTGGGGGAGCGCGGGGAGGGCTGCGGGGTGGGGTGGGCTCTGCGGGAGGCAGCGAGGGCGGGGGTGGCGGGGGAGCGCGGGGAGGGCTGCGGGGTAGGGCCGGTTTTGCGGGAGGCAGCGGGGGTAGGGATGGTGGGGGAGCAGGGGGGAGCGCGGGGAGGGCTGCGGGGTGGGGCGGGTTTTGCGGGAGGCAGCGGGGGCGGGGGTGGCGGGGTAGCACGGGGACAGCGGGGGCGGGGGTGGCGGGGTAGCACGGGGACAGCGGGGGCGGGGGTGGCGGGGAGAGAGAGGGAGAGGAGGAGAGAGAGAGAGAGAGAGAGAGAGAGAGAGAGAGAGAGAGAGAGAGAGAGAGAGAGAGAGAGAGAGAGAGAGAGAGAGAGAGAGGGAGAGAGAGAGAAAGAGGGAAAAGAGAGAGAAAGAGAAATCGGGAAAAGAGAGAGAGGGAGCGAGAGAGAGAGAGGAAGGGAAAGAGCGAGAGAGAGAGAGAGAGGGAGAAAAAGAGGGAGAGAGAGAGAGAGAGAGAGAGAGAGAGAGAGAGAGAGAGGGAAAAGAGAGAGAAAGAGAAATCGGGGAAAGAGAGAGAGAGGGAGAGAGAGAGAGAGCAAGAGAGAGAGAGAGAGAGAGAGAGAGAGAGAGAGAGAGAGGGAGAAAAAGAGGGAGAGAGAGAGAGAGAGAGAGAGAGAGAGAGAGAGAGAGAGAGAGGGAGAGAGAGAGAGAGAGAGAGAGAGAGAGAGAGAGAGAGAGAGAGGGAGAGAGAGAGAGAGGCAGAGAGAGAGAGAGGGAGAGAGGGAGATTGAAAAAGAGGAAAAAAGGGAGAAAAAAGGAAATCGGGGAAAGAGAGAGAGGGAGAGAGAGAGAGAGAGAAAAAGAGGAAAAAGAGAGACGGACAAGTAAAGCACTCCAATCTTTGAGTATTGGAAAATGGTCAAAATGTGGCAGACCCGCTCAGGGCCCCAGATTCGAACCCGACACCTATGGGAAGTCAAGCTCCCATGGTAACCGTTGAGTCATGGCCGTATGATGCTCATCAATTTTACCAAGTCGTGCTTAACAATGTTCTACTTTCGAACCCAAATAGGATTAGTGTGAAAAAGGGAGGGGATGGTGTATGTCAGCACTACATGTAGATATATAGAGAGGGAAATAAATAGATAGATAGATGGATAGATAGATAGATAGATAGATAGATAGATAGATAGATATTTAAATAAAGAGATAGATAGATTGAAACATAGATAGATAGATAGATTGAAAGATAGATAGATAGATAAATAGATAGATAGATAGATAGATACAGACATAGATAGATAGCTAGATAGATAGATCGATAGATAGATAGATAGATAGATAAGTAGATATTCAGATACCTGGATAGATAGATAGATAGATAGATAGATAGATGGATAGATAGATGGATAGATAGATAGAAAAATAGATAGATAGATAGATAGATAGATACTAACACACTCATTCTACTATATAATCATATCAAAATAGTTTTCATGGGAGATCATTGGCATCCCTTAAATATTTCTTTCTAAAAATAGGAGGGAGTTCATATGCACTCGCCTCTATTATCTTTAGAGGGGAATCAACCTAGTTAAATTTTATCAATTAAAGATTCATAGAAATCATTATCAAATTAAAGAATGAATAAAACGCAAAGAGCGCCAATCAAGACCTAAAGTCAATGAGAACATATTTCCATCATAAACATTTACCACATACCAAGAACAAACAATTATGATCACAATGGGAGATTATGGGTTTGAGAAGATATGCACAATGGGTCTTCAGTGTCCTTCCAAGCATTTGTGGAGATTTTTATGACTTCAAAAGCATTCGTAGACATGGCTTTGGTTTCTGTTTCCTATATTTCTTTGCTTAGAAGTCATTTTTGGAAGCATATGCTTGAACACATGGAATGAAACAAAATCAATTAATTGATAGTCACGAATTCGATCTCTTGAAAGATTGGTACGGAACAAAAGAAAGTATAGGTCATAGCTACATAATCGAAGTCCGTATGAACTTTTGGAAGAGATATGGATATACGCATCTTTATGTTAGTGAAAATAAGGTGCCTTCAAAGAGAGTCTCTTAGCACAATTACAGAGCCAATGGAATATATAATTAGCACAATTATAGAGCCGATGGAATATATATATATATATATATATATATATATATATATATATATATATATATATATATATATATATATATATATATATATATATAGATGACCCAATATGGAAGCCAGGTTTGGAAGGAAGAATGAGGTATCATATTATGGGGGCCCCACAAGATCATCAACCAATGCTGATATGAATCAATAAAAAAAAACATCCATGGAAATGAAATTAGATCTATGATTAAGAGCATAGGTCTTGAGTAAGAGGATTAATTCTAGGATGCCAACTAGATAATGGATATAAGGCAGGCTGCTCCAGTACGGGAACACAGGTTCCCTGTCCTTCCGCCCTTCCAGACATCTTTCCTCTGCCGCTTCGGCTGTCGCTACTGTAATCACTAAGTCATAGCCAGCAATGCGATCCTCTGGGTGCACCACCTTCCAAAATGCACACAGACTCACTCCTGTCAATTATCACAATCTTCCAAAATGCACATCCACAACACAAAACATAGATATAGTCGTCAACCAGATACAGCCCCCACACACACACGGAGATCGCAGAGAGAGGTGCTGCGTACCTTGACAAGCTCGAATAGATCCTCGTGATAATGCGCTGCCTTTGGCTTCTATTCAGATGATCCGTATCGAATTCCGCTTAGCTCATCCAAAATATATAAACTGAGGAACTGCAAGACTTGCTCGTTCCTACCCCTACACGTCTGCGAGTACGCCCATCCATTTCTTCGTTTCTTCTATATCCGGAATTTCGGATGACAAAGTGTTGCCATGCTCCATATCCCGTCAGCAGTTTTTGAAAACTACCAGCCACCATCAACATTAACAAACACACTCATTGAAAAATAATCTCTTGCCACTGTACAAGCGAATCTCCATTAAGAAAAACAATCTCTTTTTTTCTTAATAAAAGAACGTTCGGTCTTAGCCTATTCTCCTATATTTTAATTAAAATAAAGAAGAAAAGTTACAAGTGAATGGGACTAGTGCCCATGAGACCCCCCAAATCCCCCCAAATCCCACAATGCAGGGGAGGAGTATGACAAGCTAGAGGGCATTACAAATGAGGCCGATAAATCTATTATCTCCCTCACATGGGACCCATTTGGGTTTTAACTTGTTGTTTTCGAGGAGATAAATACAATGATATCTAAACGGTGTAGATCCCCTATCTCGGGAGATTCTTTTACCTAGAAGAAACAAGGATTTCTCGATCGACCATTCCTTAGGAGTTTGGCCGCAATTGATAGCACATCGCTCCCTCCAAATCTTCCAAAGAGTCTCACCCTGATGGCATTCCACAACCTCGATGAGCAGCCGACCCCCTCATCCAACAATGCCTGTTGCTAATTGATCTCTCTCTCTCTCGTTCTCTCTCTCTCGGCCTCTAGCTCTCTCTCTCTCTTTTTCTCTCTCTCTCTTTTTCTCTCTCTCCTTCTCTCTCTCTTTCTCTCTCTCTCTCGGTCTCTCTCTCTCTCTCTCTCTCTCTCTCTCTCTCTGTCTCTCTCTCTCTCTCTCTCTCTCTCTCTCTCTCTCTCTCTCTCTCTCTCTCTCTCTCTCTCTCTCTCTCTCTCTCTCTCTCTCTCTCTCTCTCTCTCTCTCTCTCTATCTTCCCCCTCTCTTCTCTCTCCTCCCCCGCCGCCTTTCCCCGCTGACCCGTTTCCAATCCCCGCCCTACCCCCCGCTAACCCGCCCGCAACCCCCGCCCTACCCCCCCGCTGACCCGCCCGCAGCCCGCGCTCCTCCCCGTAGCATCCCCTGCCCCTCCCCGCCACCACCCCTGCTGCCCCCCGCCTTGCCCCCCGCTGACCCCGCCTAGCCCCCCCGCTGACCCCGCCTAGCCCCCCCACTTACCCCGCCTAGCCCACCCGCTGACCCTGCCTAGCCCACCCGCCGACCCCGCCTAGCCCCCCTGCTCACCCCGCCTAGCCCCAACCGCTGACCCCACCTAGCCCCCCCCACTGACCCCGCCTAGCCCCCCCGCTCACCCGCCAGCAACCCCCGCCCCTCCCCGCCACCACCACCGCTGCTCCCTGACTAGCCCCCCCACTGACCCCGCCTAGCCCCCCCGCTGAACCCGCCTAGCTCCCTCCACTGGCCCCGCCTAGCCCCCCCGCTGACCCCGCCTAGCCCCCCCGCTGCTCCGCCTTGCCCCCCCCTCAAACCCCGCAGCCCGCCCCCCCTGAGTCCCACCACCCCCGCCCCCGCTAACTCTCGCACACCCCCGCCCCTCGCACTCCCGCCACCTCTCTCCCTCTCCCTCTCTCTCTCATACACACACACACCCACACATACACACACACACACACCCACACATACACACACACACCCACACATACACACACACACACATACACACACACACCTACACATACACACACGCACACCCACACATACACACACACACCCACACATACACACACACACCCACACATACCCACACACACCCTCACACACACACACCCACACACACACACACCCACACACACACACACCCACACACACCCACACACACCCACACACACACACCCACACACACACACGAACGCGCGATCGTACACACAAAGGTCCCCGCATCGAGAACAATTTCTCTAGCTTTATGGAAAATACGTGGATGAGGAGGAGAAATTGTTTTTATATTTTTGAGCAAGTTAGGAATGTTAGCACTATGTGGGCCACACTCTTGCAAATATCCTTGAAACAGAAGATAACCACGGATTCTTCAATGCTTGGATACTAGCATGCTCGTCATCAGTATGAACTCTTGTGATGATGGTCATTCAGGAGCTGAGCATGCTTAGTAAACCACCATCAATTAATGGTTTAATCTGCATCTTTCAGATCTTCAGAAGGGAGTTTTTATTATACATGGATACGACCTTCTATTCACAAATTCAAGGCATGACCTAGATGCTATTCATGGGCCTTTCCATCAAGACAAGCAGTTGGACCAATCGGCTTCATTTGAATTGCGAGGGATTAAATCAGTGAGGAAATAACAAAACAATACAAAATGAGAATCTCAGATGGCAAGTGAAAAGGTAAAAGGAAACTGTTAAAAGTGGAGGAGAAGAAATAATGGTTGCTACCAACCATTCATTACGACGACCTATTTTTGTGGATCCAATTCAAATCAAGGGAATAATTGACCTACCCCTCCAATCTTGGGTAATTAATCGACGCGTGATCAATGGACGTGAAGACTTAGCAAGGCCCTCTTGGCCTATTGGAGCCTATAAAAGCAATGGAATTGTGTTCATTTGGGACATTAGTTCAGATACACATTTGTATACGTGCATACAGAGGTCCTCTCTTGGTACTTGTGGTTTCAAGCCTACTGGAGGAAGTCACTCTGTGGTGTGCATACAAAGTGTGGGCTTCCTAGTGGAGGGCTGATAGCACTATAGTTGAAGAGAGTGACTTGGTTCCATTCCGCGTATATCTGTGGTACTTTCATGTTCATTTAGAACAAGTCTCTATACAGTGTATTGCTCAGTACTACTCTGCATCAGTTGTGATCATTATACGGATTGTACGAGTCTCTTGTATTGAGGTTGTTAGTTCAAAGCACCAGTATCTATAGCATTTCCTTGGCTTACAATGTAATCATTTGATTGATCTGAGCAATGTTCGGGTTCTCCAAAGATTGTCATTTATCTTTATCCTTACTCTGGGAGTCATTGTTATCTACCTGCTCACAGAAGTGTTAAAGGGTATACTTCCCTAAAGAGAACCTCCCTTGAGTAGGTGACATATTGGAAGTGTTTATTCTCTACTTCTAATAAAAGTGGATATCCCAGTACCTCCTCTACAGTTTGGCACGCACGGTGGGACCTTTGCATTTCTGTGAGAGGTATTTTTGACCTATTGCATTTGCAAGTAGGTACATGACCCATACGCGAGCAGATAAGGAGTCTCTTCGGGTTTGGAGGAGCCTTAACAAGTTAGCCATAACCACGACTAGTGAGTCTACCTCCCCTCTACCCTCCCTAAATTTATCTATTGATTTGGGTGCGACACCATTGTCAAAAGAGAGGTATAGGAGAACCTTAGACTTCTCCTCAGATACATCCAAAGAAACACCAGTACAAATGGAGGATCTCTCTCATTTACTCTCTAGATTAAACATTAAATTCCCTACCTTCAAGGGACAAGCTTATGTGGATGCTGATGATCATGTGAGGAGATTCATCTCTTTATGCCATGGACGAGGTCTACAAAATAGAGAGGATGCAATGCTGGCACTCTTCCCATCATTATTGGAGGGTCTTGTAGACAAATGGTATAGTCAATATGCAGATGGCCATTTCACTACATGGGAGGCTCTGAAGGCGGCATTCTCACAGACATTCTGACCAAGTGATTCCTCGGAAAGAGCTCTAGATCAGCTAGAGAGCTTGAAGTCAAGATCAAGTGAATCCTTTCATGAACTTCACACTAGAACAAAAGCACTTGTTGCACGTCTGCCACATGCTCCAGGTGACTTTTTGGTTAAAAAGTGGATAGAGAAGGCTCTGCCAAGGTCATCTCAGCAGAAGCTTCGTGAGTCCCTTAGATTGGATGCCACCCTCAATGATTTTGTTGCGTCGGCATCACGCATTGAAGAAGCAAGGCAACATGCTCCAGGTGACTTGTTGGTTAAAAAAATGGATAGAAAAAGCTGTGCGCAGGTCATCTTAGCAGAAGCTTCGTGAGTCTCTTAGATTGGATGCAACCCTCAATGATTTTGTTGTAGCGGCATCACACATAGAAGAAGCAAGGCAACATTTTGAAGAGGATACACAAAGAAATTATGTTGTAGACCTGGAGCCTATTGGGCCACCACTGCGTCGCACTGATGACGAAGTAGTCCAACTTCGCCGTGAGTTAGAAGATTTGAAGACCACTAAGGATATAAGGAGACAAATTTGGTGTACAATATGTAACAACAATGGAAATTCCAATGCTAATTGCCCTAACAAGGTAAGCTGTCATATTTGTGGAAAGGATGGTCATGAAGCTAGAGATTGCTACTACCTCAAGGGTATACAGCAAAGAGGTAACCCTCAAACTTTGGATTCATACTATGCTAGTACTTCAAATACATCTAATAGAGAGGAGAATCCGCGTGCAAAGCCTAGATATAATAGACCTTTGATGTGCTATCGTTGTGGTGAGTATGGCCACATGCAAAATAGGTGTTCCCTTCCAGAAGATGCACCTCCTTGTCAACATTGTCCAGAGGCCAAAGATCATTATACCAAAGACTGCCCAAGAAGTCGTCCTGCTCCAATCCACATAATTGTGGTTTCTCAACAAGAAGAAGGTATGACCGCTCTCTTATGCCGTTTCATCCTCTACAATGCCCATGATGACGAGAGCTAGGCAAGCAGCAGCAATCCATAGAGAGGAACAACAAGGATTTCAGGATAAAGAGGAAGAAAAGAAGTCAGGATGGAAAGACCAAGCAGAAATTGAAGGAGCTTATGAAAAGATGGGTACTTCTCTAAGGGGCCAAACAACAAGTTTGCAAGAAGACACTCATAAGGTAGACATTGAGCAGATCTTGAAAGGTATTCATCACAAGGTTAGTTTGTACGAACTTATCAAAATGGATTCAAAAATAAGAAGTGACTTACTGAAGATTATACACTCAGCTCACTTGGTCCAATCACCTAGTATACATGGTTTCATGGTTGATTTTCCCCCTGCACCCTTAGCAGACTACCAAAGCTCAAGATTATATGTTGGTATAAAGTGACTCTTCAAGATGGATTTCCTCAGCCCTTCACAGAGCAAGTACTTGATGAAGTAGCTGGTCACACTTTGTATGGTTTCTTGGATGGCTTTAGTGGCTACAATCAGATAGTGATCCATCCTGAGGATAGGGACAAAACAGCCTTTGTTACTCCCTGGGGCACTTATGTCTATACTCGCATGGCTTTTGGTTTGAAGAATGCACCAGCTTCATTTAATAGAACGATGTATCTGATATTGGTCAAATGGTTAACAACCTTTCTACGCATTTTTATGGATGATTTTTCAGTATTTTTAGGTACAGATAAAAGAGCAACAGTTCAAGATTTCCATGATCATTTGGAAAATCTAAAAGAAATTTTTGAGCAATGTCTCAAAAGAGGGTTGAAGTTGAATCCTGATAAATGTCACTTTTTGGTCACTAAGGGCACTCTTCTTGGTCACATAGTATCTGCTGAAGGTATAACCGTGGACCCTGCAAAGGTTACGGCTATTCTTTCCATGCCAATTCCACAAAGCCCAAAGGAAGTGCAAAGTTTCTTCGGTCATGCAGGATATCACAGAAGATTCATTCGGATGTATTCAGAAATTGCTAAGCCCTTGTCAAGGCTTACTAGTAAAAAGGTCCCTTTCTCATCGAGTGCTGAAGCTGACAAAGCATTTTGTGAACTAAAATTGAGGCTATGTACTGCTCCACTTTTAAGTGTTCCTAATTGGTCATTAGAATTTCATGTGCATACAGATGCTAGTCTTCATGTTGTTGGTGCAGTTCTAGCTCAACCATCATCACATAGCGTTGATAGAGCTATCGCCTATGCCAGCAGACTACTCAACCAAGTTGAAAGGAATTACAGTACAACGGAAAGAGATTTTGGCTATCGTATTTGCTCTTCAGAAGTTCCGACATTATCTCCTTGGTGTACATTTTATAGTTATATCTCATCAGATCATCAGCCCTTGAAGTATTTGAAAAAAAGGCCTAGAGTAGTTGGAAGGATTTGGAGATGGTTACTCTTATTTCAAGAATTTAATTTTGATATTCATATTAAGCCAGGAAAAGAGCACTACATGGCAGATCAAGTGTCCAGGACGGCAATGAGCGAAAAAGCAATAGGTATTAATGATGAACTGGTGGATAGCAATCTTTTCCTAGTAGCAATTCGGACTGGTTGGTATGATGAAATTCTTCATGTTCTCACTACTCGAAAGATCCCAAAACACTTGACACCTGTAGAAAAAGAAGATTGCTTTTGAAAACCAAAGCATATTCTCTTATAAATGGAAATTTATATAAATACTGTCAGGATGATATATTCAGAAGGTGTGTCTATCGAGAGGAGGTAAATCTTCTGCTAGAGGCTGCACACAATGAAGGACATCTAAAGGGGGAAGAATTGGCTCATAGGATCATCCATAAAGGCCTATGGTGGCCTCATATTTACAAGGATGCGATCAAGTTCGCTAAAGAATGCCACATCTGCTAGAGGTGTGCTCCTATGCCGACCAGATTGAATTTCCAACCATTAGTCATATCTACAGGATGGCTCCCATTTGAACGATGGGGTCTTGATTTCATAGGACCAATTAGTCCAACTGGTCAACCAGGGGGTAAAAAGTATATATTGATGGCCACATGTTATGCCACTAAATGGATAGAGGTAAAGCTATTGTGGACTGCACGGCTTTAACAGTAGCCAAGTTCTTGTATAAACGTATTTTCTCAAGATTTGGTTGCCCACTAGAAATTACTAGTGATAGGGGCACACATTTTGTAAATCAATTGCTCCAGTTTATATTTGACAGGTATAAAATCTTCCATAAAAAAATCTTGTGCCTACTATCCGAGGGCAAATGGCCAAGTAGAGAATTCCAATAAGATTTTGATTGGATTGCTTCGCAAATTATCTTTCGATCATCAAAGCTCCTGTCCACAAGCATTGATCGGTGCAATTTGGGCTTTCAAAACCTCGAAGAGGGGAACCACTGGCGAAACCCCATTCCGCTTAGTATATGGAAAAGAGGCATTGGCCCCATTTGAGTTCATTATCAGAAAGGAAACAGGAATCAAAACGATTGGAATTGAACCCCCCATTCAGAGATTGGTGGCATTAAAAGATTATAGAGAAGGGGCAATACAGAAACTTCTGGTAACACAAGAAGAGCGCAAGAGATTGCATGACAGGTATCTGAGATCCAATGAACTTCAGGAAGGGTCCATGGTTTTAGTGCATCAAATTCCACCAATTCAAACGAAATTGGCACCCAAATGGGCAGGACCATATAAGGTTATCAAAGTATTACCATATGGCGCAGTGCATCTGGAAGATCTGCAGGGTAAAAGGATTCCCCTGGTCAACATCTCCAGGGTGAAGAAGTATCTGAATTAAGTCAAAATGGAAGCACTCCATCCCTTGTACATACCGTGTTTCTTTTCAGTAATTGCAGTATAACTAGATCTCATCGAAATGAGTAAAATAAGGGAAAAATTGCACCAGGGATGGTGCAAAAGCTTGATATGGGGGTCTGTAGATCCCTCTCTTCCCTCTCTCTCTGAAGTATCTCCTTCCTGTGCAAGTGCATGCTTTCCCAAGGGCAAATCTCACTCCCTCTCTCGCTCAGAGAGATGGCGCACACAGTACATAGTTGTGCGGCTCCCCTTCCACTCACTCGCCCCATACAACTCTATGCTACTGCTCAATGCGAGCGAGATGCTAAAGTATGCCAAGCTTAAGTGCTGGGCGATGGGTGTATGTCCTCAATTTGTGCTCTAGGTCTTGCAAAGAAGTTGTCAGAACCTCTTCGGCCCCTGAGTCTTTTGAGCTAATGCAAGTTTTCCATTTGATTTTGGGAATCCCCCTCCTGTTGGGGTCCCAATCAAAAAGAATCACTCTTGTCAATTATCACAATCTTCCAAAATGCACATCCACAACACAAAACATAGATATAGTCGTCAACTAGATACAGCCCAGACACACACACACGGAGATCACAGAGAGAGGTGCTGCGTACCTCAAACGAGCCATGCCTGCAAACCTTGATAGGCTCGAATAGATCCTCGTGATAATGTGCTGCCTTTGGCTTCTCTTTAGATGATCCGTATCAAATTTTGGCTTCTCTTCAAGTGATTCGTATTGAATCCCGCCTAGCTGATGAACTGCAAGTACGGCCATCCATTTCTTTGTTTCTTCTATATCCGAAATTTCGGATGACCAAGTGTTGTCGTGCTCCATATCCCGTTAGTAGTTTTTGAAAACTAGCAGCCACCATCCACATTAAACAACAAACACACTCATCGAAGAACAATCTCTTTTTTTTTTTAAATAGAGATTCAGCCGAAGCCTACTCCCCAAGAC
>CM035426.1:18838906-18846406 GCA_020310875.1 Ceratopteris richardii | reverse complement strand
ACCCATAAAGAGGTTTAGCTATGATGGCATACATGTGGATAAACCTACGGTAATATCCACAATGGCCCATAAAGGCCTGTACCTCTTTAACATTTCTTGGTCTTGGCAACTCTGCTATCGCTCTTACCTTGTCTTCATCTGTTGAAATTCCATTCTTAGAAACAATGTGACCTAAGATTTTACCTTGTCGTACCATGAACACACACTTCTCTGGGTTCAGACAAACTCGATAATCTCTACACTTGTTGAAGATTTGTCTGAGCTCAGGGATGTGGTAACTTCTCTGTTGGGAATGCGCACATAAATCATCCACATATACTTCTAAGCTCTTCCGCAAGAACTCTTTGAAGACATGACACATGAGCCTTTGGAATGTTGCAGGTGCGTTGGTGAGCCCAAATGGCATCACACGAAATGCAAAGATTCCCCATTCTGTGGCAAAGGCCGTTTTGTGTTGATCTTCGGGGGCAATGGCTACTTGGTTGTAACCTGAAAATCCATCAAGGAAGCTATAAACTTCCTTGCCTGCAACACGCTCCAATAGATGTTCGGTGATTGGAAGTGGATAACTATCTCTGATCGTAGCGGCATTAACTTTTTTAAGGTTAATGCACACTCGCAATTTCCCATTCTTCTTGGGCACCACTACAATGGGGGACACCCATTCAGTGTGCTCAATCTCATAGATGAATCCAGCTTCAATCAGCCTGTTAATTTCCTCCTTTATTTTGGCTGCATAATTGTCATTATATGTGTAGGGCTTTTGTTTAGTGGGCTTGGCATCAGCGGTCATCGGAATCGTATGAGAGCAAATCTTTGGATCTACTCCTTTCAAGTCTCTATAGTGCCATGCGAACACATCCCTATATTCCCTTAATAGAGCTACAAGCTCTGCTTCTTCTTTTGCACTTAGGTCGTCTCCTATGTACGTGCATCGCTCTTCGTTCCCTTCAATGGTCACTACAATTTTTTTGGTCTTTTCTTTATTGTCATATGCTTCTCCTATAATGGCCTCTCTCTTAGGCATCCGTACCAAAATTTTTCGGTCTTCCACTTCATATTTCTTGAAATTTTCTGGTACTTCAAACAGTGATTCTTCCTCTTCTTGTTTCACTGCTTTTCTTTTCTTTTTCTTTTGACCTCCTTCACTTCCTTCCTTTGAATTTATCGTTTTGATACTCGTGAGGGGTTCTTCTTCCTTTTGGGTTAACCCTCCTATGTCTTCTAAATAGTGTTCCTCTGAGTCAAAGTAAGTATCCATCACAATGGATTCTAGATCATCGTCATTCTCTTCTTCTTCTATGAACTCACTAGGATCACACTCTTCCAACAAGGGCTGACACATGAACACTGAAATATCATAACCCTCCTCATCACAATGAGGTGTCCACTGTTCTTCATTGACTGCTATGTCCATGGTAGCTAAGATTTCTGCCCAACCATGAGGTTCAAATTCCTCATCTGGAAATATCATCGGTGTATAGGCTGGGTCTTTTATTGGTCTATCTCCTGGGGGAGTTCCTTCTTCTCTCGCTTTTAGGCGCTTGTCCTCTTCCTCTGCGACCTTGCACATCCACAAGTGAGTATCTTCATGCAGCCATGATGGATCGGGTGAACTTCCAGAATGCACGGAGATAGAATCTTCTTTCGCTTTGTGGATAGGATTCCACTGTAGGGGTGGTACATCTCTGAAGGTGTAATCCTTCAGATTGACCTTAGTTGTGACCCCTAAGTGTTGTAAGTACAAGGAGTTGGTTCCCCAATCCTGTACTATTTGCAATTGTCGTAGGAACGGTCTTCCTAGGATCATCTCGTAGACATTATTTTTTTCAAAGTCACATATAGCAAATGTATGTTCAAACTCTACACCACAAGTAGTTAGAGTTATCCCTTCGAGCAATCCTAGAGGTCTTTCAAAATGACCATCTGCCATTTGAAGCTTCATTCTAGTTGGTCTTAATGTGGGTTGGCCCCATCGCTTCCACAGGGAGGTGGTCGCAATAGCAACACCAGCACCCGAATCTACAATTGCTTTGGTTGTGTAACCTTGATAGGTGATCGGAAGATAAGTGTTACCTTCTTCACCTTCACTCATGTCTCCTATCTTGTCGAGAGGTATCTCTGGAACTTTTTGCTTAGAGCCTACTTTTGGCATATTAGATTCAAGTTCTGGAACCTGATCCTTCACATGATTCCAGAGCTCCGGTTTTGCCTTGAGCAGCTCTTCCACCGTGAGATGACATTGAACCTTAGTGTTCTTCACAACATCAGTGTTTCTTGGAATCACTGAGTCTTCATTTCTTACCAATATTGTGGGAGCTCTGATCTGGAGAGATTCAGATTCCCATGGGCCTGTGTAATGAGGCAACTCTTGTAAAGAATTAGATTCAAAATCTAATCTTTCATCTCCTTGTTGCTCTGCTTGGTCTCCATAGATAGACGGAATGTCTTGGGGAAATTGATCATGAAGATCATCAATCTCAGGAATAGGAGGGGAGTTACCCCTCTCCTTGGCCCATTTCTCTTCTTGTATCTCCCGCAAGAACTCTTGAGAGTACTGCTGAATCGAAGGAGGTATTCCAGCATCCGTGGAATTAGGAACATAAGCTCCCATTGGTGGTGAGCTTCCTCTTTCCATAACTGGTTGAGCCTGTGGAGGTAAAGAAACTTGTGGTTTGTTTACCAACTGCTCTAATCTTTCTATTAAGCATTGGAAATGCAAATCCGGTTTGACAGAGTTTGTCTGATTGAACTTTTGACTAGTCTCAAGTATAGCTTGAGCTTGTTCTACCATTTTCATGCACATTTTCATCCGTTCAATCTCTAGATCTGCTCTAGGGTAACTCTTGTCTAGGTTTGCAGTTGTTGGCCCTTCTTGAAGACGAGCCTGGTAGGCCTTGAACATCATGTCCAAGCCTTCTGGGGTTGAATCTGCAAGAACAGACCCTGGTTGTGGGTTATTTACAATGGGTGGTGGGGTGGAATGAGGCGAAGTGGATGGAGCTTCAGCATGCGAGGGGCTTTGAGATGCAATGTCTTCTATTTTTGTTTTGGTATCCCTTAGGCTTTCTTCTAGCTCGGATAGTTTTTTGTTCCACTTGCGATTAGCCTTCTCTCTGGTATCCTTCCATGTTCTTGGTTTTCTCTTGCTATGTTCTCCTGCCTCACTTGACTCCGACTGCTCAGATGGTTTTGCTTGTTGTGCAGCCTGTGCCCTAGTAACTGCCTGTACAGGAGCCACATTATTGCTACTTGAACTTGAATCTGCCACTAAGCCTACCACGTTGATGGGTGTGACCTTGGGTACACTAGAGGGATTCCTGGGACACTCTCTAGGAAGATGTTCCTTGCCGCACTCAGGACAAAAGCCTTGTATTGTGATGTTCTGTCCTAGTCCCAGAGCTGGTTGGTGGGGACATTCACGAATGAAATGATCGCCCTGACATCTAAAGCATGGTCCTCTAGGGGCTTGTGGTCTTGCTTGTCTCACTGGGGGCCTAGGATTTGGATTCGTACACATGACGTTGGAGTATTCTGGCTCCCAATTTTGTTCCATAGGTGGTGTCTCATATTGATACTGAGAAGTCTCACTTTGCTCAGGTGACTCTATATAATAAGCCTGTGGACTATCTTCATGGAAGTAGTCTAAACCATGAGCGTGAGAATCATTTTCTGAGACCAATGGGGTTAGTGGCACCAATGCTCTATTATGGTTCTCCTCCGTCATCGTATATTTAACTGGGATCACATTGGCAGGAGCTGGCGGTTGGTTTCCTAGGACTGGTTGTGGCCTATATGGTGCTTGATATTGCTGCTGGTATTGAGGTTGATATTGTTGTGGCCTATAATATGGCTGTTGGTATTGATTCTGATACCTACCCTGCTGGTAAGGTTGCTGATAATTTTGTCTAACAGCCTGTCTGTTATAGGGACAATCTTGGGCCGTATGGTTTGTGTATTTTCTCTCAATGGTGCAATACAGAGCATTAGGGTTTCCTTGGGGTTGAGTCATCATTGGGCAGACATTACCCATGTGATCTCCTCCACACATATAACATCGCTTCACTAAGGTGACCCTTGGCATTTGTCTATTTTGAACTCCTAGCTTTTTTGCCACTTGCTCAGCTATCTCATCTATCTCAGTGGAGGCTCTAGAGGTATGACTTGTAGAACTATCAGAGTCCTTATAGAGTTTGGATAGTCCTAACTCCTCACCCAAGTTGTCTTCTATGTCAATGCACATCCGTATACACTCTTCTATGGATCTAGGATCTTTCAGGTACACATATGACCTTAATTTTGTGCTCAACAGGCCATCCAAAAACAGTGCCACCTGTTTAGCTGATGTGGGTAATTCTGGAACAGGGCATCTTTCCAAGTACTGTCTAAATCTTCTTCCTGCGAGTCGCACTGCTTGGGGTGTCTGCTTGAAGCTGTGGATCAAGGATGATGTGTTATGCCTGATACCACTCTTGGAAAATTCCACAATGAATTCTTCTAGCAGCTGACCTATCTCTCTATAGTTGCAACTGTTTAGAGGTTGAAACCAAGCTAAGGCAGTACCCTTAAGAGTCAAACCAAATGCCTCGAACTGGGTCAATAAGTCTTCAACCTGTTCAGCTCTTAGCACTTGTTTGAACTCTGCCACATGATCATAAGGATCTCCAAATCCATCAAAGTAGTTCTTCATTGTCTTAACCACTTGAGAGGGTCTAAGGGTTCTTGAGTGCTCTCGTGGTCTAGGCAATGGGAAATCATGATCGTCTCTTTGATGTCTATGAACTCTATGTCTCTCCCTTTCAAGTCTTTCCGTTCCATATCCTGATCTGTCTCTGCCTACAGTGTCTGCAAAGCTTACCTCCGGTCTCTCTCTAGTTCTTTCCCTCTGGGTTTCATGAGCCTTGGATGATCCGGCTCCCTGGAGGCCCTGGGAAACATTAGATCTTGGTGGAAGAAAAATTGATTCACCTTGCCAAGTGTAAGCATGTCTGTCATGATCTGATACCAAGAATAATTTTTGAGATGTGTGATCTAGATAGACAACTTTCCCTGGTATCTCTGGATCCTTGAATTCATAGATGGTGACTACTGGGCTCGGTTGATCTGGCCTAAATCTCCAAAAGGCTTCCTCCGTTTCTCTATTCACGAATAGTTCTATGCTTTTGTTATCTTGAGGAATCCATTCCGGAGTGAGCACTCTGGTTAAGACTGACTTACCTCTAGGGGTCTTGGGTTCTCTTCCTAGGTCTCCTTGCTCTAGGTCTCCTTGCTCTAGGTCTCCTATCTCATTCTCAGGGATGATATTTCCCAACTCATCTGTCCTATCTGGTAAGTTGGTAACCACATACATGGTTCCTTCCTTATCAATGTAAGCACCCTCTTCAAACTTGACCACTGGGTGTTCAAGTCCAAAGGGTTGGTCAGGATTTTTGAGTTGAACTACTGATCGTCTTAGATCATCCTCATAGATGCGAGCACCTAATGGGTTGGTCCTGATATACTCCAATTGGGTCTTATAGGGACCTTCTGGTGTCTGTAAATAGGCAATGCCTGAGCTACGTGTGGGTCTTTCCATGCTAAAAGACATTTCCGAGTCACTGGTTTCTGAACTTCGTGTATAAGGATAACCACTAAGCTGTTGAGCCCAAGACTTGGATGTATGGTTGACACTAGCCTCAGATGACCTAATGCTTTGTCTATCCTTGCCTAAGTGTCTACCAGATCTCAGGTTCATAAGCCTTGGCTTCTAGTCCCAAAGTTCTCTTATATTGCTCAAAATCCTTTGGAACACCTTGGTTTTCCAATTTTCCTGAGGGTCAACTTCAAAATACCCTATCTAATAATCCTGGTATTAATTTAACCATAACCAGTCGATGTTTTGGTTGTATTCCCACGAGCTTTCCAACAAAACCAAAATCACAGCAAATGGATTTCGTATGAGAAAGTTATGCCAGTTCAGGGTTTTGGGGGTTAAAACAGGGAAACAGGGTCTCTCAGAAAATGCTTCAAATCAGGCGATATATGACATTTATAGGACACGATACTTGTTACTTTAGGAACTCGATACACGATACTTGATCTTTGAACAGACGATATACGATATTTCAAGGAAAACGATACTTGATACTTCCCCTAATCGATACACGATCTCTAGCCCCAAACGATACGCGACCTCCAAGCCAAACGATACACGATCTCTCACAAAACGATCTTTGACAAAACGATACTCGATACTTAGCTCAAAACGATACTCGATCGCTGGCAAGTATCGCGATCTCTGAGACGCGATACACGATACTTGGACCAAAACGATACTTGACCAACACGATACACGATACCTGAATCCAGACGATACTTGATCTTCGGGAGAAAACGATACACGATACTTCCCCAAACGATATCTGAGGAACGATCGCTGACGAGACGATCTTTGACAAAACGATCGCTGACTGAGTATCGCTGACAAAAACGATCGCTGACTCGAAACGATACACGATACTTGTCAGGTATCGCGATCGCTGAACCCAACGATAGACGATCTTTGATAGACGATCTTTGATAAACGATCGCTGGAGAACGATCGCTGGCAAACGATCTTTGACCGAAACGATCAACGATCTCTGGGAAATATCGCGATACTCAACCACAGGAGGTCACGATACTTGTCAGGTATCGCGATACTCGACCGCGGGAGCAAAACGATACTTGACCCTTTGCCAAGATTTTTACAAGATTTTTTTAAGTTTAATCACACACAGAGGTTTTACAAGGTCTCCTACCCTCTCCACGCTCTCTGTTTCACTCAAAACACACTTCCCAATCCCTGACAATGCCAAACGATACTTCGCACAGATCGTTTCACTCTAGCAATTGATTTTTTGAGAATTTTGATCAAAAGGGCGGGTTTGCTCACCTTGGTAACTCCTATAATCTCTTTGTCACTTCCCCTTGTACTGTTCAACCCCAGCTTGCCCTGCAACTCACTCACGATCGCTGGCGCAGGTCTCACGATACTCGACAGTCTCCCTCACGATACTTGGCGCAGGTTTTGCTAATTCAGCTATTTTAGTACTGATTCTTCAGCGCCTCTGTTCTGCACCCTCTCTAAGCTTCTTGCTCATAACCACAAGTAAAAACAAAGTGAATGTACTCTAAAAAATGGAGAAAACTGAGAAAATGAAGGTGGGTGGAGATGGTGATGATGATGACGATGAAGAAGAAGGAAAATTCAAAAACTGAACTGAAAATGATGATTTTTTTACCTTCCAACGTCGCTACTCTACGTCTTACCGTCACACGCTCGTCCTCCAAGCTCTCTCCCCGGCAACGGCGCCAAATTTGGTGTCACTCTAGCACAATGGTGAGTACCAACGTGAGGAGATACACCTCATAAATGTCAATCCGTGGAGACGTGAGGACCGGTATGAAGACCGCGAGCAAGTGATGGCACAAGTGCGTGAGTGAAAGCACACAAGCATGCACACACATACACACACACGC
>CM035426.1:18773906-18833906 GCA_020310875.1 Ceratopteris richardii | reverse complement strand
ATAACATGTGGCCATCAATATATACTTTTTGCCTCCAGGTTGACCAGTTGGACTAATTGGTCCTATGAAATCAAGACCCCATCATTCAAATGGGAGCCATTCTGTAGATACGACTAATGGTTGAAAATTCAATCTAGTTGGCACGGGAGCACACCTCTGGCAGATGTGGCATTCCTTAGCAAACTTAATTGCATCCTTGTAAATAAGAGGCCACCATAGTCCTTTGTGGATGATTCTATGAGCCAATTCTTCCCCCTTTAGATGTCCTTCATTGTGTGCAGCCTCTAGCAAAAGCTTTACCTCCTCTGGATAGACACACCTTCTCAAGATATCATCCTGACAGTATTTATATAAATTTCCATTTATAAGAGAATATGCTTTGGTTTTCAAAAGCAATCTTCTTTTTTCTACAGGTGTCAAGTGTTCTGGGATCTTTCCTGTAGTGAGAACATGAAGAATTTCATCATACAAACCAGTCCGAATTGCTACTAGGAAAAGATTGCTATCCACCAGTTCATCATTAATACCTGTTGCTTTTTCGCTCATTGCCGTCCTGGACACTTGATCTGCCATGTAGTGCTCTTTTCCTGGCTTAATATGAATATCAAAATTAAATTCTTGAAATAAGAGTAACCATCTCCAAATCCTTCCAGCTACTCTAGGCTTGTTTATCAAATACTTCAAGTGCTGATGATCAGATATAACTATAAAATGTACACCAAGGAGATAATGTCGGATCTTTTGAAGAGCAAATACGATAGCCAAACCTTCTCTTTCCGTTGTACTGTAATTCCTTTCAGCTTGGTTGAGTAGTCTGCTGGCATAAGAGATAGGTCTATCAACCTTGTGTGATGATGGTTGAGCTAGAACTGCACCAACAGCATGAAGACTAGCATCTCTATGCACATGAAATTCCAATGACCAGTTAGGAGCACTTAAAAGTGGAGCAGTACATAGCCTCAATTTTAGTTCACAAAATTCTCTATCAGCTTCAGCACTCCATGAGAAAGGGACCTTTTTACTGGTAAGCCTTGACAAGGGCTTAGCAATTTCTGAATACATCCGAATGAATCTTCTGTGATATCCTGCATGGCCCAAGAAACTTTGCACTTCCTTTGGGCTTTGTGGAATTGGCATGGAGAGAATAGCCGTAACCTTTGCAGGGTCAACTGTTATACCTTCAGCAGATAGTATGTGACCAAGAAGAGTACCCTTGGTGACCAAAAAGTGACATTTATTAGGATTCAACTTCAACCCTGTTTTGAGACATTGCTCAAAAATTTCTTTTAGATTTTCCAAATGGTCATGGAAATCTTGAACTGCTGCTCTTTTATCTGTACCTGAAAATACTTAAAAGTCATCCATGAAAATGCGTAGAAAGGTTGTTAACCATTTGCCCAATATCAAATACATCGTTCTATTAAATGAAGCTGGTGCATTCTTCAAACCAAAAGCCATGCGAGTATAGACATAAGTGCCCCAAGGAGTAACAAAGGCTGTTTTGTCCCTATCATCAGGATGGATCACTATCTGATTGTAGCCACTAAAACCATCCAAGAAACTATACAAAGTGTGACCAGCTACTTCCTCAAGTACTTGCTCTGTGAAGGGCTGAGGAAATCCATCTTGAACAATCACTTTATTCAAAGTACGGAAATCAACACATACTCTTATTTTTCCACTATTTTTCTTGGGTACAATAACCATGGAAGAAAGCGACCTGGAATGTTCTACTAGGACAATTATACCTGCTTCTTCCAGTTTTGTAATTTCTGCTTTTATTGCCTTTGCATATTTCGGATTGCGTCGATACGGTCTACTTCTTGCAGGCGCAACTCCCTCAATTAAGGGTATCCAATGTAACCCAAGCTCTTCTGGTATCCCTGTTAGATCTTTGTAGGACCATGCAAAGACACTTTTATAGGCAAAAAGCAAAGAAGTTACCTTCTGTAGTAAAGGAGGATAATTCCACAACTAGGATGCTAAGTGGACTACTTGAGGGTTCTCTTCATCCCCTAAATTTACTTCTTGAACCAATGTTTCAGGACTAGTTTTCCTTGAGAAATCATCTCCACTATATGCAGGAGGGGATTTTAATTTATATTCTACAACATGTTCTTCTATCCATCCTTGAGTTATATCTGCAAAAGGAAGATCTTCTCTACTCTTAGGTTCATAGCCTTCCACCTCCGATACTTTTATATGGGTTGCTTCTTCAAAGCTTGTATTTTCTTGCAATTGCTCATTCTCCAACACCTTGTGATCTTCATTGTCCTTTCCTGTAATTACCTTACCTGCAACTTCTTCCTCCATTTCATTGATCTCCACTATGCAACACTCTGCACTTCCCATCATCCAATTTATCAATGTATTATCTTCTTGGGGTAGAGAGGGCATTACTTGAGTGTCCATAGTATATCCAATAGTTTTTCCTGAGTCGAATCCTTCTTCCAAATGTAGTTGCAGTTGGTTATTGGTGCTTGTTGAAATCCATAGTTTGTTTTTCCCCCAATCTTGCAAAGCTTTTGCTTGTCTCAGCCAAGGTCTCCCGAGGAGTAAAGGGTAAGAAGTCTCCTGTGGAAGTGCAATAACAACGAAATCTAGAACAAAGTGGCAGCCCTGTACTACCATCAGTACCTTTTCAATAATGCCAAGTGGCGCAACCCGATGTTGATCTGCTAATGTAACCGTGAATGGTGCCAACTTGGTGGGGTTCAATTTCAGTTTCTTCATTGTAAAATCTGGCATCAAATTGATACCAGAGCCTCCATCTATGATCACACCTGTGAGAGCTTCATCCTTTATACAAACAGATAATCTCGAGCTTTGGTAGTCTGCTAAGGGTGTAGGGGGAAAATCAACCATGAAACCATCTATACTAGGTGATTGGACCAAGTGAGCAGAGTGTATAATCTTCAGTAAGTCACTTCTTATTTTTGAATCCATCCTTATAAGTTCATATAGACTAACCTTGTGATGAATACCTTTCAGGATCTGCTCAATGTTTACCTCCTGAGTTTCTTCTTGCAGACTTGTTGGTTGACCCTTTAGAGAAGTAGCCATCTTTTCATAAGCTCCTTCAATTCCTGCTTGGTCCTTCCATCCAAACTTCTTTTCCTCCTCTTTATCTTGAAATCCTTGTTGTTCCTCTCGATGGGTTGTAGCTGCTTGCCTAGCTCTAGTCATCATGGGCATTGCAGAGGATGAAACGGCATAAGACTGAGTGGTTTTCTCTTCTTCATGTGGAGAGACTGCAATCATGTGGATTGGAGCAGGACGGCTTCTTGGGCAGTCTTTGGTATAATGATCCCTGGCCTCTGGACAATGTTGACAAGGAGGTACATCTTTTGGAAGAGAACACCTATTTTGCATGTGGTCGTACTCACCACAACGATAGCACATCAAAGGTCTATTATATCTAGGTTTTGGAGGCCGATTCTCCTCTCTATTTGATGTATTTGAAGTACTAGCATAGTATGAATCCAAAGTTTGAGGGTTACCTCTTTGTTGTGTACCCTTGAGGTAGTAACAATCTCTAGCTTCATGCCCATCCTTCCCACAAAATTCACAGCTTACCTTGTTGGGACAATTAGCATTGGAATGTCCATTGTTGTTATAGATTGTGCACCAAATTTGTCTCCTTATATCCTGAGTGGTCCTCAAATCTTTTAACTCTCGGCGAAGTTGGGCTACTTCGTCATCAATGCGACGTAGTGGTGTCAAGACCTTCTCTTCTTGTTGATTTTGTTGCATTTTCAATGCCTCCAGTTCTCTCCTTAGTTGCCCAATAGGATCCAGGTCTGCAGCATAATTTCTTTGTGTATCCTCTTCAAAATGTTGCCTTACTTCTTCTATGTGTGATGCCGCTGCAACAAAATCATTGAGGGTTGCATCCAATCTAAGAGACTCACGAAGCTTCTGCTGAGATGACCTGGGCAGAGCCTTTTCTAACCACTTTTTAACCAAGAAGTCACCTGGAGCATGTGGTAGACGTGCAACAAGTGCTTTTGTTCTAGTGTGAAGTTCATGAAAGGATTCACCTGATCTTAGCTTCAAGTTCTCTAGCTGATCTAGAGCTCTTTCCGAGGAATCACTAGGTCGAAATGTCTGTGAGAATGCCGCCTTCAGAACCTTCCATGTAGTGAAATGGCCATCTCCATATTGACTATACCATTTATCTACAAGACCCTCCAATGTGGATGGAAAGAGTGCCAGCATTGCATCCTCTCTATTCTGTAGACCTCGTCCACGGCATAAAGAGATGAATCTCCTCACATGATCATCAACATCTTCATAATCTTGTCCCTTGAAGGTAGGGAGCTTGATGTTGAGTCTGGAGAGTAAATGAGAAAGATCCTCCATTTGTATTGGTGTTTCTTCTAACGTATCTGAGGAGAAGTCTAAGGTTCTTCTATACCTCTCTTTTGACAATGGTGTCGCACCCAAATCAATAGATAAATTTAGGGAGGGCAGAGGGGAGGTAGACTCACTAGTCGTGGTTATGGCTAACTTCTTAAGGCTCCTCCGAACCCGAAGAGACTCCTTATCTGCTCGCATATGGGTCATGTACCTACTTGCAAATGCAATAGGTCAAAACTACCTCTCACAGAAATGCAAAGGTCCCACCGGGCGTGCCAAACTGTAGAGGAGGTACTGGGGTATCTCCTTTTATTAAGGGCAGAGAATAAGCAATCCCAGTACTTCGCCTACTCAAGGGGGGTTCTCTTTAGGGAAGTATACCCTTTAACATTTCTATGAGCAGGCAGAGGTAAATAATTGCGCAGAGTTGTACATACACCAAAAAAACATCAACAACAAATGACCAAGAAGACCATCCACTTCTTGATTCAATTAAGATAATTACAAGATTGGTCAAGAAATGCTCAAAAACGCATGCTCAGAGCTTCATGGCACTCTATACAAACAAACACACATCAATACAAGCGGTGGAGAATTCCTCTAGAAAATAGGGCTTACAATATCACTGTCCTTAAAAAAAACCAGGCCACTCTCTTACACTATAGTGCCATTAGCCCTCCACTGGGAAGCCCACACTCTGTATCCACACCACAGAGTGACTTCCTCCAGTAGGCTTGAAGCCACAAGTGCCAAGAGAGGACCACTGTATGCACGTATACAAATGTATATCTGAACTAACGTATCTCTAAAAATTGTACCCCAAATGAGCACAAATCCATTGTTTTTATAGGCTCCAATAGGCCAAGAGGGTCTTGCCGAATCCTCACGTCCACTGATCACGCGCCCGTGGATTGCCCAAAATTGAAGGGGTAGATCAAGGATTCCATTTAATTTGAATTGGATCCACAAAAATAGGTCGTCGTAATGAATGGTTGGTGGCAACCATTATTTCTTCACCTCCACTTTTAACAATTTCCTTTTACCTTTTCACTTGCCCTCTGAGATTCTCATTTTGTGTTGTTTTGTTATTTCCTCACTGATTTAATCCCGGGCAATTCAAATGAAGCCGATTGGTCCAACTGCTTGTCCTCATGGAAAGGCCCACGAATAGCATCTAGGTCATGCCTTATATTTGTGAACAGAAGGTCATATCCATGCATAATAAAAAATCCCTTCTGAAGATCATTATTGCATCTAGGGTACCTTTGTCAATCCCAGAATCAAAACTGCCATCACCAAAGTCTGAAATATCAAGCACGTCCATAACCTCATATCTCAATTGAGGAACATGTTGATATTTTTCTTGCATACCCTTAATCACAACTGCTGAATTATCAATGTTTACAATTTCATTATATCCATCTTTCACCATATCTTCAGATATCTCAGTATATAAATGCCACCTGGCCTCAACACTCTGCTCACTTCCAAAGTGTCCATGACTCTCTTTGTCTGTGTGTGTGTGTGTGGGTGTGTGTGTGTGGGTGTGTGTGTGTGTGGGTGTGTGTGGGTATGTGTGGGTGTGCGTGTGTGGATGTGTAGCTGTGTGTGTGTGTATGTGTGGGTGTGTGTGTGTACGTGTGGGTGTGTGTGTGTATGTGTGGGTGTGCGTGTGTGTATGTGTAGGTGTGTGTGTGTATGTGTGGGTGTGTGTGTGTATGTGTGGGTGTGTGTGTGTGCATGTGTGGGTGTTTGTGTGTGTGTATGTGTGGGTGTGTGTGCGTTGAGAGAGAGAGGGAGAGGGAGAGAGGTGGCAGGAGTGCAAGGGGCGGGGGTGTGCGGGAGTCAGCGGGGGCGGGGGGTGGTGGGACTGAGGGGGGGCTGGCTGCGGGGTTTGACGGGGGGGGGGCAATGCGGGGTCAGCGGGGGGCTAGGCGGGGTCAACGGGGGGGCTAGGCAGGAGTCATTGGGGGGGCTAGGCGGGGTCAGTGGGGGGGCTAGGCGGGGTCACTGGGGGGGCTAGGCGGGGTCAGCGGGGGTGCTAGGCGGGGTCAGTGGGGGGCTAGGCGGGGGGCAGAGGGGGTGGTGGCGGGGAGGGGCGGGGGAAGCTGCGGGGAGGGGCGGGGGTTGTGGGCGGGTCAGCGGGGGGGCTAGGCGGGGTCAGTGGGGGGGCTAGGCAGGGTCAGCCGGGGGGCTAGGCGGGGTCAGCGGGGGGGCTAGGCGGGGTCAGCGAGGGGCAAGGCGGGGGGCAGCGGGGGTGGTGGCGGGGAGGGGCGGGGGAAGCTGCGGGGAGGGGCGGGGGCTGCGGGTGTGTCAGTGGGGGGTAGGGCGGGGATTGCAGGCGGGTTAGCGGGGAAAGTCGGCGGGGGAGGAGAGAGAAGAGAGGGGAGAGAGAGAGAGAGAGAGAGAGAGAGAGAGAGAGAGAGAGAGAGAGAGAGAGAGAGAGAGAGAGAGAGAGAGAGAGAGAGAGAGAGAGAGAGAGAGAGAGGGGAGAGAGAGAGAGAGAGAGAGAGAGAGAGAGAGAGAGAGAGAGAGAGAGAGAGAGAGAGAGAGAGAGAGAGAGAGAGAGAGAGAGACCGAGAGAGAGAGACCGAGAGAGAGAGAGAAAGAGAGAGAGAAGGAGAGAGAGAGAAAGAGGGAGAGAAGGAGAGAGAGAGAAAGAGAGAGAGAGAAAAAGAGAGAGAGAGAGTGAGAGGCCGAGAGAGAGAGCAAGCGAGAGAGAGAGAGAGAGGGAGAAAAAGAGAGAGAGAGGGGACGGGAGAGAGAGAGAGAAAGCGATGTTTTGAAGCTATAGAAGGCGACTACATGAAGAAGCTGTAATTGACTCTTGTGTCGGATAGGGCACCTCCTTCAGCCCGAGGCAATAGCAACTCATGAATCTCTTGTTGCCTCTCGGCCGAAGGCGAAGGCACAGCATAAAGATTCGAACAATCTAGATGTAGCAATGCAGAATTCCACGTGCTAGAACTTGTGCCAATTGTCTGTGTAATTTTTGATAACACCAAATTGTTGGATAACAGCAGACAGACCGAGTGATCAGAGAACCAGTAGCTGAAGAGGTTCTCACAACTTCTTTGCAAGACCTATAGCACAAATTGAGGACATACACCCATCGCGCAGCACTTAAGCTTGGCATACTTCAGCATCTCGCTCGCATTGAGCAGTAGCACAGAGTTGTATGGGGCGAGTGAGTGGAAGGGGAGCCGCACAACTATGTACTATGTGCGCCATCTCTCTGAGCGAGAGAGGGAGTTAGATTTGCCCTTGGGAAAGCATGCACTTGCACAGGAAGGAGATACTTCAGAGAGAGAGGGAAGAGAGGGATCTACAGTATTTAATTTAGTTATCTAATTCCAATCGGCTAGCCCTGGACTTTGCAAAAGGAATTAGATACCATATCTGAGTCTATTTCAAAAGATTTGGAAAGAAAAAGGAAATAACTAAAACTCTATATAAGTAATTCAAACTTCTAAGATATAAACTTGCTATGAGTCAAATATTGGACGACCCAAGACTTTTAAAGATCTCTTTCAATAGGGTATGGAAGCATTTTCACTATTTTTAAGAGAAATAAACTTGATTCTCAAAAAGATTCATAGATTAAATCTAAACATCATCCATACTAGTGTGGTATCCAACATCAGTGTGTTGACCCACTAAAGTTCTATTGATGATTTTATACTCAAAACAATGCTTTAGTTGAGACTAAGTTCATTTTTGTATTCAATCTTTATGACTTTTTAATAGGAATGCAATTCATGAGCATTGCTTTGAGTCAAAAGCTTGAATTTTCCAAGTTACACTAGGAACTTGATGTTTGACTTAGTCAGTGTATCTCTTCATTGAAAGGATCATTTCAATGTCAAAGTCTTTCTTTATAAATGTAATAAATATTTCTAATCAACAACACTTAATCTGGAAGTGTTTCATTATTCAAATAAGAACAAGTCTTTATTTGAAAAAGAAGATCTTCAAAGTTACCAACTAAAAGAGAGCAAGGATTACGACCACCATATGCTAGAGAGATGACTCTCCTCCCAACCAAATGCCTCTATATATAGCTCTCTCCAGGGGCGTGCCTTCTTGGGCAGGTGGATACTAGCCAGCCATGTGTTGGCCATGTAACTACATGTGCGCCAAGTGTCCCAGTTAACTCAAGTTAACTCAAGTGGATGCTTCTAGGAGGCTCTAGATCTCTTTGGGCAAAATACTCTCCCTATGTCCCACATGGGGATTGAACCCAAGACCTCCTCCTTCACATCGTTGAGACTTAACCACTAAGCTAAGTGGATCACTTGTTCACAAGAGCACAAGACCTCCTAGTCACTCTAATCTCGAGCTCTTTGGTCATACACACGGATGACCAAACAATGTCCGATTTTAGATCTGTCTGAACTGGCTAGACCCTTGGATCATAGACTTACTTACTTTCTTACATTCTTCCCCCTTGGAAAATATTTTCGTCCTCAAAACTAAATCTATATACATACTGTAGGCAACCCGCGAGCCTCATGTTCTAAAACTAGAAGAACATGGTCATGTTCTAAAACTAGAAGAACATGGTCATGTTCTAAAACTGGAAGAACATGTCTCATCTGTGTGGTGGTATCCCTTCCCAAATGATTCAAAACACTATCTCATTTTGCACTTTGATGAACTGGACAAAGTACAAACTAGTGAAAGAATAATAAGGGTGGATCTAAACACATCCCTGGCCAATTCACAGTTTCTGGATGTGCGATCTAGGCACAAACATTTGAACTAGGTGGATTCAAATTACTATTCCATTTCTAGGCATAACTAATGCATGCACTTAGTAATGAAGGTGGGATTCTTATCCCTTGCAAGACTTTGAGAACTCTTGATTCACTTGAATTTGATTTGGAGCACTTAAAGTTTGGTTATCTCAAACATCTATCTTGGATGTTTGTACAATGGTTAACTCGGATCATCCAATAGTTACTTGATTTTTTCACCCGGCTAGAGGACTACTTTGTACAAATGGGTTTAAAAAATCCTATGTAAATTGTAGGAGAAAGTTTACCATTTCTGTTGAGTCAACCATAACTTGACCAATTCAATTTCAAAATGAAAAATTTTCCAACTCATGGCACTTTTCTCAAAGACTTTAAGTGGAAGTTCTTGGCAATTGTCAATCTGAAGAGCAATTCCTAACTTCTCTATTCTAGAGTATACTGGACTCTAGGAAATTAATTGTGCTATAACTTGATGCAAACTCAAATAAATAAGTCCTCTTAGACTTATTACCTTTTGAAAATTGAAAAGGTTCTATAACATCTATCTAGGATGTTTAATTTAGTTATCTAGTTCTAACCGGCTAACCCTGGTCTTTTGCAAAAGGAATTAGATACCATATCTGAGCCAATTCCAAAAGATTTCGAAAGCGGAAAGAAATAAACTAAAACTCTGTACAACCAATTCATACTTCGAAGACACGTAAAATTGCTATGAGTCAAATTCAAGATGACCGAGGACTTTAACTTCTCAAAGATTTGTTTCAACAGGATATTGAAGCATTTTCTTCTTTCTTTAAAGAGAAATAAACTGGATTCTCAAAAAGATTCAAAAAAAATCCAAAAATATCATCGAACCACAAGATACTAGTGTGGTAATCAACATCAGTGTGTCGACCCACTAAGATTCGATTGATGAGTTTTGTATTCAAATAATGCTTCACTTGAGACTAAGTTCATGTCAGATTCAGACTTTTTGACTCCTTATCGTGAATGCGATTCCTAAACATTTCTTTGAGTCAAACGAGTTTTTTTACCAAGTTACACTAGGAACTTGATAGTTGAATAAGTCAATCAAATCCTTAGTTGAAAAGATCAACTCAAAATCAAAGTCCAACTTCTTTTAGAAATTTATGAAATATTTCGGAATTATCAACACTTTAGCTTGAAGTGTTCTAAGAAGATCTTGGAAGTAACATACTTCATATCTTCATTTTTCTTTATCTTGAAGTTTATCATGAAATATCTTGACATAGTACTTTTATCCTCCTTGAATTTAAAATCCATCTTTGAAGTTTTAATTCCATTGAGGATCAAACTTAACTTCAAGATCCGATCTAAGAATAAAAGATAATTATCATCCCACGGTCCAATGTCCCATACCATCTTTCCTACATCAATCTGAGTATAAAATCTGGTGTCCCATACCACCCTATTTTATATTCACATTAATGTGTGGCTGAAACTTATCCTAAAGTCAAAAAATCTCTTGATAGAGTACCTTCTTGCTTCAATTTTTTACGAAAATTTTGAAGTTTCAGGCATTATCTCTAACTAGATATTCTAGGTTTTGATTCCTACATATGCTCATCTCACAATCATGTGCTTTGCCTTGGAAACTTGAAAACCTCTTGATAGAATATCAATTCTTCTTTGCTAGGTTTTTAAGAAAAAACCAATTAGAATTCCAAGTACTTGAATTTTCTCAAATTCAAGTTCAATTGGTTTATCCTTGACCAATTTGTAGCGACAAGAGCATTTAACTTCTTGTCTTTAGATTCCTTTCTTTACTGATGCTTTAGGTACCTACCCTAGGGACTTTATATACGAATATCTCTACTGCTTAATTCTTACGCATCCGCTCATTCTCTTCTAGATTTGTACCCAAAATGCCTTTAAGGATAGGTAAAAATTTATGTTTTACCTTCCACAAACTTAAGTACCGTCTTCGTGGTCGCAGACTACATTCTTGGAATTCCTTCACTCTATTCAGACTTGGAAGAGCTTAGTCTTTTCACAATTCTCCATTAGATAAATGGAACCTGAGTGAATAATTCCCAAAAGGAATTTTATTGCCAATACATGGGCAATCTATAGAGTAGTTCCAACCACACATTCTTGGACAATCACGGCCAAGCTTGATCAACTCTAGCAAATCTTTGTGACTAAAATAAAGAATTAGTCTTTATCCTGAAGATCTCCTAACTATCTAAAGCTTCTTTGCTTACGTGCAAGATTTTTAGAGATCTTTCCCTTACTCAAGTCCAAGCATATAGTAATGCCTTCCAGATTCCAAAACTAAGATTCTTTGATATACCTTTAGGTTATATCACAATTTGGACTTTAAATACCACTTCTGGTGGTTTGGGATGTCTAGGGAACTACTTACTATCAAAGAGTATGAAGAACTTCATTCTCAATACTTGAAAGAATGTTATTCTTTAAAGACTTGAGATTCCTTCTAGGGAATCAAATGTCTTGAGCAAATGATTCATCTTGGAATCTTTGTCAATGTTTGAAGGATATTTGAAAAAAAATTCTTTCAAACAATATCCAGAAAGTTTTATTGATTCAATTATATTCATTTCCTGAGTATCAAACTAGAGACTAAATATCACCTTTTGGATATGGTTTCCCATGCCATTATGAAAGTTTAAGTTGAACTTTCATTTATGTAATATTGACTCCTATTCTTGAGTTTGATACAAGATTCATTATTATTGGTCAATCTTTAGATGTTACTAGAGTCCTTTAAACATATTTCACCAATCAAAATTATGTTTAAAGTCCAAGCATCTATTGATGATTGATCCAATATAAATGCTACTATGAACACAACTTTGAACTTTATAGCTTCTTTAGGGAAAGTTCATGGATTCAAGATCCATTTCTTGGAGCTTTCTATTCCTAAATAAAAAGTCCACACTTGCTTCAAGACCTTAGGTGTTAAAATTCAAGCTTCAAGCTACAAGTTCGTGGGGAATCTTTTATGGACATGTGGAGCAATCAAAGGAAGCCAAAAGCCATAAGATTCCATCAAGAAAAGTCACTCAACCACTCCCCAGTTCATCTCAACTAAATCCTTCAAGTTAGGAGGCTGATTTGGAAAG
Source organism: Ceratopteris richardii (assembly GCA_020310875.1). NCBI lineage: Eukaryota > Viridiplantae > Streptophyta > Polypodiopsida > Polypodiales > Pteridaceae > Ceratopteris > Ceratopteris richardii. The sequence goes on along the minus strand of CM035426.1, from coordinate 18,821,683 downwards.
GTAGTTCCTAGATTTTAGGAGCACACTTATCACTATAAAAGGAGCATGTATTCCGACTTCTTTTGGACATCTTCTTGGAGTTTTAGCTCATGTAAAGTGAGCATTAAGTGCTGGAGTTGTGATAAGCAAGCCCCTTGCTTAAGCTAGCCCCTTGCTTGCTTGGTTGTTTTCTTTTAGTAGGCATATCTATGTGTGTGAGCAGGCAGTGTTGCAACTCTCTACCCCTGAGTTGTTAGCATTGGTTCTCCCTCATATTGTATCCATTTGATGTAATTCTTGTCTCATTGGATAGCTATTACAGTCTATTTTATGCTAAAAAATTCTCTGGAGCATTCTTTGAGTAATCTGGGAGCAACATTCAATTTTGTGAAGTTGTGTGATTGATATCTCTCTCTGTGTGTAGGCTCTGTTGGAAATATTTTGCTCTCTGTTGTAAGGGCTGGTTATCCTTCTCTATTTATCCATTTGCTATGATTTTGGTTTCATTGCATAGCTATTAGAGTGCTCTAAAGTTGACCCAAGTTTGAGATTCATTCTCTGTATAATCTTTGAGAAAAGCTTGCTGGAGTGAAGTGAGGTCTCTGCTTCACTAGTAGTTGTGAGCATTCAACTAGCTCATGTTGTAGACATCTTTATATCTTGGCAAAACATCTATATCCTAAAGAGGTTTTGCCTTCATCATTCCTTGGTCCTATCCTATAGTATAAATTTATGTGTATTATGGGAAGAGTTCATGAATCAATTAAGATCCTCTACTTGGGCAGGGTCAACCGTCAAAATACTGTTGGTGCATATCAAGCCTACACACATTGGCTTGGAACATTGGAACCTTGAAAAGCTAAAGCTTGTACCCTTGGAGGATGTATTTACATGAACCTTGAACCATAGGAACCAATGCTTAATTGGTTATTACTTTTTATCCAATGTAAAAAGTCTATATGACTTTATCAATCATGTAATCACACCTACTAGACTAGAGTCGTGGAAAAGTAGATGATTTGATTGAGGGAATATCTCCCTAAGTTTAGTGGAGAGATTGAAGGGAGCCAAAACTTGAATTCAAATTGAAACTCCTTCAAAAATTCTTATAAAAGGCAATTGAAAAAGTCGCGGGGTGTTACACTCCTCCCGAGGCAATTCTAAGTCAATCATTGAGTGTGTGTGAGCTACACCATAGCCTACACCTCTGAGTACCATTGATCATCACATTACATGCCAATGGGAATGTACAATCATTATATTTACTCAATATACATACATTCATAATCTCTGGTTTCTCTGAGTGACTACCTTCAACTCTGTCAACTTCCAAGTGGAATATCTCAAGATCTACTAAACCAAATTGGATGATTCAAAGTGCATTGGATTCAGCTCAAAGTCTACTATACACCCACAAAGTTTCAAGGCCATTGGATCTACCATCACAGAGAAATCTCAGTCGGGATGCTCACTGGTCTGTGACTGTAAGTCTCCTAAAAAGTCGAGGGTACACCTTATTTTGCTAAAGTGATTTCTCTGAGTGTGTTTTATCATTTCCTTTCATTCCACTTGCAAATGGAAGCTTACTAAGCTAATTGAATATTCCTAGAAGGAATTTTGCTAATTGTAACTACACTGGTCATACTGAGCATAACACTGAGCAGGTATCAAGACCAAAATAGAAAGTTTTCAAGTCTTGTGATTTGCAAAGTAGTCTGTTTTGATCAAGTCATTACTCAAAATTTTTCCAAAGTACATATAGCATATTTTGGTGTCATTTGAAAGCTCAAGGAGTCTACTGAGCATATCTGAAGAGAAAGGAGGGCAGGTGTGAAGCAGGTTTTGCAGCACCAGCTTGATCTTCTGAGTGCATCCAGCCATCACATCCAACAGTGGTATCAGAGCAAATAAGGTAATCATGGGTGATGGTTTCCCTTCCTTCATTGACAAATTGGACAGAAATAATTACCAGGCTTGGTCATTGAGAATGAAGACCTATCTACAAGGGAGAAGCTTGTATGGATACATTTCAGGAGATGAGGAGTTGCCCTCATTCAAGACCAGAGGCCTACCTACAAAGGATGAACATGAGAGGCTCAACCAATGGTGTGCAAAAGATGCTTTGGCAAGGTCATATCTTCTAAACTCTATTTCTGATTTCCTTCTACCTCATGTAAGGAATTGTAAGACTTCCCAAGAGACTTGGGAAACCTTGTCAACATATTTTTCATCAAGCACAAGGGCCAGAAAGAATCAGCTATGGATTGAGTTTACAACTCTTAGGAAGCAATCAAAACAATGTGTGTCAGATTTTGTCACCAAAGTCAAAGACATTGCAGATCAACTTGCAAGTGTTGGAGAAGAAATTGAGGAAGAGCAAATAGTCAGACAAGTGATCAATGGACTAAAGGCAGATGACAAGTGGGAGAGTTTTACCACAGCAATGGACTTGTACATGGACATCCAAGCACCTGATCTGACAACTCTGATTGGACAACTCTTTACACATGAAGCAAAGATCACAAAGAATGGAGAGCAATCAAAAGGTAATAATCCCTCTGCCCTTTATACTGATAAGAAGACTAAAGACAAGGGTAAAAGCAAGAAGGTTGATGAAGAAGGCTCTACCTCCCAAGCAAACTATGCAGGGAGAGGTAGATCTTCTAGAGGTAGGGGCAGAGGAGGTAAGTCAGGTAGGGGGAGACCCTATAACCAATCTCCATGCAATATTTGTGGCTTGTCTAACCATACCACAGATGAATGCTACAAAAACTACAAGAACCAAAGAGGAAGAGGTCACCAAAGAGGAGGATACTCTCAAGGCAGAGGCAGATTCAACCAATCTCAAGGCTATCATGGCTACAACAATAATTACAACAATAGCTACAATCACAATGGCAATTATCAAAGTGGATACAGAAATACGAAAGACTACAACAATTATGCAGAGGAGCAAGATGATTCCTTGTTGATCATGAACATGACATCTAAATCAGGTATCAATGATGATCATTTGTTCTATATTGATTCAGGTTGCTCTAACCATGTAGCTGGAAATGTTGCCTTACTCTCTGATTTGGAAGAACCCAAAGGCAAGCACCAAGTGCAGACAGGTGATGACACTAAACATTCAGTTGTTAAAGTAGGCAATGTCAAAACAAGTGATGGTAATCAGAATTTACTAAGCAGAGTGTTGTATGTTCCAACAATCACCAAGAATCTGATGAGTGTAGGTCAGATTGTTGAAAAAGGTCTACAGGTCAGGTTCACTCAACATGGTGCATATGTGGAGGATCCAAGACATGGATTCAGAAGGATAGCCAAGGGAGAAAAATCAGGTAGATTGTTTACCTTTGAACTTGAAGACACTAAGAATATTGCTTTGTACAACTATAAGGACCAAACCCTATCAGAATTGGAGATTTGGCACAAGAGATTAGGTCACATTGGAGAGAGGACTATAAAACAAATGAGTAGGGATCAATGTGTGCTTGGGATACCTAATGTATCCAAGCAACACATGATATACAAGTGTGGGGCTTGTCAATTTGGTAAGTCACACAGATTCCCCTATACCAAGAAAGGTTTTATGCATGAAGATTATCTGGAATTGGTACATACAGATGTTTGGGGACCTAGCAAGGAGCCATCCATATCTGGATCAAGGTACTATGTCTCCTTTATTGATGACTATAGCAGGTGGACTGTCTTATACTTCATGAAACATAAAGATGAAGTATTTAATTGTTTCAAAAGGTATCTTGCATTAGTTGAAAATCAAACAGGTAGACATTTGAAGAGGCTAAGGTCAGATGGTGGTGGAGAATACTTCTCCAATGACCTTGAAGATTTCTTGCAGGAAAGAGGCATCAAGAGGGAGATTACTACAAGGTACTCACCTGAACAAAATGGGGTAGCTCAAAGGAGGAATAGACTCATTGTAGAGACAGCTAGGTCTATGCTTAATGAGAAAAAATTGCCAAATTATCTTTGGGCAGAGAGTGTATCTACTGCCACATATTTAATTAACAGGTTGCCATCAAAGACACTTGATGGAATGACACCCTATGAGGCTTGGCATGGTAAGAGACCATCTCTGGATCATTGTAAAATCTTTGGGTGTGTTGCATATGTGCATATTCCCTCACAGGTAAGGGGAAAGCTAGACCCTAAGGCTGAAAAGTGTATCTTCATTGGTTATGATTTGAACCAAAAGGGATATAGATTCTACAACCCCTCAAACAAAGGCTTCAAGGTAAGCAGAGATGTCATATTTGATGAGAATGATTCATGGTATGAAAATGAGTGCAGGAAAGTTAGCCTACCTTATGACATGGAAGAAGACTTTCCCAAGCTTATCAGGCAAGAACCAATCCAGAAAGAGGACACAAGCTCAGATGATGAAGACACCATCAACATTGAAGAGTTCAAGGCTTGGAAATCCAAAGGGAAGATGAAGATGAAGCAACTAGAAGACAATCCAGAATCCTCAACTCAAGCTATGAGGAGATCTCAAAGAGAAAAGAAGAAACCTATTAGGTATGGGTATGATACTTCACTTGTAACCAAGCACTCTGTATATCTTGCAAAGGATATCTTGAATGAAGAACCAGGTACATTTGAAGAAGCAATTACTAAACCAGAATGGAAGGAAGCAATGGATGAAGAAATGGAGGCTCTCAAGGAGAGTGATACTTGGGACTTGGTACCCAAGAAGGACTCCATGAAGGTGATAGGATCCAGATGGATCTACAAACTCAAGAGGAACTCAGATGGTACAATAAACACGTATAAAGCTAGGTTGGTAGCCAAGGGTTTTGCACAAACCCAAGGCATTGATTATGAGGAGACATTTTCTCCTGTGGCCAAGATGCCAACTATCAGAGTTATGGTGAGTGTAGCTGCATCCAAGAATTGGAACATGCACCAATTGGATGTGAAGAATGCATTCTTGAATGGATGGATATTTGAAGAGGTCTACATGTCACAACCACCTGGCTATGAAGATCCCAATAAGGTAAATCATGTTTGTAAATTGAAGAAGGCTCTGTATGGATTGAAGCAGGCACCTAGAGCATGGAATTACAGGTTGACAACCTACCTCCTAGACCAAGGATTTGTGATGAGTAAAGCAGATACTTCATTGTTTATAAAGAGGAACAATTCAGAGGTAATATACTTGTGTGTCTATGTTGATGACATCATTATTACAGGAAATGATGTTCAGGGAATAAGACACATCAAAGGACAGATGATGAAGGAATTCAAGATCAATGATCTTGGATTATTGAAGTACTTCCTAGGACTTGAATTAGTCTACACAAATTCAGGTATCTTTATTACTCAGAAGAAGTACATTCAGGACATGGTCAAGAAGTTTAATTTGCAGGAAGCTAAAGTCTCAAACATTCCTATGGAGGTCAATCACAAACTCAGTGCACATGAAGGAGAAGAACTCAAGGATATTACAGGTTACCAAAGTTTGGTAGGTAGTCTAAATTATGCTACCTTAACCAGGATTGATATATCATATGGTGTTAGTGTACTTAGCCAATTTATGCATAAACCAAGAGTACCACATTTGGAGGCAGCCAAGAAGATAGTAAAGTACCTAAAGGGAACACAAAATCATGGTTTGTACTTTCCATATTCATCAGACATTGATATTAAGGTATACTCAGATGCAGATTGGGCAGGTTGCAAGGATGACAGGAGGAGTACATCTGGTTACATATGCTTTGCAGGTGATAAACCAATTTCTTGGTCATCCAAGAAACAACCCACAGTAGCTTTGTCATCTACTGAGGCAGAGTACAGAGGGCTAGCCAATGCCACTCAAGAAGCCATATGGTTGAAGCTATTATATTCAGAATTGGGCCTATACACAAGGCCACCAATCATATTTGGTGATAACACAAGTTCTCTTCACCTAGCAGCTAATCCAATTTATCATGCTAGGACAAAACACATAGAGGTTCACTACCACTATGTGAGGGAGAAGTTACTTAGCAAAGAAATTCAATTATCATATGTGTCTACTAATATACAATGTGCAGATTTGCTTACTAAAGCTCTGGATGGAAGCAAGCTATGCAGATTTAAATCCATGATTGGGTTGCAGGAAATAATTGAAGACTAGAGATGAAGACTTGAGCCAAAGTGTTTGGCTTGAGGGGGAGCTGTTGGTGCATATCAAGCCTACACACATTGGCTTGGAACATTGGAACCTTGAAAAGCTAAAGCTTGTACCCTTGGAGGATGTATTTACATGAACCTTGAACCATAGGAACCAATGCTTAATTGGTTATTACTTTTTATCCAATGTAAAAAGTCTATATGACTTTATCAATCATGTAATCACACCTACTAGACTAGAGTCGTGGAAAAGTAGATGATTTGATTGAGGGAATATCTCCCTAAGTTTAGTGGAGAGATTGAAGGGAGCCAAAACTTGAATTCAAATTCAAACTCCTTCAAAAATTCTTATAAAAGGCAATTGAAAAAGTCGCGGGGTGTTACACTCCTCCCGAGGCAATTCTGAGTCAATCATTGAGTGTGTGTGAGCTACACCATAGCCTACACCTCTGAGTACCATTGAGCATCACATTACATGCCAATGGGAATGTACAATCATTAGATTTAATCAATATACATACATTCATAATCTCTGGTTTCTCTGAGTGACTACCTTCAACTCTGTCAACTTCCAAGTGGCATATCTCAAGATCTACTGAACCAAATTGGATGATTCAAAGTGCATTGGATTCAGCTCAAAGTCTACTATACACCCACAAAGTTTCAAGGCCATTGGATCTACCATCACAGAGAAATCTCAGTCGGGATGCTCACTGGTCTGTGACTGTAAGTCTCCTAAAAAGTCGGGGGTACACCTTATTTTGCTAAAGTGATTTCTCTGAGTGTGTTTGGTCATTTCCTTTCATTCCACTTGCAAATGGAAGCTTACTAAGCTAATTGAATATTCCTAGAAGGAATTTTGCTAATTGTAACTACACTGGTCATACTGAGCATAACACTGAGCAGGTAGCAAGACCAAAATAGAAAGTTTTCAAGTCTTGTGATTTGCAAAGTAGTCTGTTTTGATCAAGTCATTACTCAAACTTTTTCCAAAGTACATATAGCATATTTTGGTGTCATTTGAAAGCTCAAGGAGTCTACTGAGCATATCTGAAGAGAAAGGAGGGCAGATGTGAAGCAGGTTTTGCAGCACCAGCTTGATCTTCTGAGTGCATCCAGCCATCACATCCAACAAATACAACACTGCACCTCGCTAGCATATAAGCCATACTGCGAGCACATGCTCCAGTACGGGAACACAGGTTCCCTGCCCTTCCGCCCCTCCAGACATCTTTCCTCTGCCGCTTCGGCTGTCGCTACTGTAATCACTACAGTCATAGCTAGCAATACGAGCCTCTGGGTGCACCTCTTGACAGTCGTGAGACAACGATGACGCACCAAGAAGACGATGGAAAAACTGTTATTGATTCAGAACTACATGGTAGTTTTATACATGTGTAGCGGGTTGTTAAGCCTGAATTCATTGGATGTCATTGGACTAGCTTGTGAATGTAATATCATACGTGGCAATACAATTTATTATTCCAACATACCCCCCTAAATTATAGGGCTAAGAGAGAATTTGTTTGCAGTACAAAATAAGGTGCATTGAAAGCTCTATATATGAAGTTCATAACTAAACTGTGTAAAAGGCGTGTGAACAATTTTAAAGCTTATCTGAATGTTATCGTTGACTTTAAATCTGATTTTCACTGGAAAAAGACTTTGATTGTATCTGATCATTGCTTTGCTTCCGTTGTGATTGCTCTTGAGTGAAGCATCATTGGTTGTTGAAAGATTGGAGTTGATTGGTGAAGCCTTGAGGTTTGCTTGATAACTGTTTTGCACAGGCTTGAAGACAGTAGCATTATTCCCCCGTGCAAGGCAAGAAAAGCAGCAATGGGAAATTCCAGGATTGAAAGGTAAGGTACACAGTGAAGTGTGCTCACGTAGATACATAGGAAAGTTGTCCACCATAGGTAGTTGGAGGTTTGAAGGTACAATACCCAAGAGATGTCCATGCCAAATTATTGCATCATCTGTAAACTCAAAAATGAAATAGAGAGTATGAGCAGAAGGATGGTTTACTGGAGAGAGCAGTACAGTTGATTTGTTGATGAAGAACTTGCGAGGTAATATGTTCCTCATTGGTGTAGGGGTTAGCTGGAATCGGCACTCGATTTGCACTGGGGTGAGGTCATTTATGTTCTCAGAAGTAGAGGGAAAGGTCCGGGTCCCGCTGTCGTGCAGAGCTACCATGGTGGCAGTCGTGGCAAGATTTGAGCCCACATTGTTGGGTAGCATACCGGTTGATACGGAGACGTCAAAAAAACCCTGAGGAGTGGCATGGAGCAGGCAATGGACAGATTCGGCTATGTATTCAGCCAAGAAGAAGGCCACAATGGGCATATTTGGATGTGCTGATGTCGAGATGAAGCGCGCATGCTGCACTAATTGTTGCGCAAGAGGCTGAAAGATTGGGGCCTTTGATGGGCCATGGCTATCGAGAGAACTAAAGGCTGCGGGTGCATGTAAATGAGCAGCACGCCCACAAAAAGGGGCTTAGAGCGATGAACCTTCCGCGTTCCCCTGCTGAGCGGATGGCTGCAGGATTCCAAGTTTGTCGCATGCAGTATAAGGAAGCGTAAGCGGGGATTCATCCGCCAGAGGAGCCAAGGTTGGAGAAGGAGCAGAGCTCACACAGCTGGGAAAGGTGAGTTTTTGCCCGTATGCCTTGGAGAGCACCGGTGTTATGGTGTGGAGTAGGCAGACGATAGTCTGAGCCATATAATCCTCATAGAAGTGTGCCGCAATAGGCATAGGTGGTTGCGCGTCGAGCGCTAATGGCAACGTCAGAGGTTGCTCGATTTGAGCCGTTGAAAAAGGAGAGCCGCCAAGATGCATAGTTACATCGGGTGTCTATATCAGACGTGCCTGCCCACAGAGGCAAAAGAAGGGACGTACAAGGCTGCCGTTGGGCGGGGAGGATGTGTGGAGTGGAGCAGTCGAAAAATCTTCCGTCAGGCAAGATGAGCGCGCGCGCGATAGAGCAGGCGTGGGGAGAGATTGCAAGGGTGTTTGGACCCGAAGAATGTCAGAAGCAGGTTGCAAAGCTTCTGGTAGAACCTTGTCACAGGAGACATCTAGGTGTCATACGTGAAATAAAGAGGAAAAGTTACAAGTGAATGGGACTAGTGCCCATGAGACCCCCAAATCCCACAATGCAAGGGGGGAGTATGGCAAGCTAGAGGGCATTACAAATGAGGCGGATAAATCTATTATCTCCCTTATATGGGACCTATTTGGGTTTCAACTTGTTGTTTTCGAGGAGATAAATACAATGATGTCTAAACGGTGTAGATCTTTTATCTCGAGAGATTCTTTTACCTAGAAAAAACAAGGATTTCTCGATCGACCATTCCTTAGGAGTTTGGCTAGAATTGAGAGCACATTGCTCCCTCCAAATCTTCCAAAGAGTCTCACCCTGATGGCATTCCACAGCCTCGATGAGCAGTCGACCATCTCATCCAACAGTGCATATTGCCAATTGATTTGGTTCGTGAGTCTGCATACCCGCGTCACGTGATGCCAGATAACATGGGACTTGGGGCAATTGAAGAACGTGTGAGCTAAATCTTTGATGCATCGATGGCAGCACTTGCACCATGGCGGCACACCACAAATTTTGTTAGCTCTTGCATTGGACCAGATTCCCTTATGCAAATCTGCCACATCAGAGCAGACTTTTTGATCTCAATTAGGGGGTGTCAAATAGACATGAACTTTAGTTCCCGTCAACGTTTGGTCCGAGAAAGGCGCCACGTCTTGGTAAGGGTGTAATTAACATCTAAGCTCTCTTTGAAGTTGGGGATTCTGGATATTTTCTTACCATTGCCCCAATTGAGGCCCTCTAGGCAACGAAGATCCTATCGCTAGAGAAGGCAGGTAGTTGAGCGGTCCCACGCTAAACACCTCCCTTAAAGAAGAGTCCATTCCTCAAGGGTAACTCTATGTCTCGGGTTTGATTCTTGGAACCTAATCCACTGGCTGCTCTCTTATTTCTAGAGTTGTTTCCACTGTTTGGACCCCTTGTTCCATAACCACTTTGCAGTTTGGAGGTTCCAAGGCTCCATCCCCTAATGCCACTGATTGGGAACCAAATGAGCCATTCTGTCTTATCCCAGCTGCCCACTCATCACTGATTCTAATGAATTATTTAGCCTTGTTCCAACTCTTCCATAAAGAACATATGAGGCGAGAGTGTTTAGGGGACACCGGGTGGGGGGAGAACAAAAGCGTGAGAACCCCTATGTCCTTCCAACTAGGATGGCCAACTAAGGTAAGGTCCTCCATGTTTCTGAATATCAATTTAGCCCAAGAGGACTCACTATTGCTCCGAGCCTTGATAATCCACTTTGTCGCCAGCTTGTCAGCCAACCCAACAATATCCAAAATACCCAAGCCCCCTAAGTCTCTCGAGCTAATGCAAGTTTCCCACTTGATTTTGGGAATCCTCCTCTTGTTGGGGCCCAAGTCCAAACAAAGTTTCTACACTTTGGCCAACTCTTTCTCCTTAGGTCTCCAACACGAGATGAAGTAAATAGTCGTTGAAAGCATAAATGTGTTAACAACCATAGCACGTCCTGCCAAATTGACCTGCATACCTTTCCAATGATTTAGTTTGATATCCAGCTTGGCTAGCACCCAGTTCCATGGTTGGTCCATTGTAATGTCGAAGCCCATCGGAATGCCGAGGCGATGGAAGACTTGACCTCTAGGGATAACTTGATGCCCCTGATCTAACAACAATTGCGGTGGAGGTCCACGGATTGCTCTGAAAGTAGTTTTAACATGGTTCATTTTGGTGTTGAGACAACTCCAGAACACCTCAGAGTCGATGTGCTGCTTTAATAGGCGATTGAGGCCGTGGGAGGCGATATCGAAGAGTAGTGGAGCCAGAGGGCAGCCTTGCCTTATAGATCTTTTTTAACGTATGGGCTCAGAGAGCTTACCCTGGATATTTATTCTAGTTGAAGCATTTACAAAAAGAGTGGAAACCATCTTCGTGAACTTTTGCCTGCATCCAAGGTCTTTTAGTGATTGAAGAATAAAGTCCCATTCCAATCTATCATACGCTTTGTCGAACTCGATCTTAATAAATATCAGATCTTGTGCAGACTCCTCAGCAAACGCAAGGCCTTCCCAAATATCGACAATTGCTTCAAATATATATCTACCTTTGATAAAACCTTTATGGTCCTCACAAATCCATGACTTTAAATGACAAGAGATTTTGCTCGCGATAACTTTGACAATTATCTTGTATCCAGTTTGGAGCATGGTAATCGGCCGCCAATTTTAAATTTTGTTCTTATCTCCCCTTTTGTGCATTAACTTGATGACACCATTATTAAGACACCCAGGGAGGGCTCCGAAGGAGAGAGCCTCTTGCCACACCAAACGTAGTGGGGTGGCCACCTCATGCTTGAAGGACTTGAAGAACTCATTGGTGAGGCCATTAGGAGCCGGACCTTTCCCATTGGGAAGAGCATCAATAACCTCGATAATTGCATTCTTAGAAATGTTAGCATCCAACAGAGAATTCATGTTCTGAGGGATTCTAGATTGAGCAACCCTCGAGATGGTTGCCATGGAGTCACGCCTGTGCGCGGAAAGCGGAGTCAAGAGCCCGAGAAGATGGGTAAAGTGCTCAACGATGATAGATCTTTTCTCAACTTCTGTGCTACATTCGATCCCATTGTTATCGCCCAAGAAGGAGATAGATTCCCTAGCTTGTTTCTTTTTGAGGATCTTCCCAGCCCACCAATCTTTGAAGAATATTTGAAGATTTTTCCTTTGAATTTCCTCCTCGAATCTTAGTCTTCCCTTGATTTTAAAAAGACCTTTTTGCCATCTCAAGTTACCTTTATTCACTTCTTCTTCAAGACCTGAGAGCGTCTGGTACACCATTTCTCTTCTTTTTTTTTCGGATATCTCTTATAGCCTTATGAGTCCTGATCAGAATTTAGCGAGTTCTTTTGCACCGCGGGGGAGTAGGCTTCGGGGGAACCTCCATTAAAGAAAACAATCTCTTGCTAAATCTGAAGCTCGGGGGAGTAGGCTTCGGTTGAACCTCCATGAAAAAAAATATATAAAGGAGTTGCAAAGATGAAGCAAGAGAGGATAGAACTATGGATAAGCTACCTTTCAGCACGTATCCTTTGAGCATGGCGAGTTCTCATAGAAGGCATAAGGGTGGCACAATCATACAGGAAATACATTTTCCACAATTTACCAACAGATTGATCTCATCATTTTGTATCTTGGAGCTTATGGTTTCAAAACATATATGTATGCATCTGAATTTATGCATGTATGTATGTATTTGTTTGTATGTACATTTTCATGTATTTATGTATGCATGTACGTATATCTTTATGAAAGTACATAACTATGTAGCCATGTATGTATGTAGTCATATAATATGCATGCATGCATGTATGTGTACATGCACGCATCCATGTCTAGCTATTTATAAAAATAAGAAAAAAGAAAGAAAGGGAGAAGTATAAGTTAGTAGAGAGATTGCTTACGTGTTACTAAGGAAGTTACTATCCATCTATGCACATATGCATGTGTAGCACCCGTACTTCTCTCTCCCCCGTTTCATCCATCTATTCCTCGTTTTGCTCCATCAGCGCGCCATCTTCTTTTGTGCAGAAATCCAGCCTTGAGCTCTGTCTCTGTTTCTCCTTGGAGCTAGAGCTAAGGTGGCCTCTTTGTCGATCTTTCAGGATTTCATTCTTCTCTCTCCTCCCCTCCTCACCCTACAACCCTCCCCTCTCTCTCTCTCTCTCTCTCTCTCTCTCTCTCTCTCTCTCTCTCTCTCTCTCTCTCTCTCTCTCTCTCTCTATTTCTCTCTCTCTCTCTACCACCCCGCCCCGCAACCCTCCACCACCCCGCCCCGCTGCCCTCCACTCCCTCAGACCCGCACCCCCGCCCCACCACCTCCCTGCGCCTTCCCCATAGCCCCACGTCCTCATGCCCCGCCACCTCCTCTTCCCCGCCTCTTCCCTCGCCAACCTCTGTCTTCAATTTCTGGGCTATGAAGGGCAATCATCTAAACAAATAATAGAACATTTGGAAAGGATAAGTTTCTGATCTTTGAGGTGATAAGAAGGTCTCCAGCATCGATGAATAAAGGAGTTTTCCGGACTCTTTTGTGCATGGACATATGGAGCAAAAAGGCAACAACTTCAAGGTCCTAAGCTATTATCTTTCCGGATTTCTCTTGCAGGTAGGCCAAAGGAGTCCAACTTTCAGATGGTCAAAAGCTACTCCTAAGGGTCATTACAACACCACGGGCCACACATCATGAGATCTCAGTTTTCATGCAAAAGTCACACTAAAGGTGTAAATGGTAAATGTAAAAACAGAAAAAATGACTGTTGCCGCCAACCATTCATGATGACTGCCTATTTTTTAGGATCCAATTCAAGACTTGTGGCAAATTTGATCTACCCCTCTAATTTTGGGCAATCAATCAGCGGATGATCAGTGGACGTGAGGAATCGGTAAGGCCCTTTTGGCCTATTGGAGCCTATAAAAGCAATAGACTTGTGTTCATTTGGCATACATTCAGATACACACATATATTTATATGCGTACAGGGGTCCTCTCTTTGCACTCTGTGGTTACGAGCGTACTGTAGGAAGTTACTCTACGGTGTGGATACAGAGCGTGGGCTTCCTAATGGAGGGCTAATAGCACTATAGTGTGAAGAGAGTGGCCTGGCCTTGTCTTTCAGTGTGAGTGACTGGTATTTTTATGCTCTTTTCCTTAGAGAAATTCTTCAGACTTTGTATTGATCAAGGCTAACGTGCATCTAGCTACAATCATCGTATGGATTGGACGAATCTCTTGTGATGAATGTGTTTAGTTTTGGAGTGGCATGCTAGCCCAGAGCATCAACTTAGAGCATTTCTCTTGCCTATGTTGTAATCATTCGTTCGAACTAAGGAGTGACTGGTCTTCCTTCATTAACAGTTGTCATTAATATTTTCTTGATTATTCACAACTCTGTGCAATCATTGATATCTGCCTGCTCACAAAAGTGTTAAAAGGTATATTTCCCTAAGGAGAACCTCCCTTGAGTAGGTGAAGTACTGGAGTGCTTGCTGCATGCTCTTGTTAAACGTAGATACCCCACTACCTCCTCTACAGTTTGGCATGCACGGTGGGACCCTTGCATTTTTGTGAGAGGCCCTGAGGATAGTTATAGCCTTCTTCTCAGTATTTTTTGCAATTGCAAGTAGGGACATGACCCATACACGAGCAGATAAGGAGCCTCTTCGTGTACGAAGGAGCCTTAACAAGTCAGCTATATCTTCGAATAGTGAACCTACCTCCCCTCTACCCTCCTTGAATTTATCTATTGATTTGGGTGCGGCACCAGTGTCAAAAGAGAAGCATAGGAGAACATTAGACTTATCCTCAGATACGTCAGAAGAAACACTAGTGCAAATGGAGGATCTCTCTCATTTACTCTCCAGACTCAATATCAAGTTCCCTACCTTCAAGGGACAAGCTTATGAGGATGCTGATGATCATGTGAGGAGGTTCATCTCCTTATGCCCTAGACGAGGTTTGTAGAATAGAGAGGATGCAATGTTGGCACTCTTCACATCCACATTGGAAGGCCTTGCTAACAAATGGTACAATCAATATGGAGATGACCACTTTGCTACATGGGAGGCTTTGAAGACGGCATTCTCACAGATATTTTGACAAAGTGACTCCTCCGAAAGAGCTCTAGATCAGCTAGAAAACTTAAGGCGGAGACAAGGTGAATCCTTTCATGAACTTCACACTAGGAAAAAAGCACTTGTCGCATGTCTGCCACATGCTCCAGGTGATTTCTTGGTTAAGAAATGGATAGAAAAAGCTTTGCCCAGGTCATATCAGCAGAATTTCCGTGAGGCTCTAAGATTGGATGCAACCCTTAATGATTTTGTTGCAGCGGCATCACGCATTGAAGAAGCTAGGCAACATTTTGAAGAGGATACACAACCAAATTATGCTGCAGAACTAGACCCTATTGGGCAACTGAGGAAGGAACTGGAGGCATTGAGAATGCAACAAAATCAACAAGAAGAGAAGGTCTTGCCACCACTGTGTCGCACTGATGATGAAGTAGCCCAACTTCGCCGTGAGTTAGAAGATTTGCGGACCACTCAGGATATAAGAAGGCGGATTTGGTGTACAATATGTAACAACAATGGACATTCCAATGGTAATTTCCCTAACAGGGTAAGCTGTCAATTTTGCAAAAAGGATGGTCATGAAGCTAGAGACTGTTACTACCTCAAGGGTACACAACAACAAGGTAACCCTCAAGCTTTGGATTCATATTATGCTAGTCCTTCAAATGCACCCAATAGAGAGGAAAATCGTATGACAAAGCCTAGATATAATAGGTCATTGATGTGTTATCGATGTGGTGAGTATGGCCATATGCAAAATAGGTGTTCCCTTCCAGAAGATGCACCTCCTGGTCAACATTGTCCAAAGGCCAAGGATCATTATACCAAAGACTACCCAAGAAGTCGTCTTGCTCCAATCCACATGATTGCAGTCTCTCCATAGGAAGAAGGTATGACCACTCAATGTTATGCTGTTTCATCCTCTGCAATGCCCATGATGACTAGAGCCAGACAAGCAACAGCTATTCGTAGAGAGGAACAACAAGGATTCTAGGATAAAGAGGAGGAAAAGAAGGCTGGGTGGAAGGGCCAAGAAGAAATGGAAGGAGCTTATGAAAGGATGGCTACTTCTCTAAGGGGCCAACGAACAAGTCTTCAAGAAGACACTCATGAGGTAAACATTGAACAGATCTTGAAAGGTTTTCATCACAAGGTTAGTCTGTACAAGCTTATAAGGATGGATTCAAAAATGGTATCGATTTGATGCTAGATTTCACAATGAAGAAACTGAATTTCAACCCCACCAAGATGGCACCATTCACAGTTACAATAGCAGATCAACATCGGGTTGCGCCTCTTGATGATAGTACAAGGTTGCCACTTTGTGCTGGATTTTGTTGTTATTGCACTTCCACATGAGACTTCCTATCCTTTACTCTTGAGGAGACCTTGGCTAAGGCAAGCAAAAGCTTTTCAAGATTGGGCAAAAAACAAACTGTGGATTTCAACGAGCACCAATAGCCAATTGAAGCTACACTTGGAAGAAGGATTTGACTCAGGGAAAACTACTGGGTTTACTGTGGACACTCAGGTAATGCCCTCTCTACCCCAAGAAGAAGATACATTATTGAATTGGATGATGGAAAGTGCAGTTTTGCACGGTGGAAATGAATGAAATAGAGGAAGAAATTGCAGATGAAGGGGTTGCAGGAAAAGGCCATGAAGCTCACAAGGAGTTAAAGAATGAGAGTTTTCAGGAGAATACAACCTTTGAAGGGGTAACAAATATAGAAGTATCAGAGAAGGAAAGTTATGAGCCTGAATGCAGAGAAGATCTTCCTTTTACGGAAATACCTCAACGATGGACCAGAGAACATATTATAGAATATAAGCTAAAGTCCACTCCTTCATAGAGTGGAGATGATTTCTCAAGTAAGTCTATTCGTGAAACACTGGTTCAAGAAGTAAATCTAGGAGATGAAGAGAACCCTCAAGTAGTCCACATGGCCTCTTGGCTATGGCATTATCCTCCTTTACTGAAGAAGGTAACTTCTTTACTTTTTGCTTACAAAAATGTCTTTGCATGGTCCTACAAAGATTTAACAGGGATACCAGAGGAGCTTGTATTACACCAGATACCCTTAGTTGAGGGAGCCGCACCTGCAAGAAGTAGGCCATATCGACTCAATCCAAAGTATGCAAAGGTGGTAAAAGTGGAAATTACAAAACTAGAAGAAGCAGGTATATTTGTTCCAGTAGAACATTCCAGGTGGCTTTCTTCTATGGTTATTGTACCCAAGAAAAATAGTGGAAAAATAAGAGTCTGTGTTGATTTTTGTGCGTTAAATAAAGTGACTGTTCAAGATGGATTTCCTCAGCCCTTTACAAAGCAAGTACTTGAGGAAGTAGCCGGTCACACTTTGTATAGCTTCTTGGATGGTTTTAGTGGCTACAATCAAATAGTGATCCATCCTGATGATAGGGACAAAACAGCCTTTGTTACTCCATGGGGCACTCATTTCTATACTCGCATGGCTTTTGGCTTGAAGAATGCACCAGCTTCATTTAATAGAACAATGTATCTGATATTAGGCAAGTGGTTAACAACCTTTCTTCGCATTTTTATGGATGAATTTTTAGTATTTTCAGGCACAGATAGAAGAGCAGCAATTCAAGATTTCCATGATCATTTGGAAAATCTAAAAGAAATCTTTGAGAAATGTCTCAAAACAGGTTTGAAATTAAATCCTGCTAAATGCCATTTTTTGGTCACCAAGGGCACTCTTCTTGGTCACATAGTATCTGCTCAAGGGATAACGGTTGACCCTGCAAAGGTTACTCCTATTCTTTCTATGCCTATTCCATAAAGCCCAAAGGAAGTGCAGAGTTTTTTGGGCCATGCAGGATACCATACACGATTCATACGAATGTATTCAAAAATAGCTAAGCCCTTCTCAAGGCTTACCAGTAAAAAGTGTTGGTGCAAGTCAAGCCTTCACATTTGGCTTGGACATCTACTTTGGAGACTATACATGAAGCAAAGATCATAGGAACTCATGCCTATGATTTCTTACCATTTTATCTCTTGTAAAAGTCATAGTGACTTGGCATTTTATGTAATCACACCTAATTGATTGGAAGTCATGGAAAAGGTTGTTGATTGATGGAGAGAATATCTCCCTACATTTAGTGGAGTGATCATAGGAGATTTCAACTTGAATTCAAACTCAAATTCAACTCAACTCCTATAAAAAGTGTAAGTCAAAAGTCGCGGTTGTCCTTCATTTTTCCCGAGGCTTATACCTTTGATCATTGAGTGTGTGAGTGCTACTCCATAGCCTACACCTTTGAGTACCATTGAGCTATGTTTATCATGCCAATGGGAATGTACATTTACATGATCTAATACAAATACTTACATTCATCTACTCTGTGATTTTCTGAGTTGTCTACCTCCAAGTCTGTCAACTTCAACAGGCCATATCTTGGTGATTTCTCAACCAAATCAAGTGATTCAAAGCTTGTTGAAACCAGCTCAAAGATTCTACAAGACTACAAAGCTTGAAGAAGTTTGGTTCAGCCATTTTCAAGAAATCATCTTCGAAGCAGTCTCTGGTATTTGTCTGCAGAGCTCCTAAAAAGTCGGGGGTACATATATTTTTTCTAAACTCATTTCTCAGAGTATAGATCATCATTTCTTCTCATTCCACTTGCAAATGATAGCTTGTTAAGCTAATTTAATATTTCCAGAAGGAATTTGATCAATTGTAAGTGTGCTGGTCATACTCAGTGAAAGAATGAGCAGGTGTCAATACCAAAATAGCAAGTTTTCTTGGATTTTTGAAGTCTCAAGTAGTCTGTTTTGATTTGATCATTACACATATCATTTGCAAAGTACATATATGCTTTCTTGGTATCATTTGGAAGCTAAGCAAGTGTATTAATCATTCCTGGAGTCAAAAGAGGGCTGGTGTGAAGCAGGTTTAGCAGCACCTACTCAATCTCTGAGTGCATCCAACCATCCTCTCCCAACAGTGGTATCAGAGCAAATAAGGTAACATGGGAGATGGTTTTCCTTCATTTATTGACAAATTGGACAGGAACAATTACCAAGCTTGGTCTCTGAGGATGAAGACCTATCTACAAGGAAGAAGCTTATTTGGATTCATCTCAGGAGATGAGGAATTGCCCTCATTCAAAGCAAGAGGACTACCCACCAAGGATGAACAAGAAAGGCTCAACACATGGTGTGCAAAAGATGCATTGGCAAGGTCTTACCTTCTTAACTCTATATCTGATTTCCTTTTACCTCACATAAGGAATTGCAAGACTTCCCAAGAAACTTGGGAAACGTTGTCAACATATTTTTCATCAAGTACAAGGGCCAGAAAGAATCAACTATGGATTGAATTCACTAATCTTAGGAAGCAATCAAAGCAATCAGTTTCAGACTTTGTCACTAGGGTCAAAGACATTGCAGATCAACTTGCAAGTATTGGAGAAGAGATTGAAGAGGAACAAATAGTAAGGCAGGTAATCAATGGACTAAAAGTTGATGACAAATGGGAGAGCTTTACCACAGCAATGGACCTATACATGGACATACATGCTCCTGATCTAACAACTCTGATTGGTCAACTCTTCACACATGAAGCAAAGCTTACAAGGAATGGAGAGCAATCAAAAGGTAACAACCCCTCTGCTTTATACACTGATAAGAAGGTTAAAGACAAAGGTAAAAGTAAGAAGGTTGATGAAGAAGGCTCTACCTCCCAAGCAAACTATGCAAGGAGAGGTAGATCTTCAAGAGGAAGAGGCAGAGGAGGTAATCCTGTTAGGGGGAGATCCTACAATTCATCACCATGCAATATATGTGGTCTATCTAATCATACTACAGATGAGTGCTACAGAAACTATAAAAATCAGAGAGGAAGAGGCTATCAAAGAGGTGGATACTCTCAAGGTAGAGGCAGATTCAACCAACACCTAGGCTACAATGGATACAACAATCAGTACAACAACAATTACAACCACAACCACAATAGTAACTACCAAGGTGGATTCAGAAATAGAAGGGATTACAACAATTACACAGAGGAGCAAGATGACTCCCTATTGATCATGAATATGACCTCCAAGGCAGGTAATCAATGGACTAAAAGCTGATGACAAATGGGAGAGCTTTACCACAGCAATGCACCTATACATGGACATACATGCTCCTGATCTAACAACTCTGATTGGTCAACTCTTCACACATGAAGCAAAGCTTACAAGGAATGGAGAGCAATCAAAAGGTAACAACCCCTCTGCTTTATACACTGATAAGAAGGTTAAAGACAAAGGTAAAAGTAAGAAGGTTGATGAAGAAGGCTCTACCTCCCAAGCAAACTATGCAGGGAGAGGTAGATCTTCAAGAGGAAGAGGCAGAGGAGGTAAGCGAGGTAGGGGGAGATCCTACAATTCATCACCATGCAATATATGTGGTCTATCTAATCATACTACAGATGAGTGCTACAGAAACTATAAAAATCAGAGAGGAAGAGGCTATCAAAGAGGTGGATACTCTCAAGGTAGAGGCAAATTCAACCAACACCTAGGCTACAATGGATACAACAATCAGTACAACAACAATTACAACCACAACCACAATAGTAACTACCAAGGTGGATTCAGAAATAGAAGGGATTACAACAATTACATAGAGGAGCAAGATGACTCCCTATTGATCATGAATATGACCTCCAAGGCAGGTAATCAATGGACTAAAAGATGATGACAAATGGGAGAGCTTTACCACAGCAATGGACCTATACATGGACATACATGCTCCTGATCTAACAACTCTGATTGGTCAACTCTTCACACATGAAGCAAAGCTTACAAGGAATGGAGAGCAATCAAAAGGTAACAACCCCTCTGCTTTATACACTGATAAGAAGGTTAAAGACAAAGGTAAAAGTAAGAAGGTTGATGAAGAAGGCTCTACATCCCAAGCAAACTATGCAGGGAGAGGTAGATCTTCAAGAGGAAGAGGCAGAGGAGGTAAGCCAGGTAGGGGGAGATCCTACAATTCATCACCATGCAATATATGTGGTCTATCTAATCATACTACAGATGAGTGCTACAGAAACTATAAAAATCAGAGAGGAAGAGGCTATCAAAGAGGTGGATACTCTCAAGGTAGAGGCAGATTCAACCAACACCTAGGCTACAATGGATACAACAATCAGTACAACAACAATTACAACCACAACCACAATAGTAACTACCAAGGTGGATTCAGAAATAGAAGGGATTACAACAATTACACAGAGGAGCAAGACGACTCCCTATTGATCATGAATATGACCTCCAAGGCAGGTAATCAATGGACTAAAAGCTGATGATAAATGGGAGAGCTTTACCACAGCAATGGACCTATACATGGACATACATGCTCCTGATCTAACAACTCTGATTGGTCAACTCTTCACACATGAAGCAAAGCTTACAAGGAATGGAGAGCAATCAAAAGGTAACAACCCCTCTACTTTATACACTGATAAGAAGGTTAAAGACAAAGGTAAAAGTAAGAAGGTTGATGAAGAAGGCTCTACCTCCCAAGCAAACTATGCAGGGAGAGGTAGATCTTCAAGAGGAAGAGGCAGAGGAGGTAAGCCAGGTAGGGGGAGATCCTACAATTCATCACCATGCAATATATGTGGTCTATCTAATCATACTACAGATGAGTGCTACAGAAACTATAAAAATCAGAGAGGAAGAGGCTATCAAAGAGGTGGATACTCTCAAGGTAGAGGCAGATTCAACCAACACCTAGGCTACAATGGATACAACAATCAGTACAACAACAATTACAACCACAACCACAATAGTAACTACCAAGGTGGATTCAGAAATAGAAGGGATTACAACAATTACACAGAGGAGCAAGATGACTCCCTATTGATCATGAATATGACCTCAAGGCAGGTAATCAATGGACTAAAAGCTGATGACAAATGGGAGAGCTTTACCACAGCAATGGACCTATACATGGACATACATGCTCCTGATCTAACAACTCTGATTGGTCAACTCTTCACACATGAAGCAAAGCTTACAAGGAATGGAGAGCAATCAAAAGATAACAACCCCTCTGCTTTATACACTGATAAGAAGGTTAAAGACAAAGGTAAAAGTAAGAAGGTTGATGAAGAAGGCTCTACCTCCCAAGCAAACTATGCAGGGAGAGGTAGATCTTCAAGAGGAAGAGGCAGAGGAGGTAAGCCAGGTAGGGGGAGATCCTACAATTCATCACCATGCAATATATGTGGTCTATCTAATCATACTACAGATGAGTGCTACAGAAACTATAAAAATCAGAGAGGAAGAGGCTATCAAAGAGGTGGATACTCTCAAGGTAGAGGCAGATTCAACCAACACCTAGGCTACAATGGATACAACAATCAGTACAACAACAATTACAACCACAACCACAATAGTAACTACCAAGGTGGATTCAGAAATAGAAGGGATTACAACAATTACACAGAGGAGCAAGATGACTCCCTATTGATCATGAATATGACCTCCAAGGCAGGTACAAATGATGATCATTTATTTTATATTGATTCAGGGTGTTCTAACCATGTAGCTGGTAATGTGGCACTACTCTCTGATTTGGAAGAACCCAAGGGCAAACATCAGGTACAGACAGGTGATGATACTAAACATTCTGTTATAAAGATTGGAAATGTGAAAACTTCTGATGGTAACCAAAACCTATTGAGCAGGGTACTTTATGTACCAACCATTACCAAGAACCTAATGAGTGTTGGTCAGATTGTGGAGAAAGGTTTATAGGTCAGGTTCAATCAACATGGAGCATATGTGGAGGACCCAAGACATGGATTCAAAAGGATAGCCAAGGAAGAGAAATCAGGTAGATTATTTACTTTTGAGCTAGAGGACACAAAGAACATTGCTTTATACAATTACAAGGATCAAACACTTTCAGAATTAGAAATATGGCACAAGAGGTTAGGTCATATAGGTGAAAGGACCTTAAAACAAATGTGCAGGGATCAATGTGTGCTTGGGATACCTAATGTATCCAAGCAACACATGATATACAAGTGTGGAGCTTGTCAATTTGGTAAGTCACACAGATTACCCTATTCAAAGAAAGGTTTTATGCATGAAGACTATCTGAAATTGGTGCACACAGATGTTTGGGGACCTAGCAAGGAACCATCCATTTCAGGATCAAGGTATTATGTGTCCTTCATTGATGATTATAGCAGATGGACTGTGTTATACTTTATGAAGCATAAAGATGAAGTGTTTAATTGTTTCAAAAGATATCTTGCACTAGTTGAAAATCAAACAGGTAGAAACTTGAAAAGACTAAGGTCAGATGGAGGAGGTGAATACTTCTCCAATGAATTTCAAGACTTCTTGCAGGAAAGAGGCATCAAGAGGGAGATAACTACAAGGTACTCACCTGAACAAAATGGGGTAGCTGAAAGAAGGAATAGACTCATTGTAGAAACAGCTATGTCTATGCTTAATGAAAAGAAGTTGCCAAATTATCTTTGGGCAGAGAGTGTATCTACTACCACCTATCTCATTAATAGGTTGCCATCAAAGACACTTGATGGAATGACACCATATGAAGCTTGGCATGGTAAGAGACCATCATTGGATCATTGCAAAATCTTTGGTTGTATTGCATATGTGCATATTCCCTCATAGGTAAGGGGAAAGCTAGACCCTAAAGCTGAAAAATGTATCTTCATTGGTTATGACTTGAATCAGAAAGGGTACAGATTCTACAACCCAACCAATAAAGGGTTCAAGGTAAGCAGAGATGTCATTTTTTATGAGAATGACTCATGGTATGAAAATGAATGCAGGAAGGTTAGTCTACCTTATGACATAGAAGAACACTTCCCAAAGCTCACCAAGGAGGAACCAATCCAGAAAGAAGACTCAAGCTCAGATGATGATGACACAATTAACCTTGAGGAATTTAAGGCTTGGAAGTCCAAAGGGAAGATGAAAATGAAGAAGCTAGAGGATATACCAGAATCCTCAACTCAAGCAATGAGGAGATCTCAGAGAGAAAGTAAGAAGCCTATCAGATATGGGTATGATACTTCTCTTGTAACCAAGCATTCTGTATATCTTGCAAAGGATTTGTTGAATGAAGAACCAGGTACATATGAAGAGGCAATCACCAAACTAGAATGGAAAGGAGCTATGGATGAAGAAATAGAGGCTCTCAAGGAAAGTGACACATGGGACTTAGTACCCAAGAAGGACTCTATGAAGGTGATAGGATCCAGATGGATCTAAAAGCTAAAGAGGAACTCTGATGGAACAATCAACAGGTACAAAGCTAGGTTGGTAGCCAAGGGCTTTGCACAAACCCAAGGCATTGATTATGAGGAGACATTTTCTCCTATGGCTAAGATGCCAACAATCAGAATTTTGGTAAGTGTAGCTGCATCCAAGAATTGGAACATGTACCAATTAGATGTCAAGAATGCTTTCTTGAATGGATGGATATCTGAAGAAGTCTACATGTCACAACCACCTGGCTATGAAGATCCCAAGAAGGTAAATTATGTTTGTAAATTGAAGAAGGCTCTATATGGTTTGAAGCAGGCACCTAGAGCATGGAATTACAGGTTGACAACATATCTCCAAGACCAAGGATTTGTGATGAGTAAAGCAGACACGTCTCTCTTCATAAAAAGGAATAGTACAGAGGTAATATACTTGTGTGTTTATGTTGATGACATCATCATTACAGGTAATGATGTCAGTGGGATTAGACACAGCAAAGGACAGATGATGAAGGAATTCAAGATCAATGATCTTGGATTATTAAAATACTTCTTAGGTCTTGAATTGGTTTATACTAATTCAGGTATATATATCACTCAGAAGAAGTATGTTCAGGATATGTTGAAGAAATTTAATTTGCAGGATGCGAAAGTCTCAAGTACTCCTATGGAAGTCAACCTAAAGCTTAGTGCTCATGAAGGTGATGAAGTCCAAGACATTACAGGATACCAAAGTATGGTTGGTAGTTTGAATTATGCTACCTTGACTAGAATTGACATAGCATATGGAGTTAGTGTGCTAAGCCAATTCATGCACAAACCAAGGGTACCTCACTTAGAGGCAGCAAAGAAGATCTTGAAGTATCTAAAGGGAACTCAAAACCATGGTTTGTACTTTCCTTATACATGAGACATTGACATTAAAGTATATTTAGATGCAGATTGGGCAGGATGCAAGGATGATAGGAGAAGCACATCAGGATACATACGTTTTGCAGGTGATAAACCTATTTCTTGGTCAGCCAAGAAACAACCTACAGTAGCTTTGTCATCTACTGAAGCAGAATATAAAGGGCTAGCCAATGCCACTCAAGAAGCTATTTGGTTGAAGCTTTTGTATACAGAGTTAAGCCTATACACAAGGCCTCCAATTATCTTTGGAGATAACACAAGCTCTCTTCATCTTGCAGCTAATCCAATATATCATGCTAGGACAAAGCACATAGAGGTTCATTACCACTATGTGAGAGAAAAGTCGCTAAGCAAAGACATTCAATTGACTTATGTGTCTACTAACATGCAATGTGCAGATTTACTCACTAAAGCTTTGGATGGAAACAAATTATGCAGATTCAAATCCATGATTGGATTGCAGGATGTGATTGAAGATTGAAGATAAAGACTTAAGCCAAAGTGTTTGGCTTGAGGGGGAGCTGTTGGTGCAAGTCAAGCCTTCACATTTGGCTTGGACATCTACTTTGGAGACTATACATGAAGCAAAGATCATAGGAACTCATGCCTATGATTTCTTACCATTTTATCTCTTGTAAAAGTCATAGTGACTTGGCATTTTATGTAATCACACCTAATTGATTGGAAGTCGTGGAAAAGGTTGTTGATTAATGGAGAGAATATCTCCCTACATTTAGTGGAGTGATCATAGGAGATTTGAACTTGAATTCAAACTCAAATTCAACTCAACTCCTATAAAAAGTGTAAGTCAAAAGTCGCGGTTGTCCTTCATTTTTCCCGAGGCTTATACCTTTGATCATTGAGTGTGTGAGTGCTACTCCATAGCCTACACCTCTAAGTACCATTGAGCTATGTTTATCATGCCAATGGGAATGTACATTTACATGACCTAATACAAATACTTACATTCATCTACTCTGTGATTTTCTGAGTTGTCTACCTCCAAGTCTATCAACTTCAACAGGCCATATCTTAGTGATTTCTCAACCAAATCAAGTGATTCAAAGCTTGTTGGAACCAGCTCAAAGCATTCTACAAGAATACAAAGTTTGAAGAAGTTTGGTTCAGCCATTTTCGAGAAATCATCTTCGAAGCAGTCTCTGGTATTTGTTTGCAGAGCTCCTAAAAAGTCGGGGGTACATATATTTTTGCTAAACTCATTTCTTAGAGTATAGTTCATCATTTCTTCGCATTCCACTTGCAAATGATAGCTTGTTAAGCTAGTTTAATATGTCCAGAAGGAATTTGATCAATTGTAAGTGTGCTGGTCATACTGAGTGAAAGAATGAGCAGGTGTCAATACCAAAATAGCAAGTTTTCTTGGATTTTTGAAGTCTCAAGTAGTCTGTTTTGATTTGATCATTACACATATCATTTGCAAAGTACATATATGCTTTCTTGCTATCATTTGGAAGCTAATCAAGTGTATTAATCATTCCTGGAGTCAAAAGAGGGCTGGTGTGAAGCAGGTTTAGCAGCACCTACTCAATCTCTGAGTGCATCCAACCATCCTCTCCCAACAAAAAGGTCCCCTTCTCATGGAGGGGTGAAGTTGAGAAAGCATTTTGTGAACTAAAATTAAGGCTATGTACTACTCCACTTTTAAGTGTTCCTAACTGGTCATCAGAGTTTCATGTGCATACAGATGCAAGTCTTCATGCCGTTGGTGCAGTTCTAGCTCAACCATCATCACAAAATGTTGACAGACCTATCTCCTATGCCAGCAGATTACTCACCAAGGCAGAAAGGAACTATAGTACAACAAAAAGGGAAGGCTTGGCTATTGTATTTGCTCTTCAAAAGTTTCGTCATTACCTTCTCGGTGTACATTTTATAGTCATATCTGACCATCAGCCCTTGAAGCACTTGATAAACAAGCCTAGAGTAGCTAGAAGGATTTGGAGATGGTTACTCCTCTTTCAAGAATTCAACTGTGATATTCAGATTAAGCAAGGAAGGGAGCACTACATGGCAGATCAAGTGTCCAGGACTGCAATGAGCGAGAAGGAAACAGGTATTAATGATGAACTGGTGGATGGTAATCTCTTCCTAGTAGCAATTCAGACTGATTGGTATGATGGAATTCTTAGTTTTCTTACTACTGGAAAACTCCTAGAGCATTTGAAACCCATAAAAAAGAGAAGATTACTCCTTAAAACCAAAGCGTACTCACTTATAAGTGGAAATTTATATAGATATTGTCAGGATGGTATCTTGAGAAAGTGTGTTTATCCAGAAGAGGTAACCCCTTTGCTTGAGGCAGCACATAGTGAAGGGCATCTAAAGGGGGAAGAATTGGCTCATAGAATCATCAACAAGGGACTATGGTGGCCTCATATTTACAAGGATGCAATCAAGTTTTCTAAAGAATGCCACATTTTCCAGAGATGTGCTCCCACGCCAACCAGATTGAATTTCCAACCATTAGTCATATCTATAGGATGGCTCCCATTTGAACGATGGGGTCTTGATTTCATAGGACCAACTAGTCCAATGGGTCAACCTGGGGGTAAGAAGTATATTTTGATGGCCACATGTTATGCAACTAAATGGATAGAGGCTAAAGCTACTATGGACTGCATGGCGTTAAGAGTAGCTAACTTCTTGTATAAACATATTTTCTCAAGATTTGGTTGCCCACTCGAAATCACTAGTGATAGGGGAACACATTTTGTAAATCAACTGCTCCAATTTGTATTTGACAGGTACAAGGTCTTCCATAAAAAATCTTGTGCCTACTATCCAAGGGAAAATGTCCAAGTAGAGAGCTCCAATAAGATTTTGATCGCGTTGCTGCGCAAATTATCCTTCGATCATCAAAGCTTCTGGCCATAAGCACTGATCGGTGCAATTTGGGCTTTCAGAATTACAAAGAGGGGAACCACTGGAGAGAGTCCATTTCGCTTAGTATATGGAAAGGAGGCATTGACACCATTTGAGTTTATCATCAAAAAAGAAATTGGAGCCAAAACCATTGGAATTGAACCTCCCATGAGGAGACTGGTAGCATTAGAAGAATATAGAGAAGGAGCAATGCAAAAACTTCAGGTAACACAAGAAGAGCGCAAGAAACTACATGACAGGTATCTTAGGTCCAATGAAGTACAGGAAGGATCCATGGTTTAAGTGCATCAGGTCCCAACAATTTCAACCAAATTGGCACCCAAATGGATAGGACCATATAGGGTGATCAAGGTATTACCACATGGAGCAGTGCATTTGGAGGATTTGTAGGGTAAGAGGATACCCCTGATCAATATCTCGAGAGTGAAGAATTACCTGAAGTAAGTCAAATTGGAAGCACTTCATTCATTGTACATACCATATTTCATTCAGTAACTGCAATTTATTTAGATCTCATATATTGAAATAAGCGGATAAAGAGAAAGTTGCACCAGGACGGCGCAAAAACTTGATGTGGGGGGTCTGTAGATCCTGTACTTCTCTCTCCCCTCTTTCATCCATCTATTCCTCATTTTGCTCCATCACTGCGCCGTCTTCTTTTGTGCAGAAATCCACCCCTTGAGCTCTATCTCTCTTTCTCCTTAGAGCTGGAGCTAAGGTGGCCTCTTTCTCTCCTCCCCTCCTCACCCTGTAACCCTCCTCTCTCTCTCTCTCTACCACCCCGCCTCGCAGCCCTCTACGACCCCGCCCTGAAGCCCTTCACTCCCTCAGACCCGCACCCCCGCCCCACCACCTCCCTCCACCTTCCTCACAGCCCCACCTCCTCCTGCCCCGCCACCTCCACTTCTCCGCCTCTTCCCTCACCAACCTCTCTCTTCAATTTTTGGCCTATGAAGGGCAGTCATCTAAACAAATAATACAACATTTGGAAAGGATAAGTTACTGATCTTTGAGGTGACAAGAAGGTCTCCAGCATCAATGAATAAAGGAGTTGGCCGGACTCTTTTGTGCAGGGACATATGGAGCAAAAAGGCAACAAATTCAAGGTTCTAAGCTATTATCTTTCCGGATTTCTCTTACAGGTAGGCGAAAGGAGGTCCAACTTTCAGATGGTCAAAAGCTACTCCTCAGGGTCATTACAACACTACGGGCCACACATCATGAGATCTCAGTTTTCATGCAAAAGTCACACTAAAGGTGTAAATGCTAAATGTAAAAGAAGAAAAAATGACTGTTGCCGCCAACCATTCATGACGACTGCCTATTCTTTAGGATCCAATTCAAGACTTGTGGAAAATTTGATCTACCCCTCTAATTTTGGGAAATCAATCAGCGCATGATCAGTGGATGTGAGGAGTCGGCAAGGCCATTTTGCCCTATTGGAGCCTATAAAAGCAATAGACTTGTGTTCATTTGGCATACATTCAGATACACACATATATTTATATGCGTACAGGGGTCCTCTCTTTGCACTCTGTGGTTATGAGCCTACTGTAGGAAGTCACTCTGTGGTGTGGATACAGAGCGTGGGCTTCCCAGTGGAGGGCTAATAGCACTATAGTGTGAAGAGAGTGGCCTGGCCTTGTCTTTGAGTGTGACTCAGTGGTATTTTTATGCTATTTTCCTTAGAGCAATTCTTCAGACTTTGTATTGATCAAGGCTAACCTGCATCTAGTTGTGATGATTGTATGGATTGGACAAATCTCTTGTGATGAATGTGTTTAGTTCTAGAGTGGCATGCTAGCCCAGAGCATCAACTTAGAGCATTTCTCTTGCCTATGTTGTAATCATTCGTTTGAACTAAGGAGTGATTGGTCTTCCTTCATTATCAGTTGTCATTAATATTTTCTTGAGTATTCACAACTCTGTGCAATCATTGATAGCTGTCTACTCATAGAAGTGTTAAAGGGTATATTTCCCTAAGGAGAACCTCCTTTGAGTAGGTGAAGTACTGGAGTGCTTGCTGCATGCTCCTATTACACGTAGATTCCCCAATACCTCCTCTGCAGCGTGTATGTATGCACATGTGCATGTATGTTTGAACATGTGCATGTATGTATTTATGTATGTGTTATGTATGTATGCATGTATGTATGTATGTGTGTGTGTATGTATGTATGAATGTGTGTGTATGTATGTGTGTATATATGTATCTATGTATGTATGCATGTATGTAGGTATGTATGTATGTACATATTTCTTAATGCAATAGTATGTATCACTATATGTATGCATGCATGCATGTACATATGTGTGTATGAATCTATCCATTTTTTCGTCCATGTATCTACCTACTTATCTATCTGTCTATCTACTAATCTATCTATCTATCCATCTATATATCTACCTACCTATCTATCTATCTATTTATCTATCTATCTATGTATCTATCTATCTATCTATCTCTCTGTCTATTTATCTATCTATCTATCTATCTATTTATCTGTATATAGAGCTATCTATCTATCTGTTTATCTATCTATCTATCTATCTATCTATCTATCTATCCATCTATTCCAATTGAAAGCACCATATTGATAAGACATTCCATTATCATGAGCCTTTTAAAGGATGATTCCATATATACCATTACGAAAGAATCAAATTTAGGGTACTATTATACACATTGGTGGAGTTCTAGGAAATTCGCATTGTTTTTGGCACAATTTAAATTTGATATTATCATGAGAAATCCTTAAGCTACATAAATAAAATGGAAGACTTGCAAACATATTATGAAGTTTTCTTAACATGTTCCATCATCAATTGTAATGAAGTACTTGCATAAATACATTTCCTCTTGTATGTTCAAATACATCATTGATTTTGTGGCTGTTTTCACCCTTTTAGAAATTCTCAAA
Organism: Ceratopteris richardii; assembly: GCA_020310875.1. Taxonomy (NCBI): domain Eukaryota; kingdom Viridiplantae; phylum Streptophyta; class Polypodiopsida; order Polypodiales; family Pteridaceae; genus Ceratopteris; species Ceratopteris richardii. Next base: position 18,790,858 of record CM035426.1, on the reverse strand, counting down.
ATATCTTCTTGTAGGTCATCTATCTCATAATTTTGTTAAATAGTTTCTTTAGCTCATACATATATAGTGGATAGTGCATTCATCATATACTTCACATAGTGTAGAATTCTCAATTAAAACAATTAGACTTGTTCGATAGAAAGGAACATTTCTTTGTAATTCTAGTGACTCACAAAAAAAATTTCTGATTTCTCCTCATTCTTCTAATTCACTCAAATACTATGGGATTCGATGTAACAAACATATTCATTGAAGGGAAAAGTCCTTCTAAATTTCTAAAATTCAAATGGATTTTCAATATATGCTTTTCTTTGAAAATTAGGAGGCACGTTAAGAAGAAATTATAGTTCATTAAGTTGTGAACATGCGAGCTTGAACACTCACTCTTTCAATAAGATCACATTCTTAGTCTATCTATTCATGGAGAATGCACTCTCTCTGTTCTATCATATTTCTACCTGTAGTTAGGCATATTTGTACACACACAAGGTGAGTGAATTCTAGTATAGTCAATATAAACCTAAGATTTGTTTCTTTTCATTCAACTTTGGTCTGCTCTCAATCATCCTTTCAAGATTTTCTTATATTTCAAAGGTGCGCAAAATTTGGAGCTTAAGTTTTAACTCGGGTTCATTCCCTATGAAATCTCTAGATGTGGTTAAATTAAAGAATTCATTCCATGAATCCCGTCATTTTAGGATTCAAAGTCCCCACATACATGGTATTCCGATGTTGCAAAGCCTTGGAGACATCTAACCTATGGTTGAGGAAGAGATTGGAGTTGTATAACATATCACATGAGCAATTACACAAAGAAAGTAAATTCAAAGAAACAAAGGAGGTTGCAAAGATGAAGCGAGTGGAAACAGAGCTATGGTACAACCTACCTGGCAATACATATTCTTTGAGCATGGTGAGTCCTCATGGATAGTATCATGGTCGAACAATGATATAGGAAACACATTTTACACAACATACCTAAAGGAAAGCAGCATAAGCCCGATTCTAGCTCTTTGAGTATGTCAAATAGACCTTGTACGCTTGTTGTTTGTGCAATAAACCCAATCGTTACTTTTGAACATCAACAAGAAACATTTAATACAACATAGATAACATGCACCTTTAATAGCTCACAAAAAGCTTCTAAATATGGATGGAAGTTATGAGTTCAAACACTCAAAGCAACCACCACAATTACAATTGGAAAAATTTGTCTTATGGTAGTGTCATACATAGGTTTGACTTGCTCAAAATGCATAAAATCCCTAATTTATGTCAAGCAAAAAAGGAGCAATAGCCTTAAACAGATTGGATGCCATTCCGATATTACAGGGATACATAGAAGATGACCCCGAGATTGTAAGATTTATCGAAATCTACTAAACCAAATGCCTTCGATATTTGAACATACAAACTAGACAGTGACACCTACTTAAACATTTGATTTGGAGCTCTATAATAACAAGACTAGCAACCTTTGCAATGTGGGATCCAATGTAACAAAGCAATCTGGGATCCAATGTAACAAACATATTCATTGAAGGAAAATGTCTTTGTAAATTTCTAAACTTCAAAATACATGTTCAACATATGCTTCTCCTTGAGAATTAGGGGGCACTTTTTGAAGAACTTATAGTTCATTAACCTGTATACATACGAGCTTGAACATTCACTGTTTTAATAAGATCACATTGTTAGTGTGTGTTCATGGAAAACCGACTCTCTCTATTCTGCCGCATTTCCACCTATAGCTAGCCATATTTCTACACACACATGATGAGTGAATTCTAGCATAGTCTATATAAACAGAAGGCTTTTTTCTTTTCATCCAACTTTGTTTTGTTCGCAATCATGCGTTCAAGATTTTGTTATATTTCAAATGTGTCCAAAGTGTGGAGCTTCAATTTTGGATAGGCTTCATTCCATATGCAATCTCTGGATGTGGTCAAATTGAAGAGGTAATTCGACGAATCCCATCATTGTACGATTCAAACTTCCCACATACATGGTATTATGATATAGCGTTGGAGACATCTAATCTATGGTTGAGAAAGATATTGGAGTTTTACAACATGTCACATGAGCTATTACACAAAGAAAGTAAATTCAAAGAAACAAAGGAGGTTGCAAAGATGAAGCGAGAGGATATAGAACTATGGGACGACCTACCTTTCAACACATATACTTTGAGCATGGGGAGTCCTCATAGAGGGTATCACGGTTGAACAATGATATAGGAAACATGTTTTACACAGCACACCTAAAGCAAAGCAGCATAGGACCAACCCTAGCTCTTTGAATATGTAAAATACGCCTTGTAGGCTCGTTTTTAGTACAATAAAACCCAACGGCTACTTTCAAACATCAAGAGGAACAAGTTGATGCAAAATAGATAACTTGCACCTTGACAAGCCCACAAAAAGCTTGGCAAGCTAGAGGGATTACAAATGAGGCTCATAAATGTATTATCTCCCTCATGTGGGACCCATTTGGGTTTGAACTTGTTGTTTTCAAGGAGATAAATACAATGATGTCTAAACGGTGTAGATCTCTTATCTGGAGAGATTCTTTTACCTAGAAGAACCAAGGATTTCTCGATCGACCATTCCTTAGGAGTTTCACCAAAATTGACAGCACATTGCTCCCTCCAAATCTTCGAAAGAGTCTAACCCTGATGGCATTCCACAGCCTCGATGAGCAACCGACCACCTCATCCAATAGCGTCTGTTGCCAATTGATTTGGTTCGTGAGTTTGAATACCTGCATCACGTGATGCCAGATAACACGGGACTTGGGGCAATCGAAGAACATGTGAGCTAAATCTTTGATGCATCGATGGTAGCACTTGCACCATGGCAGCACACCACAGATGTTGTTAGCCCTTGAATTGGACCAAATCACCTTATCCAAGATTTCCCACATGAGAAAAGACTTTTTTATCTCAATTAGGGGGTGCCAAATAGACATGAACTTTAGTTCCCATCAAAGTTTGGTCCAAGAAAGGCACCACCTCTTGTTAAGGGTGTGATGAACATCTAAGTCCTCTTTGAAGTTGGGGATTGTGGATATTTTCTTACCATTGCTCCAATTGAGGCCCTCAAGGCAAGGAAGATCTTGTCGGCAGAGAATGCGGGTAGTTGAGCGGTCCCACGCTAAACACCTGCCTTGAAGAAGAGTCCCTTCCTCGAGGGTAACTCCATGTCTTGGGTCTAAGTCTTCGAACCTAATCCACTGGCTGGTCTCTTGTTTTCGGAGTTGTTTTCACTGTTTCAACCCTTTGTTCCATAACCACTTTGCAGTTTGGAGTTTCCAAGGCACTAGCCCCCTAATGCCAGTGATTGGGAACCAAATGAGTCATCTTTTCTTATCCCAGCCGCCTACTTCCACTCATCGTTGATTCTGATGAATTGTTTGGCCTTGTTTCAACTCTTCCATAAAGAGCACATGAGGCTAGAGCCTTTAGCGGACACCGGGTGGGGGGAGAACAAAAGCGTGAGAATCCCTATGTCCTTCCAACCAGGATGGTCAACTAAGGTAAGGTCCTCCTTGTTTCTGAATATCAATTTAGCCCAAGAGGACTCACTATTGCTCCAAACCTTGATAAGCCACTTTGCCGCCAGCTTCTCAGCCAACCCAACGATATCCAAAATACCCAAGCCCCCTGAGTCTTTCGAGCTAATCCAAGTTTCCCATTTGATTTTAGGAATCCCCTTCCTGTTGGGGTCCCCAGTCCAAAGGAAGTTTCTACAGATTCTTTCCACTTTGGCCAACTCCTTCTCCTTAGGTCTCCAACACGAGAAGAAGTAAATAGTCGTTGAAAGCATAAATGTGTTAACAACCATAGCATGTCTTTCCAAGTTGACTTGCATACCTTTCCAATGATTTAGTTTGCAATCCAACTTGGCTAGCACCTAGTTCCATCATTGGTCCATTGTGATGTCGAAGCCCATCGGAATGCCAAGGATATGGAAGACTTGAACTATAGGGATAACTTGACACCCCTGATCTAACAACAATTGGGGTCGAGGTCCACAGATTGCTCTGAAAGCAATTTTAGCATGGTTGATTGTTTAATGTGATGCCACACAAAAGGTGTTGAGGCAACTCTAGAACGACTCAATGCTGTTCATATCATTATGTACAAAGGCATTCATGTCATCGACAAAGAGTCTATCAATCATTTGGCCATGATTTAGAGGTAGGGAAAGACCCTTGAGATTGTCAGAGTCCATGTGATGCTCTAATAGCCGATTGAGGCCGTGCGAGGTGATAGCGAAGAGTAGTGGAGCCAGAGGGCAGCCTTGCCTTATAGATATTTCTAAACGTATGGGATCAGAGAGCTTACCATTGATATTTATTCTAGTTGAAGCATTTCCAAGAAGAGTGGAAACCATCTTCGTGAACTTTTGGTTGCATCCAAGGTCTTTTAGTGATTGAAGAATCAAGTTCCATTCTAATCTATCATACACTTTGTCAAAGTCGATCTTAATGAATATCAGATCTTGTCCAAACTCCTCAGCAAATGCAAGGCCTTCCCAAATATCGACAATTCCTTCAAGTATACATCTACCTTTGATAAAACCTTTTTTTTCCTCACCAATCCATGACTTCAAATGACAAGAGATTTTGCTGGCAATAACTTTGGCAATTATCTTGTATCCCGTTTGGAGCATGGTAATCGGCCGCCAATTTTCAATTTTGTTGTTATCTCCCCTTTTGTGAATTAACTTGATGACACCATTATTAAGACACCCATGGAGGGCGCCGAAGGAGAGAGCCTGTTGCCACACCAAACGTAGTGGGGTGGCCACCTCATGCTTGAAGGACTTGAAGAACTCATTGGTGAGGCCATCAAGACCCGCACTTTTCCCATTGGGAAGAGCATCAATAACCTGGATAATTTTGTTCTTAGAAATGTTAGCATGCAACAGAGAATTCATGTTCTGAGGGATTCTAGATTGAGAAACCCTTGAGATGGTTGCCATGGAGTCACACCTATGCGGGGAAAGAGGAGTCGAGGCCCCGAGAAGATGGGTAAAGTGCTCAACAATGATAGATCTGTTCTCAACTTCTGTGCTACATTCGATCGCATTGATATCGACCAAGAAGGGGATAGATTCCCTAGCTTGTTTCTTTTTGAGGATTTTACACATCTTGTGGATGGTTTGTCGGGCTTCCCCGCCCACCAATCTTTGAAGAATATTTGAAGATTTTTCCCTTGAACCTCCTCCTGGAATCTTAGTCTTCCCCTGATTTTCAAAAGACCTTTTTGCCATTGAAGGTTACCTTTGTTCAATTTTTCTCCAAGACGTGAGAGCCTCCGGTACACCATTTCTCTTCTTTTTTTTTTCGGATGCCTCTTATAGCCTTATGAGTCCTGATCAGAATTTATCGAGTCCTTTCCAGCGCGGGGGACTAGGCTTTAGGGGAACCTCCATTAAAGAAAACAATCTCTTGCTAAATCTGAAGCTCGGGGGAGTAGGCTTCGGCTAAACCTCCATTGAAAAAAATATATAAAGGAGTTGCAAAGATGAAGCAAGACAGCATAGAACTATGGATAAGCTACCTTTCAGCACGTATCCTTTGAGCATGGCGAGTTCTCACCGAAGGCATAAGGGTGGCACACTCATACAGGAAATACATTTTCCACAATTTACCAACAGATTGATCTCATCATTTTGTATCTTGGACCTTGTGGTTTCAAAACATATATGTATGCATCTGAATTCATGCATGTATGTATTTGTTTGTATGTACATTTTCATGCATTTATGTATGCATGTACGTATATCTTTATGAAAGTACATAACTATGTAGCCATGTATGTAGGTAGTGATATAATATGCATGCATGCATGTATGTGTGGAGAGACAGTACATGTACGCATCCATGTCTAGATATTTATAAAAGTAAGAAAAAAGAAAGAAAGGGAGAAGTATAAATTAGTAGAGAGATTGTCTTACGTGTTACTAAAGAAGTTACTATGCATCTATGCACATATGCATGTATGTATGCACATGTGCATGTATGTTTGGACATGTGCATGTATGCATGTATGTATTTATGTATGTGTTATATATGTATGCATGCACGTATGTATGTATGTATGTGTGTGTATGTATCTATGAATGTGTGTGTATGTATGCGTGTATGTATGTATCTATGTATGTATGCATGTATGTAGGTATGTATGTATGTACATATTTCTTAATGCATGCATGTATGTATCACTATATGTATATATGCATGCATGTACGTATGTGTGTATCAATCTATCCATTTGTTTGTCTATGTATCAACCTGCCTATCTATCTGTCTATCTATTTATCTATCTATATCGCTATCTATCTATCTATCTGTTTTCTATGTATCTATCTATCTATCTATTTATCTATCTATATAGCTATTTGTCTATCTATCTGTTTATCTATCTATCTATCTATCTCTTCCAATTGAAAGCACCATATTGATGAGACATTCCATTATCATGAGCGGTTTAAAGGATGATTCCATATATACCATTACGAAATAATCAATGTTCAATTAGGGTATTATTATACACATTGGTGGAGTTCTAGGTAATTCGCATTCTTTTTCGCACAATTTGAAATTGATATTATCATGAGAAATCCTTAAGCTACATGAATAAAATGGGATACACTCAAACATAATATGAAGTTCTCTTAACATGTTCCGTCATCAATTGTAATGAATTACTTGCATAAATACATTTCCTCTTGTATGTTCAATTATATCATTGATTTTGTGGCTGTTTTCACCCTTTTAAAAATTCTCAAAATATCTCCTTGTTGGTCATCTATCTCTTAATTTTGCAAAATATTTTCTCTAGCTCATACATATATAGTGGATAGTGCATTCATCCATAGACTTCACATAGTGTACAATTCTCAATTAAAGCAATTAGACTTGCTCGATAGAAAGGAACATTTCTTTCTAATTCTAGTAACTCACAAAAACAAAATTCTGATTTCTCCTCATTCTTCTAATTCACTCAAATACTATGGGATCCGATGTAACAAACATATTCATTGAACGAAAAAGTCTTTCTAAATTTCTAAAATTCGAATGGATTTTCAATATATGCTTTTCTTGGAAAATTAGGAGGCACGTTTTGAAGAAGTTATCGTTCATTAAGTTGTGCACATGCGAGCTTGAACGCTCACTCTTTTAATAAGATCACATTCTTAGTGTGTCTATTCATGGAAAATGGACTCTCATTGTTCTATCATATTTCTACGTGTAGTTAGGCATATTTGTACACACACAAGATGAGTGAATTCTAGAGTAGTCTATATAAACGTAAGATTTGTTTCTTTTCATTCAAATTTGGTCTGTTCTGAATCATGCTTTCAAGATTTTCCTATATTTCAAACGTGTGCAAAGTTTGGAGCTTAAGTTTTTGCTTGGGTTCATTCCCTATGAAATCTCTTGATATGGTTAAATTAAAGAATTAATTCGATGAATCCCATCATTGTAGGATTCCAAGTTCGCACATACATGGTATTCCGATGTTGCAAAGCCTTGGCGACATCTAACCTATGGTTAAGGAAGAGATTGGAGTTGTATAACATACCACATGAGCAGTTACACAAAGAAAGTAAATTCAAAGAAACAAAGGAGGTTGCACAGATGAAGCGAGTGGATATAGAGCTATGGTACAACCTACCTTTCAATACATATTCTTTGAGCATGGTGAGTCCTCATGGAAGGTATCATGGTGGAACAATGATATAGCAAACACATTTTACACAATACACCGAAAGAAAAGCAACAGAAGCCCGATCCTAGCTCTTTGAATATGTAAAATAGACCTTGTATGCTTGTTGTTAGGCAATAAAACCCAATGATTACCTTTGAACATCAACAAGAAAAAATTTAATGCAACATAGATAACATGCACCTTCAATAGCTCACAAAAACCTTCTAAATATGGATGGAAGTCATGAGTTCAAACACTCAAAGCAGCCACCACAATTACAATTAGAAACATTCATCTTACAGGAGTGTCATACATTTGGTTGGCTTGCTATAATGCATAAAATTCCTAATTTATATCAAGCAATGAAGGAGCAATAGCCTTATCACTGATTGGATGTCATCCCGATATTTCAGGGATACATAGAAGATGACACCGAGATTGTAACATTTCTCTAAATCTACTAAACCAAATGCCTTGGATATTTGAACGGAAAAACTAGACAATGATACCTACTTAAACATTCCATTTGGAGCTCTGTAATAACAAGACTAGCAACCTTTGCAATGTGGGATCCAATATAACAAACATATTCATTGAAAGAAAATGTCTTTCTAAATTTCTAAACTTCAAATTGATCTTCAACATATGATTCTCCTTGAAATTAGGGGGCACTTTTTGAAGAACTTATAGTTCATTGAGTTGTATACATACGAGCTTGAACGTTCACTCGTTTAATAAGATCACATTGTTAGTGTGTATGTTCATGGAAAACCGACTCACTCTACTCTGTCCCATTTCCACCTATAGTTAGGCATATTTGTACACACACATGATGAGTGAACTCTAGCATAGTCTATGTAAACGTAAGGCTTTTTTCTTTTCATTCAACTTTGGTTTGTTCTCAATCATGCTTTCAAGATTTTGTTATATAGCAAAGGTGTGCAAAGTGTGGAGCTTGAATTTTCGCGGGGCTTCATTCCATATGCAATCTCTAGATGTGGTTAGATTGAAGAGGTAATACGATGAATCCCATCATTGTAGGACTCAATGTTCCCACATACATGGTATTATGATTTAGCGTTGGAGACATCTAATCTATGGTTGAGAAAGATATTGGAGTTTTACAACATGTCACATGAGCAATTACACAAAGAAAGTAAATTAATAGAAACAAAGGAGGTTGCAAAGATGAAGTGAGAGGATATAAAACTATGGGACGACCTAGCTTGCAACACATATACTTTGAGCATGGGGAGTCCTCATAGAGGGTATCATGGTGGAATAATGATATAGGAAACATGTTTTACACAACACACCTAAAGCAAAGCAGCATAGGACCAACCCTAGCCCTTTGAATATGAAAAATACACCTTGTAGGCTTGTTTTTAGTACAATAAAACCCAACAGCTACTTTCAAATATCAAGAGGAACAAGTTGATGCAAAATAGATAACTTGCACCTTGACTAGGCCACGAAAGCCTTCTAAATATGGATGGAAGTTATTATTTCAAACACTCAGGCACAATTGGAAAAACACTCATCTTACTGGAGTTTCATACATAGGGTTGACTAGCTATAATGCATAAAACCCCTAATTTTTGGAAACCAATGAAAGAAGAATAACCTTAACATTGATTGGATGTCGTCTTGATATTTCAGGGATATGTAGAAGATGGACCCCAAGATTGCAAAACTAAGATGTCTCGAGATCTACTAAACTAAATGTGTTGAATATTTGAATAGACAAAGTAGACAATGAAGGAGGAGCAAAGAATCAAAATGGTACCAAGCAATGATCAAAGATTATATGTATTGAATCAAAGCAACACGTTCATAATGTATAGATTATTTGGAGTCTTTATATCGACTCTTGAGGATATATCCATGCCTTTTCTTCATGAATTTGAATTATAAATTAGGCCAGTTTTTTCTGATTAATTGATTGAGGATTAATCTCAACCACTCAAAACTCGTGGATTTCACTCCTTTTACTCTTTCGTTTTACATGGGTAATTATCTTGAACCTTACAAGATATTAACAAAAGTGATCAACCAATAAATACAAAGGAATAATTTGCACAAAGGTGCTATTCTTCAATGAACATATATGCAACCATCGAAAGATGGTTTTGATGTACATCATATCCACCTCAAGCATAGTTCAAGCTTGATGTTCCAACACAATAGATATATAGAAATATGGAGAGGGATATAAATAGATAGATAGATGGATATATAGATAGATAGATGGATAGATAGATAGATAGATAGATAAATAAAGAGATAGATAGATTGAAACATAGATAGATAGATAGATTGAAAGATAGATAGATAGATAGATAGATAGATACAAACATAGATAGATAGATAGACAGATAGGTAGATCAATAGATAGATAGATAGATAGATAGATAGATAGATAAGTAGATAGATAGATAGATACATAGATAGATAGATAAGTAGATATATAGATAGCTGGATAGATAGATAGATAGATGGATAGATAGATAGAAAAATAGATAGATACATACATACATACATACATACATACATAGATCCATAGATACATACATGTGTTCAAAAGAAAACGTCCTTGCTCATTCTATTATATAATCATATCAAAATAGTTTTCATGGGAGATATTTTTTATGGGCATCCCTTAAATATTTCTTTCTAAAAATAGGAGGGAGTTCATATGCACTCGCCTCTATTCTCTTTAGAGGGGATTCAACCTAGTTAAATTTTATCAATTAAAGATTCATAGAAACCATTATCAAATTAAGGAATGAATAAAACGGAAAGAGCGCCATTCAAAACCTTAATAGTCAATGAGAACATATTTCCATCATAACATTTACCACATACCAAGAACAAACAATTATGATCACAAAGGGAGATTATGGGTTTGAGAAGATATGCACAATGGCTCTTGAGTGTCCTTCCAAGCATTTGTGGAGATTTTTATGACTTCAAAAGCATTCATAGACATGGCTTTGGTTTTTGTTTCCTATATTTCTTTGCTTAGAAGTCATTTTTGGAAGCATGTGCTTGAACACATGGAATGAAACAAAATCATTTAATTGATGGTCACGAATTCTCTTGAAAGATTGGTATGGAACAAAAGAAAGTATAGATCATAGCTACATAATCGAAGTCCGTATGAACTTTTGGAAGAGATATGGATATACGCATCTTTATGTTAGTGAAAATAAGGTGCCTTCAAAGAGAGTCTCTTAGCACAATTATAGAGCCAATGGAATATATAATTAGCACAATTATAGAGCCGATGGAATATATATAGAGCCAGGTTTGGAAGGAAGAATGAGGTATCATATTAGGGGGCCCTACAAGATCATCAACAAATGCTGATATGAATCAATAAAAAAAACATCCATGGAAATGAAATTAGATCTATGATTAAGAGCATAGGTCTTGAGTAAGAGGGGATTAATTCTAGGATGCCAACTAGATAATGGATCACACGATACTTATGATCACACGATACTTATGATCACACGATAACCTACGAGACGCTAGTCTAGTTACATGATAGAAGGATACACGAGAGTCGACGACTATGATAGATCATAGAAGAATTCAATCCTAGCTGTGGAATTCATATATGTGACTTGTTTACTGCCATTGTAGGGAGATCTTCTTATTATGCACCTCACGATTATCAAAACCATATACCAGTAGCATATATATATATATAATTGTTAAAACCATTTAACACTAGCATGTAAATGTCCAAACCGAAAAACACTTGCATTTAATGTACTTCTCTGATGTATAGTTCGAGAAGATTGTCAAAACCTTTTGGATTACCACTTTTCATAACCATTACAAACTACGGGTTCGCCATCACATCGGTAGGCTAATACACTTTCTTATTCTCCTTTGTCATGTAGCCTAATACACATGGAACTCTTTCAAATAACTGCAGCGCCATAGCCTATGTATAGTTTGTTAGGCCTCTGTAACAGAGCGCAAAGAATCTCTCTCGGCCTCTTCGAAATCGTAGGAGCTCTTGCTTTTGAGAGCGATCGTTAGGAGCTGCTCACTTGATCTCTAATGTAGATGGTTTCTCCTTCCCGATGGGCGGCCATACCAGCTGCGGAGGATGAGCGAGACGATGCCAGGAAGTTATATGCACGGCAACGTGCTCCTTCGATGCGAGGACAGGCCAAGGACACATCCTCTTGCGCAGACAACTGAAACATGGCAGCCGCGTCACTCTCCTCTTCTTCGACCAGGAAGAACTCATTCTTCCCCTCCTGTCTCCATGACAAGACCCTTCCGTTGTCGGCGTTCTCCATCGTTAAGTCTTCTCCCTCGGAAATGAACGGCCTGGACTCCCGAGTCCTGTACCGGAATCGGTAGAAGGCACCTTGTTCGGACAGACGAAGACAGTAGGTGGACATATCCTCGTTCCACTCGGGCGATAGGAAGCCCGGCATCCCGGAACCCACGGATTGCAACTTATACACCTCGCTAGAATATAAGGCAGGCTGCGAGCACCTGCTCCAGTACGGGAACACAGGTTCCCTGCCCTTCCGCCCTTCCAGACATCTTCCTCTGCCGCTTCGGCTGTCGCTACTGTAATCACTACAGTCATAGCCAGCAATGCGATCCTCTGGGTGCACCACCTTCCAATATGCACACAGACTCACTCCTGTCAATTATCACAATCTTCCAAAATGCACATCCACAACACAAAACATAGATATAGTCGTCAACCAGATACAGCCCCCACACACACACGGAGATCGCAGAGAGAGGTGCTGCGTACCTCAAACGAGCCATGCCTGCAAACCTTGACAGGCTCGAATAGATCCTCGTGATAATGCGCTGCCTTTGGCTTCTCTTCAGATGATCCGTATCGAATCCCGCTTAGCTCATCCAAAATATATAAACTGAGGAACTGCAAGACTTGCTCGTTCCTACCCCTACACGTCTGCGCGAGTACGCCGATCCATTTCTTCGTTTCTTCTATATCCGGAATTTCGGATGACAAAGTGTTGCCATGCTCCATATCCCGTCAGCAGTTTTTGAAAACTACCAGCCACCATCAACATTAACAAACACACTCATTGAAGAACAATCTCTTGCCACTCTACAAGCGAATCTCCATTAAGAAAAACAATCTCTTTTTTTTGTTAATAAAAGGAAGTTCGGTCTTAGCCTATTCTCCTGGATATTAATTAAAATAAAGAAGAAAAGTTACAAGTGAATGGGACTAGTGCCCATGAAACCCCCCAAATCCCACAATGCAGCGGAGGAGTATGGCAAGCTAGAGGGCATTACAAATGAGGCGGATAAATCTATTATCTCCCTCATGTGGAACCCATTTGGGTTTCAACTTGTTGTTTTCGAGGAGATAAATACAATGATGTCTAAACGCTGTAGATCTCCTATCTCGGGAGATTCTTTTACCTAGAAGAAACAAGGATTTCTCGATCGACCATTCCTTAGGAGTTTGGCCAAAATTGACAGCACATCGCTCCCTCCAAATCTTCCAAAGAGTCTCACCTTGATGGCATTCCACAACCTCGATGAGCAGCTGACCACCTCATCCAACAATGCCTGTTGCTAATTGATTTGGTTCGTGAGTCTGAATACCTGCATCACGTGATGCAAGATAACACGCGACTTGGGGCAATCAAAGAACATGTGAGCTAAATCTTTGATGCATCGATGGCAGCACTTACACCATGGCGGTGCACCATAAATTTTCTTAGCCCTTGCATTGGACCAGATTCCCTTATGCAACATTTGCCACATGAGAACAGACCTTTTGATCTCAATTAGGGGGTGCCAAATAGACATGAACTTTAGTTCCCATCGAAGTTTGGTCCAAGAAAGGCACCACCTCTTGTTAAGGGTGTGATGAACATCTAAGTTCTCTTTGAAGTTGGGGATTCTGGATATTTTCTTACCATTGCTCCAATTGAGGCCCTCCTGGCAAGGAAGATCTTGTCGGAAGAGAAGGCGGGTAGTTGAGCGGTCCCACGCTTAACACTTGCCTTGAAGAAGAGTCCATTCCTCGAGGGTAACTCTATGTCTCGGGTCTAAGTCTCCGAACCTAATCCACTGGCTGGTCTATTGTTTCCAGAGCTGTTTTCACTATTTGAACCCCTTGTTCCATAACTGCTTTGCACTTTGGAGGTTCCAAGGCTCCACCCCCCTAATGCCGCTGATTGGGAACCAAATGAGTCATTTTCTCTTACCCCAGCCGCCCACTTCCACTCATCCCTGATTTTGATCAATTGTTTGGCCTTGTTCCAACTCTTCCATAAAGAGCACATGAGGCTAGAGCCTTTAGCAGACATCGGGTGGGGGGAGAACAAAAGTTGAGAATCCCTATGTCCTTCCAACTAGGATGGCCAACTAAGGTAAGGTCCTCCATGTTTCTGAATATCAATTTAGCCCAAGAGGACTCACTATTGCTCCAAGCCTTGATAACCCACTTTGCTGCCAGCTTGTCAGCCAACCCAACGATATCCAAAATACCCAAGCCCCCTAAGTCTTTCGAGCTAATGCAAGTTTTCCATTTGATTTTGGGAATCACCCCTCCTGTTGAGGTCCCCAATCGAAAAGAAGTTTCTACGAAATCTTTCCACTTTGGCCAATTCTTTCTCCTTAGGTCTCCAACACGAGATGAAGTAAATAGTCGATGAAAGCATAAATGTGTTAACAACCATAGCACGTCTTGCCAAGTTGACTTGCATACCTTTCCAATTACTGAGTTTGCTATCCAGCTTCGTTAGCACCCAGTTACATCGTTGGTCCATTGTGATGTCGAAGCCTATTGGAATGCCAAGGAGATGGAAGACTTGACCTCTAGAGATAACTTGACACCCCTGATCTAACAACAAATCGGGTGGAGGTCCACGGATTGCTCTAAAAGTAGTTTTAACATGGTTGATTTTTGAACGTGACGCCACACAAAAGGTGTCGAGGCAACTCCAGAACACCTCAATGTTGTTCATATCATTATATACAAAGGCATTCATGTCATCGGCAAAGATTCTAGCAATCATTTGGTCGTAATTTAGAGGTAGGAAAATACTCTTGAGATTGCCAGAGTCCATGTGATGCTTTAATAGGCGATTGAGGCCGTGCGAGGTGATAGCGAAGAGTACTGGAGCCAAAGGGCAGCCTTGCCTTATAGATCTTTGTAAACGTATGGGATCAGAGAGCTTACCGTTGATATTTATTCTAGTTGAAGCATTTCCAAGAAGAGTGGAAACCATCTTTGTGAACTTTTAGCTGCATCCAAGGTCTTTTAGTGATTGTAGAATAAAGTCCCATTCCAATCTATCATACGCTTTGTTGAAGTCAATCTTAATGAATACCGGATCTTGTGAAGACTCCTCAGCAAACGCAAGGCCTTCCCAAATATCGACAATTGCTTCAAGTATACATCTAGGTTTGATAAAACCTTTATGGTCCTTACAAATCCATGAATTTAAATGACAAGAGATTTTGCTCGCGATAACTTTGGCAATTATCTTGTATCGAGTTTGGAGCATGGTAATCGGCCACCAATTTTCAATTTTGTTCTTATCCCCCCTTTTGTGAATTAACTTGATGACACCATTATTAAGACACCCAGGGAGGGCACCGAAGGAGAAAGCCTCTTGCCACACCAAACGTAGTGCGGTGGCCACCTCATTCTTGAAGGACCAGAAGAACTCATTGGTGAGGCCATCAGGACCCGAACATTTCCCATTTGGGAAGGGCATCACTAACCTTGATAATTTCATTCTTAGAAATGTTAGCATCCAACAGAGAATTCATGTTCTGAGGGATTCTAGATTGAGAAACCCTCGAGATGGTTGCCATGGAGCCACGCCTGTGCGGGGAAAGAGGAGTCAAGACCACAATAAGATCGGTAAAGTGCTGAACGATGATAGATCTATTCTCAACTTCTGTGCTACATTCGATCCCATTGTTATTGCCCAAGCAGGAGATAGATTTCCTAGCTTGTTTCTTTTTGAGGTTTCATGGGGGAGTAGGTTTCGGGGGAACCTCCATTAAAAAAAACAATCTCTTACTAAATCTGAAGCTCGGGGGAATAGGCATCGACTGAACCTCCATGAAAAAAACTATATAAAGGAATTGCAAAGATGAAGCAAGAGAACATAGAACTATGGATAAGCTACCTTTCAGCACGTATCCTTTGAGCATGGCGAGTTCTCACAGAAGGCTATTTATAAAAATAAGAAAAAAGAAAGAAAGGGAGAAGTATAAGTTAGTAGAGAGATTGCCTTACGTGTTACTAAAGAAGTTACTATGCATCTATGCACATATGCATGTATGTTTGGACATGTGCATGTATGCATGTATGTATTTATGTATGTGTTATGTATGTATGCATGTATGTATGTGTGTGTGTGTATGTATGTATGAATGTGTGTGTATGTATGTGTGTATATATGTATCTATGTATGTATGCATGTATGTAGGTATGTATGTATGTATGTACATATTTCTTAATGCATGCATGTATGTATCACAATATGTATGTATGCATGCATGTACGTATGTGTGTATGAATCTATCGTTTTTTGTCTATGTATGTACCTACCTATCTATTTGTCTTTCTATTTATCCATCTATCTATCCATCTATATATCTACCTTCCTATCTATCTATCTATTTATCTATCTATCTATCTATCTATCTATCTATCTATCTATCTATCTATCTATCTATCTATCTATCTATCTATCTATCTATCTATCTATCTATCTATCTATCGATCTATCGGTCTATTTATCTATCTATCTATATATCTATCTATCTATCTATCTATTTATCTATCTATATAGCTATCTATCTATCTATCTATCTATCTATCTATCTATCTATCTATTCCAACTGAAATCACCATATTGATGAGACATTCCATTATCATGAGCAGTTTAAAGGATGATTCCATATATACCATTACGAAAGAATCAATGTTCAATTAGGGTACTATTATACACGTTGGTGGAGTTCTAGGTAATTCGCATTCTTTTTCGCACAATTTGAAATTGATATTATCATGAGAAATCCTTAAGCTACATAAATAAAATGAAAGACATTAGGAGGCACGTTTAGAAGAAATCATAGTTCATTAAGTTGTGCACATGCGAGCTTGAACACTCACTCTTTTAATAAGATCACATTCTTAGTGTGTCTATTCATGGAAAATGGACTCTCTCTGTTCTATCATATTTCT